>JABBOT010000080.1:12548755-12680097 GCA_016165875.1 Acanthopleura granulata | reverse complement strand
AATACAGTCATTATTAAGCGTTGTAGGGGGGCCTCGTTGTTTAAGTCGGTTAGCGCGCTATCGCCGCACAATGACCCGAAGCCTCCCACCAATGCGGTCGCGGTGAGGTCAAGTTCAGCTCATGCTGGCTTCCTCTCCGGACGTACGTGGGAAGGTCTGCCAGCAACCTGCGGATGGTCGTGGGTTTCCTCCGGGCTTTGCCCGGTTTCCTCCCACCATAATGCTGGCCGCCGTCGTGTAAGTGAAATGTTCTTGAGTAAGGCGAACAACACCAATCAAATAAATAAATAAATAAATAAATAAGCATTGTAAATATCACTCAAGTGGAGTCTCTGCACCTTCACGCGACGAAATGAGAAAAACTTTTCTCTTTTTTTGGCGTAGTACAGAGGGAAGTTGGATGGTGACGACCAAATGTGTGCATAACATTGATGTTGATTTCCACATATTGTTGCTGGTTATTAGGAGAAGTCAGTCCAGTGTTGACAGTTGTGAATGGTACAGTAAAACACTACATACCTAATCGGGAGCATGGCTACCTGTTGTCACTGGTAGTTACTCCATACATACTCAATCTCTACTCTTCCAAACCATAGCTGATCGGGTGTCCATACATACTACTATGTATGTATGGAGGAGATGTACCCTGGTAGTTTTCTAATATGTTAGTTAGGAAGTTTATCGTTTAAAGAAGCAGGATGCTTTCATAGAACTAGGTATATAGTTTCAATTTTGGTGTCATTCCACTGTGTTGATATAGTGGTAAACAAAAGGCAATGTAAACATGACCTAATTGCGACACGTGGTTTTTGGATTTGATAGTTTTCCCAGTTTACTCATGAAATGATCTCTTCAAGGAAAATCAAAGTGAGAATCAGACCTTTAATAGAGTCTGCGTTTCGTCACTACACCCATATAGCAAGAATTAGCAATAGTTTTAGGCTCAATTGATTCATCACGGCGATACAAGCCTACTCAGTTTTGTTACTATTTACAGTAGGCGAGGATTTATATATGAGGTTTTAAGGTGCTTTGAGTGATTTATTTTCTATGTATTTTATTCACCAGTTAATGTTACAGTCGATTTGTAATACAACAAATTTATATAATTGTCGTATGACATATGGCATAGCACGTTGGTATGATGAAAAACTACTGGCGCGAACAAAACCCCATAGGCCTTGTTATATCCCTGAGGAAAAGTAGAAAACCAATATTACCATAATAATAATAGCCTATATATATATAAATACATAATTAATTATAATTGCAATACGCGGGTATGCAATTATAAACAGGTGAATAAAATGATAGCGGTACCACTTTTAATGGTAGAAACTTTATAGTGAAACAAAACATTACACATAAAAAATATTGTTTTAGTCGGGATTTAAATAAAGATAGCGACTAGGTCTGTTTTATTTATTTATTTGATTGGTGTTTTACGCGGTACTCAAGAATATTTCACTTATACGACGGCGGCCAGCATTATGGTGGGAGGAGACCGGGCAGAGCCCGGGAGAAACCCACGACCATCCGCAGGTTGCTAGCAGACCTTCTTACTTACGACCGGAGAGGAAGCCAGCATGAGCTGGTCTTGAACTCACAGCGACCACATTGGCGGAAGGCTTCGAGTCATTGTGCTGCGATAGCGCGCTAACCGACTGAGCCACGTAGGCCTCCTGATCTGTTTTACTTGGATTGGTAATGTATTCCACGGCCTAGGTCCTGTTACTGTTGTAGAGTAGTATGAAAGGGTTCGAGAGATACAGTGGAAGAAACAAATTGACCCTTGAGCTTCTAGTGGGATACATATATTATCCACGCCAGGCGCACTGTTTTTTAAATGGAAAATAATTTTTCCTACTTCATCGGTGGAACATAGGCTTACAGTAAAGTTCAGTCGATTAGTTCATCTAAGTATTGTGTCGCCACGATATGGCTGAGATATTGCCGATGTGACGTTAAGCCATAATCATTCATTCATTCATTCTAAGTATTGTCTGAAATGTTGAGAGGGCGATGGTATTTCTGCAGCTAAATTATAGGCCACTGTGTGAAAATAATCATTGACACCAACTGCAATTTCTACTGAATTTGAGCTTAAAACGTCTTTTTTTTTTTAGCAAACGATGCTGGCAATTTTGAAGATTTCCTACTAGACAGGAGCTCATTAATAATCCTCCAAGTTCCTTTAATATTATTGTAGTGGTTAAATTTGTTTTCGTTGTATTTGCGTTTGGCCAACCTTAATGTGTGATTTAATTTATTCCTGTACCGTTTATATTCTGCTAAAGAAGTAGAGTTTTTATCTTTTATATATCCTCGAAATAGTCTGTTTCTTCCTCGGATTGATTTTAAAACTGCTGGGCTTATCCGGGGTGTGAGAATGGGGCGTTTTGAGGTGTTACATGTTACAACTGGAAAGCAGTCATTAAATATTGCATTGATGCTCGACGTAAATGCATCTGCAGGCATGCTTACATCTGATTCAGTTCAATCAGTATATTCAAGGAATTCTTGGAATTGCAATTTTTGTTCGTCGCTTGTTCTACGAAAAGAGATTTTGTTTGTTTTATCAGTACTACAAGGTTACGAAAAATATTTATTATATGGAAAATTGGAAAATGGTCGCGTAATTCCGAAAGAATGAGTCCTGATTTAATGCTGTCATCATGAAAATTTTGAAATATATTACCATTAAGAGTTACCGAATGTGACATAACTCGTGTTGGTTTAGTTATCTTCGGAAAAAAGTAGCTTGCTTTCATGATGTCAATAAACGTTTGAGTTGGTTCATGTCTTTCGGATTTAAATAGATCTATGCTGAAGTCTCCCAATATTAGGCAATTTTTGTGTTCTGCTTTGATATTTTCTGATATTGTCGTTAACTTTGAATTAAAAATTTCCATATTTTCCCAGGTGGCCGATAAATAATGCCAACTGTATATGAAGCATTCCCATTCTTTAACTCAATAAGAAGGGATTCAAACTCTTCACCGTTCTCTGATGGCGATGTCAGTGCGAACCAAACATTCGGAAAACTTGTCATGAACATATTGAGCAAGGCCTGCACCCTTTTGTTTGTTTCTAGAGTAGAGCTCTCAGTTATGCCTATTATAGAGAATTTAAAATTAAGTGTATTGGTTAGTCGTATTATCTCAGTAAAGCTTTGATTTAAACTTCAGGCGTTACAATGTATCATAAACAGAAATTCATTATTGCTTTTAGTTTCAGTGTGTGAGTTAAAGGAGTTTTCACTGTAATAATATGATTGGTGACTACCTATAGTTTCCCAATGAGAGACTTCATTAGAACAATCATCTGTTAAGTACGAAGATAAATCTATGTCATTTAATTCTAGTCGGTTAAAAGCTAAATCTGAAAACCCATCCATATAGAGTTATCTGAGTTTTGTCAAAGACAAAATCAACATCAGCAATGTCAGCGTGGAAGAAGGGTACCTTGGAAAGACTGGCTCCGGAAGTACGTGTAGTTGCACTTAATACATTAGCCAAGGATACATACATAATGGGATTTCAGTATTTAATAGTGCATTGATTATGGCTGCTAGTATTCTGGGAGTTAATAATTGTTTATTTATTTATTTATTTGATTGGTGTTTTACGCCGTACTCAAGAATATTTCACTTATACGACGGCGGCCAGCATTATGGTGGAAAGACAGACGCACAACCAATCATCGAAATGGAGACTCGATACTAGCATTTTAACCGAGTTTCGTTAAAATGGTAGAAAGACTGCACGAGTAGTAGAGTTTTAAAAGAAACGTTAATACAGACAGACGGACAAGCGATCATCGAAACGGAATTATGTACCTTGATATCCATAGGCAACAATTGGGGGGGGAGGAGTCAGGGGGAAACCCACGACCATCCGCAGGTTGCTGGCAGACCTTCCCACGTACAGCCGGAGAGGAAGCCAGCATGAGCTGATCTTAAACTCACAGCGAGTTAAGAACTGAAAAGAATTAAGCTTTGAATATGTGATTGTGGAGCATAAAATGATGAGGGGTGACAGAGAATAAGAAAGACAAATATAACTCTATACAACATAGATCAATTTAGTCTAAGTACAGTTGTATGATCTATGTGTACTTAAACTCTCCGGTTATAGTTGATAACAAAAAAGGAAAATAAGTGTTAACAGGAAGTTCAGACTTGTAATTAGTGTTAGGCATTTACCAGGTTCATGAATAATCTGAACTTGGATATTAAAGTGGTCAAGTGTTAAGGTAATCTCTTGAAAATATTTATGATCATTGTTATTCCTTACTTCACTATATAGCCGCTCATAGACAAGAATGAGAATGTTTGACTTCGGGCATAGTTCAAAATTAATTGGAATCATTTTCGTATGTTTAATAAATAATGCAGATCCGATTTTATATGAATAGAGAGCAACTCTAACTGTCAAACTGTACGATACAGAACGGTTGATACTGGTGCTGTTATTGGTATTGAAAACAAGCCAGTGATCAAGTATTACCATTCCTGTGCGCTTAGGTAAAACGCCTAAACACATGACTGTTGGATAAAGTATATGAGATGAGCGGAACATGTTGACCTATAAATCATGGATAACGTAGAGAACTGAACTGGGAACAAAAATCACTACGCAACACCAAGAAGAATGTGGTCACTTAGTAAATGAGCTCGATAACACGAAGCTGACCATAACACAGATATTACATCAACATACTCTCGATTCCATGTCATTATGTCTGAATGCGCAATGTTATAAATGGTTCATTTTATAAGATAATTAACCGGACTGTTTACCAATGTTCTTCAGTTTACGAATTTCATATCAGTTTGTAGCTATATAGAAGTGCAAAGCAGGAGGTCAGTGTGCGGTTGCCCACAGGCCAGACATCTTATGATCTGTGGCGTTAGAGAATTACATGTGGTGGTACAGGCCAGACATCTTATGATCTGTGGCGTTAGAGAATTACATGTGGTGGTATAAACATTGCTCCACTGGTTATTGGGCTTTTTGCTTTTCAGAGTAAGGAATGGAGGTTCCCTCAGGTAAACAAGTTTGGTTGACATCTGTAGCTCTTTTGGCATGTTCTGTAATAGTTTGATGAGCTCGTAGCGTCTTTAGGCTATGGGTGGGGCTAGGTCCGGAAGGACACTGTAACCACAACCTCTATTTATTTTGCGGGTGGCTTGTAGGACGGTGTCCCCGTCATCAAGTTGCACAAATAGCATTATAACGTTTTTGGATCCCTGATGTCCCCCAGGTATACGGTGTAATGCCTGAAAAGATATTGACTGGGTTTTCTCAGCTGGTATACAGAGTTTGTCATTGAAAAATTGTCTCAAAAAACGCTGAGTATCTGCAGATTGCTCGTTAGCGAGGCTAGACACTCAAATTCCATTTTCTACCCCATATATCGAGTTTCAGGCGTTCGTTCTCTCATGTTCGATTTTTTTTATTTAAAGTTGGCAGTTCGTTTTCGTGGGTTTCAGGGACATTCTCCCCCACGGACTGGCACGTTCTTTTCTACATCCCGTACTCTGCTTGATATTGATCAGTTCATCTGTCACAGTTTATTTGTTGAGAAAAGCTGTAATGAAGTTTTACAAAGCAATCACTCAGGTCTTTCAGGTCGGTAACTTGATAATGTTCTTCAAGAGCTCCTGGGGATGATGTGGTCTGTTTTTGTTGCACATCCGAACTCATTCCATTTTCAACACGACCTGAGATGATTTTTCGCTTCAACCTGTTCATTTCCAAAAATATAGAGCTGTAGTTGAGGAAGAACTCGTAACGGTCCAAAATTCACGAAAATAGGCCCTGGGTGGAAACTTAAAGCCTTGTTATGAGATGGAGACCCAGGAGAGATCCTTACACAGCTGCCTAGCACACCGCCATCTTGAATGTGATTAGTTTTCAGGCCACCAACTAAACACTTTCTGTATTACAATTTGCATATTCTTCTTATGGTGCCAGGTTTGTGTGTAGAGCATTTTGTTACACCTTCTTTGCCCATACTGGGTATGGATTCATTTCATTATCAGGTAGACGTGCTCTCATCGGGTCGAAAATTCGTTTCTAAGCGTCTTTCCGCGAACAACGTTGGGCCTATTTGGGTTGAAGATAACTTCGGTGTTGTGCTAGTATCTGCTGTCGGGGGGCAGAACGCATTGGATTCTGTAAGTACAGTCGTGACGATCGCCGATGTTGTCCACGATGTACAACGAGGTGTTTCTGGCCATCTGCCGAAGCTGTACCTCGGTGTTGGCGAACCGGCTCTTCTCAACACAAGAGAGAAACCTTGGATCGAGAACCGTGTCTCGGAAGGGGTAACTATTTCTCCTTCGACTGAGTTCTGCGCTATACAATCCGACTTCAGAGAACCGAGGAAACTCTGTATATAAATGACTTAGGTGTGACGAAAGACAACTATGTTACAATTTGTGGTTTGGAGGTAAAAACATTGCAGCATAATGTCATAGTGGTAATGTCGCCACACTCAGTGAAATATTCAAAATACATACGCTGTCAAAACAGCGAGAAATTATACCAAGCAAATAACTAAATATACCCGGGTCCGCGTCCTCAGAAGCACTCAGTGCCATCGTACAGTAAAGGCATAGGCCTCCCTGAAACATGCTCTTGACGTAGTGTTTCGACGAGCCACTGAACTGTTATGTATGCGCATATGTAAACGGGATGCTGAATGCAGATTCCAATGGTGCTACCTCATTTGTTACAAAACCGCTTGTTTAGTGTACCGGCTCAAGAAAAGCAGAAATCCAGATATTAGCTGCATCTTTCGCAGTAACCTATTCTTGACAATACGGAAGTATGACATATATATATATATATAAAAAGAGGTGTCTTCAGATGTTTGGAAAATTTGTCTTGAAGTTATCGACTTGGGAAACCCTTTCTTCATCCACGAGTGTTATACGAATATGTTGATGTTTTCTTATGAAAGATTATTATTAGAGTTTTTAAGTGGTGCCTAATCACTTTTGATCACCATTTTGATCAATCCAATAACAAGTCAACCAAACAGCTATGCGTCAGCTGGGTACCTTTGAATGTACAGGCATCATTAATGTACCGTTCGGGGAATATAATAAATTAACCCGTGCCTTATAATATGCAGACAAATAACGTATTGATGCATTTGTTTCAGCGTTTTATTTTGCTTCTTTCTCGTTTACAATTTCTTCGATGGAAGAATTAATGCACAGCCAACAAATGCATTCACTTAATCTTGTTGATCTTGTAGACACTCCCTAGAAGTGTCGCAGAGAGTGGTGGTTTGGAAAAGCCATGAGCGCTGGTCAGGACGTTGTCAGGATACTGCCATTCTCCGCTGACTAGCTCCTGTGTCAAGCCTGAGCTGATCAGCACTCCAGGGAAGGCGTAGTTAGTGCTGAAGTTTCCGGTGAGGACCAGACGACATAATGTGGAGGCTGAGGTTGACGGGGCATGGCCGCAGGGTAATGTTGGAATGCCCCACCCTCGGTGTGCACACCGGAAAATGCGCCCAGAGCGAAAATTTCGTCGTCACGTTGGGTTAAGTTGTAGTTAGCCTGACAACAGAGTCCTCTATGACTGAACGAGGCGGAGGAACTGTAGTAGTCCCCAAAAACACAGGAGGTATACACTCCGGCCGACTGTGTAGCGTTGATGGTGGGTTTCGGTTGAGGTGTCGGGAAGACATTCGTCCTGGAAGGAATAATGGCGATGAGCAGTTGACTGGGTCCATAGTTTCCAGTCTACATAGCAACCTCTGTCGGGTTGCAGATGCCGCTTCCTCCAGCTGCGTTGAGATTGGCTGCAAGGAAGTTGACCTGCATTCCAACAGAAAATGCGGAATGCCATTGGTTGGCGGAGAGGAGTGGAGGGGTTTCCAACCACAACGTCGGGAAGGCCACCGAGTTCACGTTATAGTCTTCAATGACGCTGATCGCAGGATCATGGAACAGGCTATCAAAGCAAGCGAAAACGGCAAATCGCCCAAAAGGCGTGTCGAAAGTTGCCAGCTCGGCCGTCGAAGGGTAATCGAATTGATTTTAGAAAAACAAATTTAGTTTGTGGTAACGCACGATCAGCGTACGTTTGGGTTGTAGACAACGTCCGTGTTATACTGGTATCTATCGTCAGGAGGACAGAATGTATCGGATTCTGTAGTACAGTCGTGACGATCGCCCATGTTGTCCACGTTGTACAGCGAGTTGTTTCTGGCAATACAGCTTAGCCGATGCTGTACCTCGGTATGCGCAAACCGATTCTTCTCAACACAGGGGTTCTAGGTGACCGTCTTTGGATCGGGAACCGTTTCTAGGAATGGGTATATTTCTTGCTTGCTGCTGAATGCCGGGCCATACATCCCATCTTCAGGGAACACAAGTATGTCGTCCCTACAAATAAGACAAATATAACAGACGTATGAATGTTTGAGCACTAAAGGAACCTTCTACCGCATCTATATGTACAATTTTTCTGTTAAGTTGCTCTTAAACTTTAGAGTAATTAAAATTAAATTGCTAGTTGTGGGTTTCCCCCAAGGCTTTACCCGATTTCTTCCGGGCTCTACCTGGCTACATCCCATCATAATGTTGGCCGCCGTCGTGAAAGCGGAATATTCTTGAATAGGCGTACAACACCAATGAAAATAAATAGCTATTTAAATAAATTCCTAATTTCAGGTAACATTCTTCTGCCACCTATAACATTATGTTCGCCATTTACCGTATTGAAAAATGTTCTGAGAAACCGTTCATCTGAATTGAATTTCTTTCTTTCTTTCTTGATACGTATATAGGGCCATACACATGCAATATTTAATTGTATGGTATGAACTTGTCGGGATTGGGGTACTCAGGTGAAACCTGCTCATTTGGCCAGATATTCAATGTATCCAATTGTTGCTTACCGTAGAATGGTTACCCGAGCGTCATGGACAGGCGCAAAATTCCCACTCGAATGCCTGGTTTTAACCCAGTTTGGCAGGTAGATGGGGAACCCCTTGACGTCCATGCTACGGTTTGTGTAATATGCTCTACTATGCTGCACAATATAGCAACTAAATGGCTCTCTGAGACCAAAGACAAACTACTGAGCCTTGGGGGTATATCTAGAAATGGCGAATATTGTTTAAGAGATTACTGCATCCGGATCAAGGCTCGCAATACATCATGGCTTAAAAGAACAGATCGCATTTTTAGAGAGTACACATCATCTAAAAGGTAATTTCGTTCTGATTCCAAATATGGTCTTCATTATTTTTTGGCATTTTTGGCAACTGAGGAGCTACGGTGGACTTTTTGGACCATATTGCTGCATAAGAATCACAGATTCTTTTAGCTGCAAAACATCCTCCCTGATTGCTATATGTCTACGTTCTACGTGAATATACATGTACAACAACTGTATTTATCGTGGAAACATAACAGCAACAGCCTGCTTAGCGGCAAAAAAGAAACTGTGACGTCACTGTGCTTGAATATGGTCCAAAAATTAACCGTAGCACCTCAGTCTTTATTTCTGTTTTAATCAGTGTGAAAAAGTGCCAAAATAATGAAAACCGTATTTGGAATTAGCACGAAATTGCCTTACGGCTGTTGTGTACTCTAAACATGTGGCCTGTTCTTTTAATGAATCGACGTTTTTCCAATGATTTGTCCACACGGCAAAACATCACTCAAAGTCTGATTGAAACCCATCTATAACTTTCGTAAACTAAAGAATGATAAAAGGACTGTCAAAAGCATACAATCAAGTGAACACCGGCAAAACTTAACCGCTTTGTCATAGGTAATTATAATAGATAACTATTGCTAAATGTGGACAGCATTTGAAGTTCCTCTCTTAACACTATGGCATTAATAACACAAGGAATACACTGAAATATAGGCTTCAGCACAGAGAGCAAAACTACATGTACAGCAACGACAACAGTGTCATAGTTGGCAAATGGTCACAAGTCACCGGAGAAATCTGGCCTCCTGTCAACATTAATACCTCACTCAGGGTTTTATTTCAGCTGTTCATCCAGATAAATGCTTAAAATTTATCTTTTTTCACTCCCCACAGAGTAGCAATGGCAGTATCAGGGAAGAAAATATGTAGTGATTTAATTGCAAAGTATTAGACCTCACAATATACCCCAAATATTAGATATTTTAGCGTTATTACGGAATGACACGAGTATTAGGTATATTTGTCAAGAAGTAAAAGTTACAAGCTTTTCGTTAATACAACTTCAGCATTGTACTTTAAGTGAACGTTTAAAAATAATAAATAAACTGAAAACTGAAAAGTCTGAGAAAATATTTAAATGAAGTGCTGTCAATTCAGTGGAATTGAAGCATGCGCACAGCGTTCGGTAAACTTCATACGTAAACAAACGTGGCTGATGTCACGCGCAAGAAAAGGACTTACGGCTCTCTCGTAACAGGATCGGCCAAAAAGAGGCGTAAAAGAGCGTTCACCAGGTTAAAAAGCAAGAGTTGTAAATGGTGGTCAGTTGTCGCAAAACTACACTGTGCAAATGTTGTTGTTGTGGCGGTGTTAAACGTCGAACGTCACCTGCCCTCTTTGTGTTGAATTTGAATAACGGCAGAACTTCTCATACAGCACAAACTACATACTCAATAAATATTTTTTATTTCAACGTGACAATTACACGGGAGTTACAAGAACTATGAATGAAAGAGGGGTCTCCGTGGCCGAGGTGGTTAGCCGCCAGCGCGGCGCAATGACGCAGGTGCCAATCACCAATGTGGTCGCTGTGAGTTCAAGTCCGCATCATTTAGGCTCCCCCCCACTCTCCCGACTGTACGTGGGAATGACCGTCAGCTACCTCCGAATGGTCGTGGGTTTTCCCCAGGTTTCCTCCCACCCTAATGCTGGCGGCCGTTGGTAGTTCGTGTTGTGATATTTGGTGTTCATTACCGCCTTAAGGAGGGTGATTTGTAGTCACATTGGTAACTTAGTACCGTATTCCAAGAGGTCGAGAAATGACCAGTTCGGCTTGAAACCAAGTCGCTTTTAAACGGGAAAAGTTACTCAATTATACCGAGTTGAGTGCATTACGGGTTACTATTACAAAACATCCAGCTGTTGTTTTATGTTTTATGTGTTAATGTCGTGTGAAAAGTCGTGTAAACTGCGCATGCCGAGAGAGGTCAAGGTGGGACTGCATAACAGAGGTCAAACTTCACACACCAGGAGATGTCAAGGTGGAACTGCAAAACAGAGGTCAAACTGCGCATGCCGAGAGAGGTCAAGGTAGAACTGCCGCGAAAATGAACCGTAGACTGGAAGACAAGTCTTTGTCATGCATATACTTAATGTGCTAGGAACTAAGATAATCAAAAACCATGTAGGGCTCTCATACATGTAGTTCACGCTTGAGCTGCTGAGAGCATAAATATTTTTGGTACACCATGTGGCTGAAGTTCAAGCAGAGGTGACTTTATTTTTTCAGAATTTAAACTTAATTGATGTATTCATCGAAATCATAGCCAGTGATCTTTTAAACACAGCTTTAAATTTTGATCATTTCAAATACTAGTTTTAGGTATAGGCCTAATGCCAGGCTGACGCTTTGCATCCTAAATGTCCACAATTATCCGTGCCTCTGTCAGACGGTTCATCTGAATGTGAGGGAGGTTCGTTATTTAGACAGTCGACAGAGGTATGTCCTTGGTTCACATCTTTTGACGTGGAGATTTTTCTTTTAATGTGCTTATGTGAGGAAGGCGATACGTGACACTGTACAGGTGTCTCTTGTACTCTGACAAGGCCACCTAAGTGGCCTAGTGGTTCGAGCCTACGTAGTCATACCAAAGACTTTTAAAAGGGCACTTGTTGCTACCTCGCTTGGCGTTCAGCACTGAGAGGTTAGATCAAGGAAACAAAAGTTGTCGGTGCGTTCTTAGGCCTAGGGCCTATAATGTCACGGAGTGGGATGTCTTGTGTGCTATATTCGGCATGATGTTACTGTCGGGGAGGCATTTTGGCGGCATGGAATCGCCCTGCCACAAGAAGACACAGAATAAATATTACATTCTAAGGCCACCTCTTCGTCATATAACTGAAAAATTGTTGATTACGTCGTAAAACCCAAGCATACATGTATGCATGTACAGTCTTATAATCCGCGAGTACAACTAGGTCACCGGGCTATGGGAGATAACTCCCGAAGTATAGCAGCGCTTGAAACTCCGAGTTCGCTCCTCTTAACATGTTGTCCTCGTTCATGTTTTACTTGTCCTTGGATGCGTGTCATTTAATGCGACGTTCGTTAACATCATTGTCGTCTCAACTTAAAGAAAAGAACACATCTGATCGTGCACTTACATGTACCATATACATGAAAGCTTTTAACGCATGCTGGGCATTGATAAAAGTATAAAAGTGCATCATCCCCACCCATAACTAAAATCTGTATGTAAAATAGCTTCATTTTATCCGTTCACCGTTAACTTTTTTGGAATAAAATTAAATACCTTTTAATGGCTGAAACATATGAGGAGAGATGACTTCACCAGAGTTTTATGAGTAGGAAAACTTTTTTCTATTCATCAGCGATGCCCTTCTGTACGCTTGCCTCTAACGCATTGCTCATTTATTGCACGATAGCAATGATCAGTTCAGCTTGGGCCCAAGTCGCCACGGCTAGAGGGAAACGGTTCCCAATAGCCAATCTGGAGCGAACCGTGGTCTAGTGGTGAGAGGCTCTTGTGTTTCATTCGCTCAGACACAGGAAGTGTGGGTTCAAGCCCAGGCCTGCAAAGGGGGTTTGTAGATTTCATCTTAGTGTCAATAAGCCGACACTCGTTTTGCCGTTTCAGCAGTCATATTTTCGTTGACGACAACATGCGTGTCCACTAATATGATGTGCATGCAATGTATTGATAGGTCATGTGGGGAAGTTCGTCAGTTCCGCTGAATATCAGTATCCGAATAATGTGATAATATGAATTATAAGATTCCGATTCACCGTCAGAATAATGTAATTTGGGAAATTGCTTGTGGCCTCTGTTAGTGTAAATATAATATGAAAGAATGTATTATAAGATTGTGTGGATGTCGACTCCAGAAAATTTACTGTGGTATGTTTACTCTTGTATCGATGTCAGAAAACTTTAATACTGTGCTATGATTACGCCTGTCGGTGTCTTAAAACTCTGACATTCTCGTTTGTTTTCTCCTCTGGGAAGGTCAGAAAACTCTAATACTGTGGTGTATTTACACTTTTGTCTATGTCAGAAAACTCTGATACTACAATATATATGTATTTACTCCATTGTCGATGTCATTCTGATACTGTGGTGTGTATATTCCAGTTTCGGTGTCACAAAACTCTGATACTGTGGTGTGTATATGCCAGTTTCGGTTGTTACAAAACACTGATACTGTGGTGTGTATATGCCAGTTTCGGTGTCAGAAAACTGTGATAATGTTGTATGTTAATTCCTGTGTTGGTGTCAGAAAATTGTGATACTGTGGTATGTTAATTCCTGTGTCGATGTCAGAAAACTGTGATACTGTGGTATGTTAATTCGTGTGTCAGTGTCACAAAACTGTGGTACTGTGGTATGTTAATTCCTGTGTTGGTGTCACAAAACTGTGGTACTGTGGTATGTTAATTCCTGTGTTGGTGTCAAGAAACTCTGATACTGTGGTATGTTAATTCCTGTGTCGATGTCAGAAAAGTGTGATACTGTGGTATGTGAATTCCTGTGTTGGTGTCAAGAAACTCTGATACTGTGGTATGTTAATTCGTGTGTCAGTGTCACAAAACTGTGGTACTGTGGTGTGTATATTCCAGTTTCGATGTCAAAAAACTGTGATACTGTGGTATGTTAATTCCTGTGTTGGTGTCAGAAAACTCTGATACTGTGGTGTGTGTATTCCAGTTTCGATGTCACAAAACTCTGATACTGTGGTATGTTAATTCCTGTGTTGGTGTCACAAAACTGTGATACTGTGACATGTGAATTCCTGTGTTGGTGTCAGAAAACTGTGATACTGTGGTATGTTAATTCCTGTGTTGGTGTCACAAAACTGTGATACTGTGGTATGTGAATTCCTGTGTTGGTGTCACAAAACTGTGGTACTGTGGTGTGTATATTCCAGTGTCGATGTCAGAAAACTGTGATACTGTGGTATGTTAATTCCTGTGTTGGTGTCAGAAAACTGTGGTACTGTGGTATGTTAATTCCTGTGTTGGTGTCAGAAAACTGTGATACTGTGGTGTGTGTATTCCAGTTTCGATGTCAGAAAACTCTGATACTGTGGTATGTTAATTCCTGTGTCAGTGTCACAAAACTGTGATACTGTGACATGTGAATTCCTGTGTTCGTGTCAGAAAACTGTGATACTGTGGTATGTTAATTCGTGTGTTGGTGTCTGAAAACTGTGGTACTGTGGTATGTTAATTCCTGTGTTGGTGTCAGAAAACCCTCTTACTGTGGTATGTTTGCCTCGATGTCGATGTCAAAAAACTGTGGTACTGTAGTATGTTAATTCCTGTGTCGGTGTCAGAAAACCGTCTTACTGTGGTATATTTACTCCTGTGTCGGTGTCAGAAAACTCTCTTACTGTGGTATGTTAATTCGTGTGTCGGTGTCAGAAAACTCGGATACTATGGCATGTTGCCTACTGTGTCTGTGTCAGAAAAAATCTGATATGGCACAGTGAAGAATTCCATGTCGGATTTAGGGCGTGAAATGTTTACCCCATGTGTCGATGTATTAATATCAATCCACCGCAGCGGTATGGTTGCTCATGCTTTGCTGTGACGAGTATTTGCAGCTGAAGAGTTTTATACCAGCTTATGTAATATAAGACGGTGCAGAGTCTCTATTATTGGTCAAGATCAAGACCCCTTGTTATAACACCTTACAGCTACTAACAGCCTTTGTACATATGTAAAAAAGCAAACATAGAGTAACTCACCAATCATCTTTAAATCGATTCTTACCTCTAAGAGTTACCTGTTATGAATAATTTAGGATCATTTCATATACAAACTCGTGGACACGAGGGCGTGGGCAGCATACACAAGCAGCAGGGTACATACAGTCAACACTGGCGACCGTCTAAAATCGATGCCGAGATGACATACGGCATGGCGAGCATTACTACCTGTGATGAAAAGTGCCCCCGCCAATACAAACGTGGGTTGTGCGGGATAATCCCTAAGTAATTCTCTTTAAATATCTTTGAACAGCCCAGAGGATCTCAGTGTTGATTCTGTAAGAGCTCTGTACTTGTCCAGAACACTAATAATCGTCTTATTGCCAATCCTGGATTTGCGGATTGGTAAATTGGTTGCTATTCACTGTATTACATAGCCAAACCGACTACTTGTACATTCGATAAATGTAAGAATCCAAGATTTTCTTGCAGTAGCATCCAGTACACCCAGATGTGCTTTGTTTACCCGAGTCTGTTTTGGTTTTTTTCAAACTTGAGAAAACTTTTTTCTTAACTTGAGTATGGAGATAATGACCAGTTAAAAAAATAAAAGAAAAATTTAATTAAATCAGCATGGATTCTTATTTAGCCAATTCTTTTATACTTCAGCTTAATGATCTATTTATTTTCTGAAGGACGGATCTAACTTTTAAAGTGGATCGTTTTTTACATTTTGAATGCATTATGGGTTGTAAAATAAGACGTAAGAAGCATAATTAAAATTTTTCCCACTTCATTATAACCAGCCATGAAAGCAATTTAAATGATGCTGCCTGACGTATTCATTCCACATTCCACTCACTGCTGCTGCTTTGTACAGTTTAGTCTCCGTCGACACTCCCTACTTATGTCCCTCATTTGAAGTCACTTTGAATTCACCCTCCATCCGCACCCCCGTCTTCATTCCCAGTGATTTTGCATGTATTCCCCATAGTCATACTTCACTGAGAATGGATGGTGCCATAGCTGTATCTAATTCTGCTTAACCGGGTGTGTGGTGTGGGATGGAGTGGGGGTGGAGTGGGGGTGGGGAGGGGGTGCTTGATGCTTTTATGAACAGTTGCAATCAAAGAGCCACTGAGATTCACATATTTATTTATTATTCACGCAGCACGGGTTTGAAATTTGATTCGGATATCATGCCTAGAATATCGACTGTCTTCCGCGCATCACCGATAACAGGTGACTGCTTCTGTGTTACATCTTACCTGATTTATTTACTATTTATATAATTATTTCTTACTCATTCCTTTCTTATATACACCTATTGGTGTTTTAGGCTGTTTCGGTTCTTGTGAATAACCCACCTGCATGGTCTACGATTGTTTCACGAATGTCGGACCGTAGATTTGTACATTTCCATCTTTCCAACTCCTGTAGATTATGTCTGCAGCTCACAACTATTTTCGAAACACTTTGTACACTTGTCTCACTTCTGCATTCATTGTTCAAGGCGAGTGCTTTTCACTACGTCAACATTTTCACTACTGATTGCCAGTCACCCTGTCGTTTACTCATGTCAACATTTTCATCACTAATTGCCAGTCACCTTGTCGTTTACTCATGTCAACATTTTCATCACTGATTGCCAGTCACCCTGTCGTTTACTCATGTCAACATTTTCACTACTGATTGCCAGTCACCCTGTCGTTTACTCATGTCAACATTTTCATCACTGATTGCCAGTCACCTTGTCGTTTACTCATGTCAACATTTTCACCACTGATTGCCAGTCACCTTGTCGTTTACTCATGTCAACATTTTCACCACTGAATGCCAGTCACCTTGTCGTTTACTCATGTCAACATTTCATCACTGATTGCCAGTCACTTTGTTCATGTTCAAGTCAATAATTACTGAATTCAGAGCCACTATGAACATTTGATCTGCTTCCACATATCATTGTCAATGGACACAGACAGTGGCTAATTCATACTTCATTGCAAGAATTTGTTTTTCGTTTTCGTCACTTGTCATTTTAGAATTCTTTGTGACTCTCTGTGCTTTTCCTAACGTTGGCAGTTTAAATTAATTGCCAGTAACTATCTACTTTCCTCCTCCCCGGCCGTTTATACTTTCTACCAGCTATTTTCTCCTTTTTAACCAAGTCTACAGTTTCTAATCCATTGCCAGCATCCATGTACATTTCTCACCACGTCTCAAGTTTATAATTCCACGCCAGAATTCATACGAATTTCCCCTACGTCTGCAGTTTATAATTCATTGCTAGCATCGTTGTGCATTTCTCGCCACGCCTCCAGTTTATAATTCATTGTTAGCATCCATGTACATTCCTCACCACGTCTACAATTTATAATTCCCAACCAGCATCCATACGCCTTTCCCCCCGTCTGCAGTTTATAATTCCTTGCGAGCATCTAATAACATTTCCCGTTATTTACCGCGAGTGACATATTCTTACATGTGAATTTCATCATTCACTTTATACTTTACTGCGAATCTTTTTGTACATTTTCGCTGCGCAAAGGATTTTGGATTTTTGAAGATCTGTGGCTGCGTCACGTAGCGATGAAAATTAATCAAGATGCTAAAGATTCAGACAGTAATTTTTCGGGTGTTCTTGTTTTAATCAAGCTTTCTCTAAGTTGAGATTTTAGCCCATGTCGGTTCCCACGTGCACAAGTACTTTTATACCGTATTAGCATGGTCAGTAAGCTGCTAGAAAAGGCTCAGGACGATTTACACACACTAATACGTTAACAGGCATGCTAAGTAGCATTAAATCTTCACTAACTCCCAATCTCCGTTGATTACAAAAATATTTTGCACAGATTTTTGATATCGATTGATTTATTTTGATACCTGTTGCAATGAGAGCAGGGTTGGCTTTTGCAGACGAATGAAAATTGCTCCAAGGGTTTGTGATCCAAGAAGTGTGCCGAGCAAAATTTACCTTGTTTAAGTGTCCAGGCTTTCAGTTATTTTCTTCACGGACGAATACTGGCTAATTAATTGCTATTGAACTGGGAGTTTCAATTTTCAGCACCAACTGGGCGAGGTAAAATTTTCATTAATCTTCAGCCCATTTTTCCCCTGTTGTGCGTTATTGTGTCCCCGATAGCGGATTCATTCCGTTTTGGCAGACCATTCTTTTGCTGTCGTATTAAGTAACAGAGGCCCTTGTAAGGCAGCTAATTTGTCAGGAGACGGCGAATAAAAGCTGGACCGGATGTAATTAGTTATCATTGCACGGCAGAGCATACCGTCACATCACAGCATACAGAGATTGCTTCGTAAACCCATTCGAGATTTATTACTATCGTGCCTGCTGGAATAAAAAGTGCACTTCACGTGGGAGATTTTAGTAGTCGTCAAGCGGATTTCGGCCAAGTACAATTGTATGGGTAGAGAAAGTAACTGTGTTAGATCTAGCAAGTACCATGCTGCCATCCATAAGAAGGAGGAATTCAATATTATTCTGGAAATACAAGTTTTGTAATCAAAATAAGCAGTTGCACTGAACTAATCCAGCCGCACGTAAAAGTAATGAACCACATTGCTAATTTCATGTTGTTTTTCTATATGTCTTTCTCAGATTAAAGGTAAATTTCCCCCCAGTACTTAGCCTTTCCCCAGAAACGGAGAGCAACCCGAAGCCTACTCTACTTATTCAAGCGATTCGATGCCCTTGTAATCAAAATTCCGAGACTCAGTAGACGTTACGGAAACAATTTTTATCTCCATAATTTGCTGATCTTCCTTAGTGAAGAAAAAACACGCCGAATTAGGTTTCTAATGTTAATCTTGTAAGGGCCTGCCGAATTCATTATTTTACAGTAAGCAATTCATCCCCCCTTTACAAAGACGTTCGTCGCAAGCTAAATAAAAAGACATCACTTTCTTGGCATGGTCGCTTCGCGGACTCAGCAAAACAAAACACGCAGAAAAGCCATGATAAAATAGTGCACTGCATGGAAATGACGTGTATTGCGTCAAAAATGTCATAGGTGGCCATTCCTTCCAGATGACTATATGTGTCCTTTGAAAAATGTAATCCATGCTTGAATTGCTAAATATTTTAGCTATGAACGAGTTATTGCTTCGGTTAAACTTTCTTGAATATACGTTCAGTGTTAGGTGCTGCTTGTATAGGCAAACGTGTACATACACCTCACTTCGCTGTACAATAACGCAAGTCCATACAGATAACATGTATGTTATGCATGTCTTCAGTGTAACGACGATGCTTAAGGCATGGGCTACATTTGGTCAATGAAGTGAAATATTTTTATAGGACGTCTTACAAGAGGCCAAATTTACGTTGTCGCCCTTGCTCTGGTTTCTTTGCCCATATATGTGGACGCTTCTGTTGGACAGTTACATATACGTTGGAACTGTCTGCCGTAGCCTAATAAACTGACTCCCTATGACAGTGTTACAGTATGGTTTCCCGTGTACAGATGTTCTGGACGATCCCTCCGCGGCGGATTGTAACAAATTTCAGCGCTCAGGGGAAACACCAGGCAGAACGAAATCAGAGCAGGGTATAAGTGACTTGTGTGCACGGCAGGGGAAGAATGCTTGTTTATCATGTAATGTTAACCTTTGCGAGATGGTGGAATAATGAATTCAACCTTCGTTTGAAACTCACCGCTTCGTCCTCTATAAACGGAATGCTGGGCGAATTTCCTCGATGGCAATGTCTGACAACGAGGAGGTAAAAGTCATCAGTCAACACCGACTCGGCGAGCCGCGAGCACGTTGTGTGGAGTTCTGCCTCAATATCGCCATCGGATCCGCAAACGTTGTGTAACCCGACCGTTATGTAATTGTTTGCTAGCTAGATGAAACAGTGGCAGGCCTTCGTGATGGTTGACCTCTGTTGGCACAAATACTGTCTGCAATAAAATCTGTTTACCGATCAATACTTTAAATGTAGGGGAATGATTCAATGATCAGTGGTCATTCCGTGAACGATCAAACATTGATAGAGCAAATGATGATGAGAAATACAATCCAGGCGCTGCCGCCACTTTGACGTCATGCCGAAGATACCAGATATGACGCCCCACCCAGTCACATTATGCTGACACAGGGTAGACCAGCACTGTTTGCTTTCTCTAACCTCTCAGTTCTGAGCTCAAAGCGAGGCAGCAACACGCACCATTATTAAAGTTTTTGGTATGACCCGACCCGGAATTCAAATAAAAACTCACTTGTTCAGTTGCGCTCAATCAATCACTTGGTCAGTCAATTCAATGGTCATTTTGTATATATTAGTCAGTTAATAGCAAATTATTTATCAATACTATTGAAATCCACAAGCTGTATTTCGATAAGACGATTATACACAGAATTGTGTATTCGGGCAATCGTCCATCTATACTTGCGGTGCATACCGGTCTTTAAATAAACAGGTATGTGATCAACGAGGCATGCAACCACTCAGAAACTGTCCGATGATAATTCCAGATCTGCAAAAGAATTTGTGCACCCACGAATCAATCAAGAAGGCGGGTAAACAGACAGCCGATCAGACAATGTGAAATAATCCAAATGAACCACACACAGTGATGCAGTAGTGATTATCTGCATTGAATGGATGTGTGAACGCCGTCATCTTTCGCAAAAACGACAACAGAGAAAGAATTAACTCTTGAGCGACAACACACCAGTGTTAGATTTTCTCTGCATATCCGAGTTCTCAACAGTGTCTCAATTGCAATAATATCAGCATTATAGCAAGCTGTGGAATTACAAATACACATACATTCATGTATTAAATACTGACATTTACTCTGTAACATACAGCGGATAAAGCTTTGTGTTCAAGAGAACACCAACTATATCAATATCAACAGTCCTGTCGTGACCTAACCACGTTGTCTTTTCGAAGCAGTCAGACTGTTACTGTGCAACACTTGATAGTCATTTCAGCGTACGTGGCACGTGACATGGTGTCACTGTTATACCAGGCGAGGAAATTGATATTAGTCGTACGGCAATCCAGATACTTGATGAGGTCCCGTTTCATCTAGCCATGACAATATGTATATCATTTCTGTTATTTACAACGGAAACAATTAAGTTCTTGCGACGAACAATAAAGTCTTGGTTTCGGAGGACGTGATAGTCTTTGAATTGGGCCTCTCTTCCAAGAAATGTTGTCCAAAAGCTAGAAGACGTTTCTTGTTATGGTTTCTCATCATCCTGACAGTTAACAAAAGAAGAGATAGACAGTGTTTGCGTCCAAGATCTTGATATGGTTTCGCCGAATGTGCTTTTATGCGTTTTGCTTCAGACGTAAACTGTATTGTTCACAGGAGTCCTTGCACATATTAAGGGTCAGCAGTTATTGAAAATCGCCATACAGTCTTCGAAGGCCGAATTTCCAATAATAAGGCTGGCGCTTTCCGCTCGGCCAACCGCTCTTTTGGAGTTGTGAGCGATAGTTGGCGTTCTTCCAACGTCCTAGAAAACGTTTTTCGTCAGCAATGCTGTTTCCTTTACTCCTCAAATAATTGGCATTCTTCCACCGGCCTAAGAATCGTTTTGATCTATGATGAGGTATGTCGCCGGAATCATCCTTGTCCACTCGTGCGTTCCAGTTTGCGTTTCTCCATCTTCCTAGACCCTTCTTCTCTTCGGGATTATTCGACTGAACGTTTTGGAAGTTTGCATTTTTCCACCTTCCAAGGAATCGCTTTTCTTCGGGACTATCAGGCTGTACATTTCTAAAATTTGCATTTTTCCAACGACCGAGAAATCGTTTCTCTTCTGGATTGTTGGACTGGGCATTTTGAAAGTTTGCATTTCTCCAGCGCCCTAAGCCCCGCTTTTCTTCAGGATTGTCTGTTTGTAAATTTCTGAAATTCGCATTTTTCCACCGGCCTAGGAAACGTTTTTCTTCTGGGTTACTAGACTGTACATTTCGAAAGTTTGCGTTTTTCCATCTGCCCAAGAATCGTTTTTCTTCTGGATTATCAGATTGCAGGTTTCTGAAATTTGCATTTTTCCAGCGCCCGAGGAAACGTTTGTCCTCTGTGTCCACTGAGCTTTCGGCGTTATAATTGGCGTTTCTCCATCGACCAAGGAAACGTTTATCCTCGGGGCTCTCTTTATATATGTTGAAGTTCGCATTTTTCCACCGACCTAAAAATCTCTTTTCGTCGTCAGTTTCTGGTTGGACTGATCTAAAGTTAGCATTTTTCCATCGACCTAAGAATCGTTTCCCTTCATCATTAGTAGACAGCAGGGCTTTGTAATTGGCGTTTTTCCACCTGCCTAGGAATCTCTTTTCTGCGTCACCAGTTGCGTTTTCGGATATGTCTTTGTCTTCCGAGTCCTGTTTGTCGTCTGCTTTCTCAGAGTTTTTGATATCCTACAAGTAAAAAAGGACCATTCATGATTGTCAAAACTGACCATTGACTGAAGTTATAAAAATGAATGCCTAGCTTAGAAAGTTTCATGTAGCTCATATGGATAAGGTAGATCTCGATCTCTTGGATTCAGCACGATCTTTATTAATCATGTACACACGGGGACGCCCATTACATTACGCTTCAGTTTCGCCCTCATAAGTTTCGCTAGCAGATACGCCACTTTTGCTATGATCAAGATCTGAGTTAGCTCTAGTTATCCATTCAATATCATTCTACACCGCCCTATTCGTTTACAGGACTTCTTGTTGTGACGTCATCATTCGTTTTACAAGTGTTAATACATTCTAATTACAATGAATTATCGTAGCATTGTTGCATGATGAGATGGAAACACATTTCACTTTTGCCTTTTATCACCACTCGTTTGTTCCGAGTTTTCCGTCAGCACCGAACGATTGAGTATACCATTTATATGAAACGTCTGTTATAGCCTGACTGAGCAAACTATCAATGTCCATTCAGATGGTCTTGGGGTTGAATTGGTACAAAAATTTGTTTTTAAGACGTTTCTTCAGAGTTATGCACGAATTTTTTCCGGGGTTATATTGAGTATGAAATGTATCCAGGATTCAGGATGAAATCAAATAATGAATTTGGTCAAAACCTGCCTTGTTAACTTTCACTTTATTCAGTAAAAGGATCTTACTGCTTATTCAACACTGGAGCTCAGAGAGCGCTGGAATGAAATTTTCATTTTAACCAACAAATATTCGTCGTTCTTGCGTTTCATATAACGTTCGCATACATTATAGGCAGAATTTGAATTGTTTTTAGGCTGAAAATGATTAAATACCTCTTCACGTACTACATTTTCAATCCATCGGCGTTGTTTACGGTCTTGCACAGCTATATACAGATTTTGACAAAGGTTTCAGTTCTAAAATGTTATATGTACGTAAGAAGTAACATAGTTCAAACTGTACAGTAATTTTCAATCACATAGGGGATCAGATGTAATAGTTACAGATGACTCATGTATTTTAGTCGTGTATTTTGAGCACATTCAAAACAGGTTGATATGCCGCAAAGAGTTAATGTCAATTTTCACTGAAATACCGCGTTAAATGACTGCCACGTGTTACAAGGTAGGGTGCAAAAATCTGACTGACCGACAATCCAACCGATCGTTTGAGAAACAGAGCGACTTAAATCAAACTACTTGTTGCAGTTAAAACCACCATGGTGATGCTGTTTGGATGTTTTAATGTTGTAACATTTGAGAATTCTAGTAAAAATATCAGCGACAGTCATATAAGATTAACAACGTAAAACGCCTTCCGTCTTATAATGGGTCTGACAAGGCTGTGAAATGAACAGTAAAATATCTGAAAGTTTAATATCTCTTAGAATTTCGCGTAACGCAGAATAATGAGCTTCGTCTCGACACGACTGAGTCGGTGTGAACACGTGTGGATGCTTCTAAGTCATTAAAGCTTTAGATGTTTTGGGGCCAACATAAATCGATTTTAACATCTCGATCGCTGTTAACGGCAGGCGATGTAGTGTTTTGGGAAACAGCTCTTTGTCGTTCACTTCGGTGACGATAAAACACATTTTAACGCATTTGCCATCACAGGAAAAATACGACTGAAAAATTAGCACACAAATAAGATGTAGTCGGTTTGGACCCTGATTCATACAATCGTTGTCGGGAAACGAAAACACAGTTGAGTTATCTATGACAGACCAACTGTGATAAAATAACTCCATTCTGTACACCAGCATCAAGAGCGTACAGTCTTCACTCATTCCCTAGGGCTCTTTTAACAGTGGTAGGATATATTTCCGCACAGGCCCCAGAGCTTGTTGCATTACAATGCCATGCTATATACATATATATATATATATATGTATGTATATATATATATATATATTACTAAAATATATATGATTTACTAACTTCAGCCTTTGTTCATTGGCCCGGTATTAACGCTAATGCGATCTATACGACAACAGGAACAATTAACGGAACCTGTATGTAAATGATGAGACGCGGTCGAAGGACAATGGAACGTATTAATATTTCATTAGTTCTTCCATAGAGTTTGTCACTGACGAGAGCCGCTAATGATGATTGAGACATCATACATATGATCACCGCTCTCTTGAGAGAGGCTTGAACCGTTGTCACAGGATAAACGATCCCTGGTGAATTTATAACAGCTTTATAATCGGCAACACCACTCGAACCGTTATTGGATTTGCTCTGTGAACTAAGTTCCGATGAACCAGGGGTCAATCGACACCAGTACTATAAGCATAATGTGAAACTCATAAAACTGCTTTCCGCCTTTAAAAGAGTGGTGCTCCTTTGTTCTTTCTTTGATTACATCACTCTTCTAGGTGCATGTGTGCTCAGAATGCACCTCGGTAGTACACATACCCTGCAGCGTCACGGCAGAAAAACCATGTGTTTCCCTGCTATTTGAACACTTTTGTGTAGCCCGTCAGAGTCTCCTGTTGAGTCACAGTAGGGTTGGGTAGGCTAGGGTGCGGGGTAATGGGTGTGAAAGTACTGGTGGGCGCGAAACCTTTGTTGCGTTAGTGCAAATCTACTGACAATACATGTCGCATGTGTATAAGTTAATGGATGGTCAATTGCATCTGAAGCGGACACTGCAGCCATTAACACTTACCTGGCCCTGAGTAATTGTTTTTTTTCCTCAAAGGTTAAACTGACCTGACCATGCAAAAGTGATAACAATGGTAATTTTCAAAATGTCCAGCTGGGAACCGTGGCAGGCTTCAGCAGTTCGAACATCCGACCATTAAATAAAATATATATGTAGTTCTGGATGCATGACGATATTTCATCTCAGAATAAAGAGAAAATGTGCTGTTAATTGATAGACCAAATTTTTGCTGCAGAATAGACGCATCAGTTTTATCACACGACATGTTTGTAAACAAATAATTGACAAGAGTCGACCCACATACCAGAGCTCATAAAACTGGAGGTCTGTGAGTAATATCGCCACTTTACCGCGAACTGTCTGTTCGAAGGTTGGTGATAAGGAGAGTCATTTGTCTTCGCTACATTTGCAATCTCACTAGACCGTGCTGAGAGCCGAATAAAATATAAAGCGTTTGCTCGAAGCACCCTAAATTATATAAACCGTCAACAGTAATTGTTTCAAGTTAAACCGTTTTGACTTTGTGATCAATGATGTCTAATAAATTTGCAATTAACATCATTGCATTTTTGTTTCCTAATTCGGCTAAGGCCATGGCGCTAGTGGGGTGTAAGTGACAATTACCATGGACAGTTAGAATAAAACTCCAGCTGGGGTAAATTAACAGGGGCCGAATTTCACACGTTACGTGAGACCTGTATTTTATTTTTGAACAGACTCAAGGCATTCTTCAGGAATTGGTTTGCAATATTTTTATATTGTAAAAACAAAGTCAGTATTCAACATTTCTTATAAATAAATCAAAGGTCGGTTCACCATAATACCTATTAGGATTTTGAATTACAGAGGCTCGTTGTATGTTGTTTCAAGGTAGGAATGTATGCTATAACCTTATTATGAGTGAAGTCTATAGCACATTGATGTGTCTTAGACACTTCGAGCAAACTGAAAAGTCAGGTGTATGATGTTTTCTATGTTTGAAGTTTCAAACAAATTTTTTTTTCGCAAAGTTTTATTTGACACCTTCAACATGTAAAATTGTGCAGTAAATCTTGTACGTTATAAAACAAGGAAATGGTGAAAATGTGTGATTTCTAAGATTATTCAGATAGTTGGCACTTTTGCAGTTATTCTAAGCTTACTGCGTGGTCCTTCGACATGTCTGCTCTTCAGGATGGTGATTTTCTATATCAAGAATTGCTTAATTGTCCTTTCTTTATGCATCAATCAAATTATCTGACAAATCGCTTGGTGCATTAACGTTATATCGCATACCCTCCTTATCAACCCGCTCTTATCTCCTATGGCTACTTTTACTTACTGTCGAGAGCCCTTCACTACGTCCACTGCCTGATCCCGCTTTCAAGAGCGCGCTTCAAGCAGGGCTCTAAGTGAGTCTGTTCAGAGGCTGTAAGAGAGTTGTACATTGCCGTGAACAAACAATGTCTCAATTACTTAGCGTAGCTGGCCAGTTTCCAGAAGACGTGGACGTGACGACAGACACCCTTGGCGAATTGCGAGCCACGTCTTGTCGGACGGGACCCGCGATAATTCTCTGGTATGTCCCAGTGCTCAGAGTCTCTGCAGAATTACACCAGCCCTTCTCATTGTCCTGTCCCCAACGGTGCAATAAAATGAACCATACTCTTAACGGACTACTCAACATCCCCGTCTGTCAATCCGTCATGGGAAGATCAATGGATTCTTGTTTCAAGCAACTGACTGTTGTCAAGAAGGTGGTATTGGATGACACGAGCAAAGAGCATAAGAAGCGGCAATTTGTTCTTGCAAAAAGCAGGGATCGTGCTGAGTTCAACATCCTGAGAGAAAAAATGTCATGCGATGTTCTTTGTGAAATGCTTCGGTTGAAGTGTGTCCATCAATATAATGATGTCCATCGTCTTCAAATGGTCCGTCGTGGGAGTTCACAAGACTCCAGTTAAGCCAGCTTTTAAGAAGGATAGGTCACCCTTTGCCTAATGCATTCACGTCTATGGTCTTAGTTCATTGGGTGTAAAAATTAATATTGACATTCTTATGAGATCTTGTCTTTCAGCGGTATCTATTTGAAATGTTCCTTGACATTGACTAACTTCATCATATCCAGATTTTCATAACAGCAAGCATCTTGGACAGCCCCTGCTACAATTTCATGCGGGCTGACAAAAGTTAAATATTGACTAATCATTTCATGACGACATAGTTCTACATTGTTGTAAGTAGCTGTCTACTAGTTTGGCTGCGGCCTTAAGTTACGTGGTCTGATAGGTGTCCAACGGAGGGCGGTGGTTTACCTCACTCCATAAATCTGACCACCGCCAGAAAAGGGGAAACTCTCATCAAAGACTTTTTAAAACGTTTGTTGCAAATTTACAAAGCCATAATGACATGTGTATCAGTAGTACATGTTTTCTTGATGTGCTACACAAATTATGCCGTTATGTACTGCTGGTGCACAAAATTGCTTGGAAGTGCACTTTTAACACAATACTGTGCACTACTTGTACGCTGTGGTTTTTGCAGAGTAATTGAGTAAATAAGTGTAAATGTATGTCAAGTGTTTGACATGTTGTCCAGTGTTTTACAGCTGTATTGCGCATTTACAATATGGTCTATGCACTAAAATGAAATAAGCCACTTAAATGCTATTTTGTAACATCAACATCCGTTCTCACAACATGGTAGACAAAAGTATAATAAGCAAGAAAATCACAACCTAACGGGTTTTGTTATGTGTTTTCGTACAACAACCCGACTGTATAATAAGGTACCATGGTCAGGTGCTGTACGATTACATTTGGGGAGACATGAAAAATAATGACCAACATCGCATGTCTAAAACAGCTTGGCCCAGGTGGTGTTCTCCTTGGTTCTTTTCTTTGACACGTCACTGTTTCTGTATAGCTGTACCAGTAAAGTAAAAACTAATTCGCAAGCACAACAGTGTAGCAAAGGAGAATAGTGTGTTTGCACATGCCTGGAACCGATTTAAGCAGGTATGAAATATTGAGAGATCACGATCATTAAATCAGAACAGTAGTAATATTTGCATACGAAACTTGATCGCGGCTAAATTAAAAATCAAAAGCCCTGGAATCAGTTTAGATATTAAACTTTTATGTCCCAGAGGTAGACCAAACGTTCCCTCTGCTATCAACGCGGTTCATTAATGCAAAACTGAAATGAGGTTCAAACTATGTTCCTTACGCTCCATCGATTTTGCTAACAAAAGATGACACTTTATTTGATTAAGTAAATGAATCGGATGAAAAAGAAAGCATAACACGACTGACCCTGCCAAAGAGGCAAAGATTGATGTGATTGCCTATTAACTACGCCTGCACATTAAGGAACACAAAACAATCCAGGGGTATTCCGAAGATAAATGTTTCCTCCACAGGAATTTGCATGTCATCATTCATATGTCATGTAACGATTTTCTTAACGACATAAAACAATGAAATAAGCGATATATGTTGCTCGCAACAAACTGATATCCTCAGAGAGCGATATTTTGAAAGTTAGTGCTATAAATCAATAGCAACATACACATCTTCATTTATGTGTTTGTAAAAGACCAAATTATGTTGACATTTTTATTCCTTCCTGATGTTAAAACTATTAAGGCTCATCAATAAGTTCACAAACATTGTTTTCCAATCAGCCAAAAATTAAATTCGGAATGAATCTAGGAAATCTACCTGAGTCGTACTTCTGCTACGTTTTGTCCATTGACTAATTCCTCGATTCTAATGATCTGGTTTTACGATACGTTCAGGAGCTCCCGTGCTGTTAAGTTTCCAACAGAAAACATAAAAAAACGACACAAAAGCAAACACTGGGAGGCCAGGATGAGCGACGAAGATATCTAACGAGGTTTTGTTGTTCAGTTGGGACTGACATTAACCATTTTTATGACAGAGACCAGAGAAAAAGCCTTCAATAACGTTAAACTGGTTCAGTGCCCCATGTCGCGGATGTTAAGGGAGGTAATCAAATTACGCATTGAGATAAATAGCGGTTAGCGGAGATTGTGCCAACCTGGAAAGGTTATTTTCGGCAGAACATTACTGATGACTGCTCCGCCTAGCAGATAGCAGACGGCCATCATTTTATGGCTGTAAATTTCGCTCCGTTGAAAACAACTGATAGAAAGAATGGTAGCAGAATGGCCAGAGGCTCCCAGTCGAATAGTCACGAGATTAAGGTGAAACACAGTGTGGCGAACTTAACCCAAGGACCGGTTTATTAGTACATCGTGTTTTAAGGCACAGGTATGATTTAAAATTACGCGGATTGCAGATCATAAAACGACATTATATGCTCTACAAACGGAAACATTTTTAGCCTTTGCCTATCCCCAAAGCAGTGATATCTAGGCCTTCATTTCATGTCATTTTTACATGCTAATGATGATCTCAGCGAAATGTAATCACTGGAAAAAAATTGGAATGATGGTGTGTTCCTCTTTCTGCAAGTGATGCGTACAAAGATTGCACTTTCTGTGACGACACCAAGATAAGCATCTTTGCTTTTTTCGCAGAATCCTCCTAATAAGTGGTCAATTGCAGATCGATGTTTTCACTTTATTTTACTTATATAAATGATAATTAACGATGTACACAAAATTAATAATTCCACTTTCCAAATAACGCGAGACAGTGTGAGAACCCTCGAGAGTAAACTTCAGTAAGGACTGTTTAAGCTACTTAAGTTTAAGTTTAATAATCGAACAGCTTAGATAACGTGGCAGACCTCAGACTAAATTTATGAATGCTGTGTATTGCTGTTGCATTTTAATTGTTTAACGATTCTGTTAGCATGCTTTCCTCCAGACGGAACGTTACGTGAATTATACATTAGATTGCTGTTAAACCTCAGAATATTTTCTTAACCTGTTAATTTTATGGGTAGAGGAAACCTCGTGTTCAACATCTGACAAGTGTCTTTACAAACCTTCACGTAGAGAACAGATATCCCCATATTTGTGGGAGACCAGTAGTCTTCAACGAACATTAGACTATGCCAGCTGCCACAGAAGCATGTCGACCATCTGCAGTCACAAAGGACCCACGAAAAGTAGGAGCGGGTCAATCTACAAATTCCCCGACCAAGGCCGGAATTGAGCCCGCTCCTTGTCCAGCGCTTATGACGTCTCGCACGCGCTAACACTCAGCCATGTCCCCCTTCTTTACGTGAGTCAGGACGTAAAAATACAAGAAGTTGGCCTGCGCTATACACACAAGCTCTGCAAATTCCTGACCAAGCGATGACAGACTAGAGAAAGCCAAAAGTTTTACCCAGGGGCTTACTGCCTGAATTAAGTAATGGAATTACCGAGCTGCTTTGATACCAGGAATGTTGATTAACTAGAATATAATATGTATTATTCGCTTCATACGCGGGTCATATTCGGTCTGTCTAGATGCAACACTGCACTGGGAGTAGCGTTACGGCCCTGTCAACTTTCGGATCGGTTAAAAGACGTCTGTACGAGAATGGGATAATCATAAGGAAAATTGACTGGCCATAAATGTCAACTGGCCACTTTTCTCCTCAACCCGGAGATCTTGTCTCGCCCGTCATAATTCCTTCGGTCTTATCAATACTTTACACACAGATCTTATGCTCCAAAGTCACGAAGAACATTTGTCATAAGTAAGACAAATAGGTCTGCGGTTTGGCTAGGCATGCTTAATCCGCTGTGATATATTGGAAACTTGTTCGCCAACATCGTTCGAGCAAATGTAAGGCATCAAGTAGCGAGGTGAATAATGTATGTCAGGCAAAAAAGCATGTTCTAAAACAAGTCTGTCTTAAATTATATGTGTTCACATCAGGTTCAAGAGAAACGCTTGGGATATGCGCAGCTAATGACAAGTTTTAACGCGTGCTGGGAGAAACATAACGTAATATAAAACAAACATGTTGGGGATTTTGATAATCTGGCCATGTTCCACGTAAAAGGGTTTTAGAAATCGAACTCTTTTGTCGCCGAAGGTACAAAAATAAATATGTGACGGCATTGTTTGAGTTGTCAAATATGCCAGGCATTCTTTGTGGGAAGCACGAGTAAACCGCCTGCCTTCAGGAGCTTCTTTGGTCTTTTGTGGTTCACCTAATTAGCTTTTCATGAAACTTTTGCCAGACACCCAATGTTATACTATATATAATCTGTAGTCAAGAAACACATGACGTAATATACGACGTCACAGTTTGTGACGTTGCGTGAAAAACCACGAGGTTCTTCATTCCCAGTTCAATCTGGCCTCAGTGCACCCTCACAACGCATTCAGGATCCTACCAGCTCCGAAAATTATGGAATTTGACAGTTTAGCCTACCTTAGATCGGATATTCAGGACATTCTAACTCAGAACCAAAGTATTCTCTCTAGAGATGGCTGCTTGGAACAAAAACTTTATTCTGCTGGACCAGAAGGTATTCCACCAGCCGCTGATGTAGCTACAACTCGTAATCTGCCGTCCCGCGTATGTCACCGAGAAGGTGCCCTCGGTCCCTCCACCGACAGTGGCGACGCCACCGAGGATACACAAACAGAATTCAATTACTTGAAAGATTCTCGAGCCAAAAATTGCCTGCTGAACTAAAGGTCTGGAGAGGTCAGTAATATAAAAAAGCGACAGGATCAAAATGCCTTACAGATAATTTTTAAGTGCGCCCGATTCACTGAAATAGTGCTAAAAATTTTAGCGAGGCGCGATGACATTCGTTTAACTCTGGATGATATCAACGGGCGGTTTGTGACTCTGTATGCTGAAGTTAAATACCTCCAAGATGAGTATGCGTTTCTCTTAGTTCAAGGCAGATTTGATAAGAAAGATGCAGTTATTTAAATCCCCACAGAAAAACACATAAAATTTCACACCGGAAGCACTTCCAATATCATCGACAATGGGCCAATCGGCATCGACTACATGTACAAACCAGTACAGAGGTTGTGGCTGTCCAAATCATAGACGTTTTAATCTGGGTGGGCGCTTTGGTAATTCGGACCGTTTTTCTAGTTTCAGTCAGGGTTCATTGCGAGGCCATCGCTTTCAAGGTCAAGTGCAGCAAGATCACGTGCCTGGGACAAGCAAACAGTGATTATGGATACATGTAACTGCTGGCTGGTTGACCTAAATGTATAATATGGCTTCATTTACCACAGGCTTTTCATGAAGCCTTTGTCAGACGCCCAGTGTTATACTAAATATAATCCAAAATAGTTACCTAACATTTCTAACAGGTCACATAGTACAAGCATTATAGTGGGAGGAAACCGCGCTGAGCCCTTCCCACGTACGGCCAGATGGGAAGCAAGCTTGAGATGGCCTTGAGCTCAAAGCTACCGCATTGGTGGCCGGTTCCTGGGCGATAAAAAGAGTTCGAACACGAAACTTCTTTATTTGAATTCTGAAAATGGGGTCTAATATTTATAATGCGGTAGAATAATGCCTAGGATGATGAAGTTCAAGCCAAAACTTTTCCCCTTATTGCCTATGGTCTTCGTCATCTTGAGGATGGCTTCCTTTCAGAGTTATTAATATTTATTTATTAAATGAAACATACCGAATTTATTATTAATTACGGCTTAAGACCGCCTCGATGGCCTGGCGGTTAGCGCGTCCGCCTCGAAGTCGGGAGATCCGGCAATCAATCCCAGGTCGTGTCATACCAAAGATTTTAAAAATGGTACTTGTTGGTGCCTTGCTTGGCGCTCAGCACTGAGAGGTTAGAGCAAGGAAACAGGACTGGTCGGCCTGGTATCTCTATAATGTGACTGGGTGGAGTGCCATTTCTCTTGTCTTCGGCATGATGTTCCAGTGGCGGCAGAGCTTTGGCGGCATGGTCTCGCCCTGCCACGAAAAGATACAGGGAATTACACATTCTGTGGACTCCTCTTCGACATAAGACTTAACTTATGTCGTACAACATAAAACCGAAGCATACATGCACACATACACTTTGGAAGTGTTGCTGCCAAATCGTGGTGGGCATGTCATCTCTGTTTGGCTCTAATAAAAACCAAATCAAACCAAGATGGTATCCTCTACAAGTTATATTCACTAATATCTTACTTTCATGGCTTCTTTTAAAGTTTATTTATTTATTTTTTCTAATTATGAAATAAGCTAGTTCATTAGTAATTGCCCAGAAGATGAAACTCACAATTTCTCCTTTGTAAAACTTGATGTATCATGTGGAGGACTTTCACTGCCTCCATTTTCCTCTGTTCTGTACACTTTTTTGTGGGTCCCTTTTAGGATTAGTAGAGCTGTGTTGTGCCCAGCTTTAATAAGGCAGATCAACTAATTTGTGACATTTTCTTTGAAACTGTTTGAGTTCTATTATAGACGTTAGTGTTTTTAAGTAGCTGTTAAAAATGACCCCCCAAAAAGTCCAGAAAACGCCCTAATGAGGTTTTTACTAAGTACTAAACGTAATAATTCATATGTTCTAGAGTCCCTACGGATGGTTAATAGCCCATTGTTTCTGACATCAGCTCTGGTTTAGTGATGGCTATAGCTGTGCTGTTATCATCTTCATTCAGTGAAAACTTTTTAATAATACATTGTACATTACATAAAGGAGTTGTCCTGATTCTGTGCTGTAAAGTACTAATCAGTCATATAATTGCGTCTCTGTCAGAAACTCACACGTAACTTTCAACGCTGTTCTTCAAGGCACATATACAAGAGTGTGGACAGATGAGCAGGGACCGTCTGTGTATCGGAAAAATCAAATCTTCACCGACACAACCTAGGGTCTGAACGGAGACGATCTTCACTCCAGTGCAGCCGTACCTGACTCGTTATTGGGATGAAACACGGCGAAATTATCAACATGGGGTGAGGAAGGTTCATAATTAAAGTGGAAAATGAGGATGTTCCAAATGACCCCACGGTGACCCTTTGTGGCAAAAGACATAAGCGGACCCATCACTGTTTCAGCATGATCAACCTGCATGGCTCTGCTCGGACGAATTAATCTCGCCTCCCGCGGGTGTCGTATGATGTGTATGTATCCGGGATCGACTAGTTATCAGGTCTTTTATTTCAAGCATAATGCTCGTTTCCTCGGGGTCAGTTTAATACTTAGGCTGGTCAGGTGTTTTCAGGATGGTCAGTCCGCATTTCACATCCTGCTAGGACACCGCGGAGAGATATCATATCACAGAGGTGATCCGTTTTTCACGCGCTGGCGGTTGCGGTGGGGCTGACGGACATTTAGCATCTGTTGGCTGATCAATACTATCACAGTGTGGTTATCTCAGGCTGCTGGTGAAACAGGTTTTCCACGTGGCCACCCAGTGCTGACACGCATCCTTGCTGTGATCGAGCCCAAGTTATTATTGCCGTGGATTTCTTTCACGTTATCTGATGGATGGTTTATTGGTTCTGACGAGCAGACGCACCTAACACCTTTCAGGGACAAAACTGTACCATCCCAATAGGTGGTGACTAATTAGAGGTGACAGCTTCCTATGAAGTCTAAGACGAGTATATCCGCTTCAGCGTGGGAGAACTGGCGAAAGGTTTTAGTTCCCCAATGAAGTTTCCAGGGGGCTAGCGCAAACAACCATTTTGGGCTTAACTCCAAAACTTAAATCTTGCTACCGAAATCAAAGTAATTGAAGGTCGATGCTGAAACTTCACTGAAATTGCATAACTCTATTGAAGAATTAGCGGTCAAAATGTGACCGATTTGAGATTTTGATTTTGATTTTGATTGCATTTTAAAGCTAAAATTAGACCTGGCTTTGTAAGGCGGTCCGCAGACCTTTCGTTTCAGTAGATCACTTCTTCTAACCATGGAGGAAGTGGGGTTAGGGAGGGGATCCTTGTGGGATCATTTGTTTAAAGCCTTGTTCCCGTCCCAGCTAACGGGCCTCTGACCTTTTAGGTTGAAGGCTCGAATCCATTTCTTGTTAGTTCGGCCGCGGCTTTAAATCAGTAGATTAACAAAGGCGGTGCCTTACCGTGAAGAATCCAGTCTTCTTCCCCCCATAAGCAGCATTAAGTACCTCTTCAAGCAATATCCATTTACATAAAAATGGGATGTGAATCTCAATACCAAGCCGTTGAAATCTACATGTTCTGAAGATCTAGAAGGAGTCTATTTATGTGTAAAAAAATAAGGAAAAAAGTTGCATTCCCTCAGTCTTTTCTCATTGCAGAAAAACTGCATCTGAGAAACCCTTGATGTTTAGATTTTCACGAGTAAATGTGAATTATCCAAAAACGCCGGTTCCCAATTACCACAATCCATGTAGTTAACTGTGGAGTGTTAAAACAGTGAATACTTGTCAGACAAGTATAATAATAGCATTTTAACTAAATCCTTAACGTAGAAAATGGACATCACTGCTTTTATGATTATCCGGAAAAAAATCTAAAGTTCAACTGTAAGTGGTAGCTACCTCGTCGTTTCTGGTTTATTTCATGGTATAATGTACCCACAGACAGAAACTGGTAACCTTCATAAAGAAAATTAGTGTCATAGATCAAACCAACATGGTGCAAATTAAAGAAATTTTGACAGACAATCAGATTTCGGCGCTCCCACACTAAAACATAGATCGATATTATACCAATGACCCTGGGGATGGCTTTTAATTGTTGAAGATCACATGAGTATAACACAATTACTGCAAAGCCACATTACAGCTTTGTCAAGAGATTGGTAAAAAAATCGATCCTATAGCAAACAATGTCGGGCGGCAGTTTTGGGGCTGAAGTGTGCTTCAGTTGTTATTTACCTCAGTATGTATGGGAATTATTCCCGCGGATGTTAATTCCTAGCATCATACCTATAGAGGATGGGGAAAGGTTCTGTATAGCCAATATGTATATGATTCGGTCACATGTAGGTAAGATTAGTAGAGCGGAGTCACATAAAATTATATTGTTTGAAAATAATAACAAAATTAAACGTTTCAATGTCATATACACACATAGCTCGATCAGGTTTATAGAAATTTCAGGAGTTTGCGACTATTTCAGAATTTCGAAGTGGCGTTAAGCCCTAAATATTAATTTATTTCATAAGGAAGGCTGCCTGCGAGCGCCTCGGAAATCTTTCCAACCCAAGAAGAAGTGCCTTGATGAAGGGGTTCTCCAGAAATACATTAGCACATATACAATACTACGCATGAGCAACAGAGAACTACTATAATTCGTTTGTTCATGACGAGAGGAATCAACATCAGATCAAACGAATTGGGACAGAATTCGTGAGGCAGGAACAGATCTCATTGAAGCAATTCCGTGTTTATCAAGAATGACAGCAATGGCAAAAGAACACGAAAAACTAGAAATATGATCCAAAATTAAATTAAACAGCCAAGTCCCTGGAGATTTTTAGGGGGAGTATTACTATATTACTGCAACCACAAATAGTAGTTTTTTACTAGACGTAATTACCTTACCGCCTAATGGCATTTGCAAATATTCAATACGAAGTGTCTCTACGTTTTACTTTGAGTGCATTTATTTGAGAATTTGTATTTTTGTGTCACAGAAATCGTTTGCCAATATATTCACGACATATTTGGCCACGATGGCAGTAGGAAAGACCATGTGGTGGAAGAGCTTGTGTAACACTGTAATTAGGTTGTTTCTCATCAAACGGAAACAGAGATCTTGTCGATTTGTGTTTACCGGTTCCTCCCACTCACATTAATGTCTTAAGCTTCAGAAAACTGTTGTTGTTTTTTTTTTGTCTCGTGTCCACCCGATTACAGTCTTTCCATGTTCACTGATTGTTTGCACAAGGCAAACGTATGCGGTGTTGACATTTGTAACTTTGGAAATCCATCGTAAATCAGTGAAGCTTGGCATTTCAAATTACCATAACTGATTCTATTGCACTCCTTCCCCAGGAAAACGCAACCATTAGCGTGACTGCTCATAATGTAGGAGAAAAGATTTTTTGACATTGTTTTTGTACTTTTCCTTTCTCTAAAAATGTGTCGGTAGTTTGACTGACATATACGTCAATATGCCACTCACATGAAGAATGTTCCATACAATTTTAACAAGATAGGAAGGACTTTTTTCGCTCCATTTAATTCCTTAACCTCTCTTACGTTCGTTGACCACACTAAATACGAAATCTTCTAAATTCCTTCGAGTTATACACAATGTCCAAGAAATGGAAGAAATGCAGATGTTGAAGGTATCTGGGACAAGTTTTAATAAAGCAGCCATGTCCAGTTTTTGATGCTTTTGATTCTTCAGTTATGCAGGGAAATACTGCGTAGTCACATTCTGACAAAACCATGTACTACTTTTCCAATGTTCTATGGATCGTCAGCAAACCAATTACTCTCCCTGGACGCATTTATTAATTGATGAGGACTGGCAAACGGCAGGTTTATTGTCTCATGAAAAGAAACAGATTAAAAGGGGAGGGGGCGTACTCAAGAATTTTACACCCAAGTCACGGAAGGCATTATAAAGAGTACCGATAGAGAAAACCTCCGCCCCAGGTCCTGGCGGGATACCCAAAGAAATTGTTCGGATTACTGTTGGAAGCCTATGCTTGTGCACTTTGTGTCTGTGTAATGCTCTGTTTTCAATTTCCGCATATCCGCCATTTTGAAGAAATTACATTTTACATAGCCTTGTAGAGTGAAACCTTTTAAAGATAGAACGATGGGACCTGTATCAAATTGTAGCCCATGATCTTCTCTTAGGGTGGCACCTGAACAGATTTGAGCAAAAGATCAAAGGTTTATTCTGTTGATTTTTTAACAAAGTTATCTTACACTTGTAAACTAAAAGTTTTATCTGACTCAAAAGTGAAAACGAGCACGTAACTACCATAGCGACCAGCACTGTAGGCATTACGTCGAAATGGTAGTTAAGAGGGCTTCGTGCAAGTATGACCTACACAATACAGCAGAATGCAAATGGTGCTCTGACAGAAGAGCTTTACATTATCTCATTACAGAGTATAATACCATAGCAACGGTATTTGTTAGTATTGAATCTGACTTCCCCTGTGTGTAACGGGTAAATATTATAAACATCTAATACACTATTTACCAATGTTCAATTAATTCTGATGTGCCTATCCATATTTGTCGAATTCCTCTACAAATATACAATCGCACAATCAGCCTCATATAACCTCATGACCGTCTGATTTATCTGATTGTCTGATTGGTGTCTTATGACGTACTCAAAAATATTTCACTTATACGACGGCAGTCAGCATTATGGTGGGAGGAAACCTGGTACAGACCGGGGGAAACCCACGACCAACCATAGGTTACCTCATGGTCGACGTATAAGTTTTCCTGTGAGCGACATTAAGTAGAAGGGCATGTCCGAGTAACGCCCCATTCCTTAAAAACTAATGGAGCAGAGGTTCCGAAGGCTCCATTATTTTAAGGAATGCTACTTAAAACCCACCCTGCTGACAATCGTATGTGTACATAGCTAAAAACACATTTCTGTCGATAGGTCTGCTTGACAAACGACACAGATTTGCTACTAAGTGTCACAGCCACTGTTGTTTGTAAGCAATGGTATAATATCACTTTAATATAGCTCGGGTTCCAATCCAGCTCTTGGTGTGAGAGTTCTCCAGTGGGGCGTCGGTAATATGCTGTCCCTTGTCCATGCGCCGCCATAGAAGTGAAATAATATTTTGGACGGCGTAAAACCCAGCGCAAAATTTGGATTGCAAAAGTCTTGCCATCATGCGTATAAATGAAAATAGACTATAGTTCTGAAGATTGGTATTATAGTCGGCCAAAAACAAGAATAAATTAATCTTACCCTGGTAGTTCAATTGGATAAACAAATATCTGTGACTATCAGGTTCGTCGGATCGAAACCGATAGTCGACACTCCACACATAACATCAACAATACAAGTAACTTCCTACAATCACCTGCATGCTTGCAACAGGCATTCAGGACCTTAAAAGTGCTGTAGCGCTGTATCAATTTTTTGACGTCATAGGTGGGTTTTAAATTATCGGTGGCTCCTATAAAGATAAATATTCAGCATTGCATGATAAATTTAAAACTATTGTCTCATAAGATAAAGACTATTCAAGTACAAATAAAAAGGAGCAACTAGGATTGATTGCAAATACACTCTTAGCTTTCATTCTCTTGTAGCTGTCACCTGTCTTGTCTTCATAGCCTTCATTAATTGGTTGTAATGCAATGGCACAGTCAACTACATTGCTCTTTGATGAATAGCAATTGCACCAGCCCGCATCCATTTGCAGCTGCAAGAAAACAGTGTCGATTCAGACATAGTGTTGTTTTAATCGAACTAATGCATGATGGAATTACTCCTTATACCGACCAACTCAACCACATTATCTCTCCAAGTAAACCTCGCCAGCTATATTTTGTCCGTGCTTAAACAAAGGTCGAAAACATTATCATACTTTTTGTTTGGCAAGGTAGTTATAAATTCAAAGACAGATGCAATTTTTCACCGTTCTTTCTTTCGCCCCGTAAGTTTTCCGTGATCCACACCTTATTTATATGTGTTTCATTCAAAGAGTTTTTTCAGTACATGTAGACTCTGCAAAAGCAATGCATTCAATGCTAACCTCCTTTCAACAAGGGAGTGATAAATTCAAAGAAAGATGCAATCTTTCTCTACATTTGCTTCACAGCAAGAGCGGCCGGAATCCCACGTCTAGTTGAGTGAAACCGGTGGAGGGTTTTTTCATCACCAATAAACCATACATTTCACGTCTTTTTATTTTAGGCTCTTCCGTTGAAGACTTCTCCACTACAGTTATACTCTGTAATGACCATACATTAATTATTCACTTTTTTGGTAAGCTAGTGATAAAGTCATATAAAGATGCAATCTGTTACAGTTCGTTGTAATGGCCAAAAAACTCCTGGAAGTCCACACCTTAGACTAAAGAGTATCCCCAAATGTCCCAAGGAAAGCAATACTTCATTGGTGTGACGTTAAACTCAGAGAAAAATGCGATTTTGTAGCAACTAGGATTGATTGCAAATACACTCTTAGAGTAAATCTGTGTAGTGTTTAATAATAATATATATGCAGTCTGAAGTCTTATTTTAAACGCATCAAGCGTTGAACCTTTCCCAGTACGTGTAGGCCCTACATCGAATCGAGGATTTTTAACAAAGCGCTACCTGAATTAGCACTAACCCGTAAAAACCGGGATGACTGGGCTGGTATGGTTTTATTGCTAGTTTTGTCTGGGTTCTTACTCCGATAAGAGAAACCCAGACAGAGTGGATACGGTCCAAAAGTTCTCTTCGCGATTGCTAATGATTTTGAAAGGTTCTGGCCGATCGACCAGTGTCATGCTAATCTACTGGAGGCAAGGCAGGACAAGACACAAAACACTGGTATCTCCTGTGAAACTAAAATTATTACAGAGTAGTGCAATCTTGTTAATCGCATTATTGCCGCACTTGCCAGTCTTCGGAACACTTCTGAGGCTTTATTGGTATCAATACCATCCCTTATCAATACCGTCTTCAAAGCAACGCATTGTTTCTTTTGTATCCACGGTCAGATTCTATAGGAAAACCGAAGACGTCGAACGACCGTTGCCATGAACAGTTCTGATGGCCAGACTTTAACTCAGGGGAAAAAATCAATGAGACAAATGAAATTTATAGCTTTTTTATCTGTAAGAATTTGTATTTTTCTTCGCTTATGTCCAAAATTCTGAGTTTATTTGACTTGTGTGAAGGGTGAGGGTTCAACAGTAAAACCTGATCCTTGATGGCAAGAATTTCCGCACTGAGGGGAAAGTAAGTCTACAAAAGATAGCACCCTACGGTTCAGAATAATACCATAAGGTTCTTTATAGCACTCTATGTGAACCCTGTTTTCTAAGCGTGTGTGCCTATCTCTGGTCGATCCTCGGGCACTCCGGTTTCCTCCACATATAAAACTGATAAATTGCATGAGTGATAAATTCTTGAGCACGGCTTTAACAAAAAACAAATAAATAGATGAATTAATTACTTTGTGAGAAATAATCACGGGATTTTATCATAAAAATGGTAGCAATTATTCGCTGATGTGAAAGATAAAATCTCGTCTACGTTTCATTTATTTATTAGTGTACTGTTATATACAGTGCTGAGGAATGTTACGTTAAAATGACGGTGATCGGGCTTATCGGAAGAGCCAGAAAATTATGTTCTTCGCCATATACCTGACAATCTTTCTAACACAAATCAAAGGCCAAACCAAAGGGAGTGTTAACTATGAAAGCAGGTTTAAAAATGTATCCAAGCTATTGATATTAAAGCTTTTGATGGCTGAAATCACCACTTTGTCTCAAAACAGCTGTAAAGTCTTTTCTCTGTTTAACTAAGGTATTTCAGTGCAGGAGTTTTACTTATTAGCTTCACCAGAATGAATCGCTATGCAAACGTCTGTAAAAACTATAGATTGGCTGTTTCCGTGTTGGCATGTATTAATCAATGTGCATAGCAGAAGTAGATGGAAAATTGTATACTTCTTCTGATGTCTGTTTTTCTGTATCTACCTAACTGCGTACAATAAGAACGGAGCCACCGCCAACAGAAACATCATCATCACTTTAACCGCAGAGCTGTCAACTCAAATAGGGTCAAAGAAGTGAAAAACTCCCAAAGCCGGTGTCAAGCGGCTGCGGCCCTGTCGGCGCCAAAGCGAAACTCTGGTTGGGGGTTTTAGTGGGGTTCAAGGTCCTCCAGGAGGAAATGATTTTCTGTATTTTGACTGGCAGCATTTTTCTTCATTTTTTTCTGTTTTTCTTTTTTCTTTTTTTTTTTTCTTTTTTTTCTCGTCATTACGTTAGATGAAAACATTACACAACAATGTCATGATGCATTTTTGCGAAAAGAGATTTAATACACTGAACTGTAGAACGTGATTTTGAATGGAAAAAACTCGAGAGCTGACCGGTATGTAACCGCGTATTGTACACCAAAGAGTCATGCTGTATCGCGTTGGTTAATTGTTTTAATTGAATGGAAAGACAAATCTCTGATGAATTCCACACGCGTGATATTTACGTATAACTAGATTAGATTTGATTGTTGCAGAACCCTCCTGATCTGCAGCGTGTATTGTTTCATAACCATTTTTGCTATTGAGCTGAACGTTTGACATTTTTATTGATGACGTGAGTGACAGCTGAGTCCCTGAAGACGCCCCATGGGACAGAGGCATAACGCTGGCCAGTGCCCGAGTGACCACTCCACACAGGTCATAAGTGACAATGAGTAACCGGTTATGAAGTTTAAGCCAAACAACGGCAATACGCCAAGTCCCCTGGTTCTTTATTTACAGGAGACATCCCACGATGAAAGACTCGCAAATCGTCTGATCTTTTCAATCAACAAGCTAATATGATCAATCTGCTGTGGACAGCGGGCTAATATTTATACATTAACGACGACGTGGAGACCAGGAGAGGTGCTGGTAAAGATTAGCTTTGAACAACCCTATTAAGCATAAATCCCTAGCCAGTGATTGCCGATCTCTCATAGGGGGTCCGCAAAGTGTACTAACTCTTATTATCGTTAGTTTAGTACAATAGGTAAACGGCAGCTCTTGTCAGGGTCCCAGGCAAACAAAGGTTTATATATGGACGCTTTTCAATAACAACCAAGTGGTGGGCGATGACAAAGAAAGGAATTAGCACCGGAAGACAAATCAATCATAGACAGACACGTAACGCACATATTGATATGGGATTTATGATTTCCATCGCTTTGTTGTATTGAGCAGAAACAACGTCGTCTGTAGGCCAATTCAGTCGTAATCCAAACACGGTTTCCGATAACGTTTGATGAACGCTAGATTGGACATGATAATTAACTTTTCAAGATTGATTCATCGCATTGTTTGGTTTCTATACCAACGCTTTATGTCTTCTCATCGTAGAGTAAATGTGTGGTCGACAAACAACCATTCATTACTGTCGGATAAGTTTCTATTAATCTCTGAAAAGATATGTTTAATGAACTCAAGTTCAAGATCTCTTCTCAGCAAAGTCTAACAACGTGCACTTTTTTCCCGTGCCCTCCATCAGTTTCAAATAGCCAACTCGAGTGTGTTTTCCAGGATACCACTTTACTTAAATTTCCTGTTTAAGTCAAAGTTCGCTGTTTTAGCAATTTTGAAATTGTGCTCCAATTAATCCACATTCGATAATTTACACTGTAAAAGTACTCATATGGACCACCGTTGAGGCTCGAAAGGAATTTTTTCTTGTCTTCATCGGGCTTATTCCATCGTGTGAAGGGAATATTTATCTTTATTTGAACAGAACCCATCAATCATCTCATTGCCAGACCAGATCATTTTCAACGAACAGGCCGTGAAAAACTTAACAGAAGATGTTTTCATTTCATGAATCTTTGCATTGAACAAACAATGTTTCCTTTTTGATTTAATTTTACATTAATGGCGATACCCTTGCAATGGAGTGCACAAATGTCTTTGAGAACTCATGTTCAAAGGTTCGGGCATAAAGTCTTTCCGAACTTAGGCAAAAACCAATGAAAGTGGTGAAAAGAATTTCAACTGTATACATATGTGTTCATATGCGAAACACAGGGCTCATCAAAAACACTTTGTAAGACTCTTGAGCGTAAATTTGAATCACCAAAACGACATATCACCTTTTAATAGGCCTCCAATTTCAAGATAAAAGCTTTAGACAATCATTTTCAGCGACATGCGCAGAGTGAAATTGTTCCGCATTCAAACAGAGTGCACACCGCTGTAAGGAGCAGCAAATACTCGTGCCAGAACTCGTCGGAAGCGACGGGAAAAAATATACTAGCCAGGGATTGTAAAAGGATTGGTGAAGACTAAGTGACAACGACAAGATTTCGGCCAAAATATTCGCACGATAAGTGCCTCGGAGGTGGCCCCTTACGCGTACTCACGCACTAGATCGAGCTGACAACTAACTTTTCTTCGTGCACCATCTATACTGGTGAGAGCATGCTACTACAACAACACCCATAGATCACACCCATAACTGTCAGTCCTCATCTGGAAAATCAATTACGTTCAACGAGGCAATAGAAGGAATAAAACACACAGATTAGAGTGTGGTTGTAATATGGAGATTGTGGTTTCTTTTTGAAAAATGGGGCAGTTGGATGAAACTCGGCAAGAAATTGGTTTTCATGTTTTTTTATATTAAGATCGCTGACCCGTCAGCCGAACTACCAACGCTTTCGGGGACACTATTACCAACTATAAAGCGTCAATCAAGCGCATCATGCTTTATAAATGAATAAATGAATAAATAACGAACGATTTTTTACTTGCTTTGATATTTCTATACTTAGCCAAACCATCGCATACTACATATTAACATTTATGCTGCGGATAAAAAACATTTCATTGGATGCGTCGTAATTATTTCGACTTTTGAGTTCTAATACAAGCAAACCAATTTTTTTGATGCAGAGGCATCTACTGACGACAAGAAAAATGTTGATTAAACGGCATTTGTGACACCTGTGACAACATTTCGCCAGCACGAATGCACGCATGATATCTCATGGTTTCGGGATTGTCCGTAGCCCAAGGCTTATATAAAAGGATATTAAATCTGTTACAAAAAATAAATCAAAGATGGCAAGGCAGTTCATTTAAGGAACCTCCTTCGTGGTTTACACTTAGCTCCTGGCTACACGGTTCAAAGAAGCCATCAAGGTTTTGAGTCACAAAGTAACTGTTATGCTCTTCATCATTTTCACTCGTTAACGCAAATTCTGTGGTCAAAGATAGTTTTTTCGATTTGCAGCATGATTACGTTTTTTTATAATGTCACATTATAAAAAACTGATGCTTATTCTGACGAACCCACAACGTTGTAAGCGTTCTTCAAGACAATATAAGAAGAAAAAAGGGCTTCTGGACATGACTACGTATACCTTCACTAAGATTTAGTCTGTCGCGTAACTTTAGGCTGGTTCAACGACCGCTTTAAGAAACCGTCTAGAAATGTGGGAAGAGAGTGGTTCGAACATTCAAAAAATAACAGTTTCAGTTTATGTGTTTACTATCCAAAGGATTTGTTTATAATGTGCGAGGAAGTTGTGCCCTAATTTGTTCTGAATTTGCCAACAGTGCATGAATACCTCACGGTATGTATCTTAACGACAGACAACCCGTCTTCTACGAGTTTTTCTTTCCAGAGCAGACAAATTATCCAAACAAGCAATTACTACTTAGCACCGACAAACAACAGATTATAGCTCTACTCACCTCGGCCCATGCAGCAGACAAACATACCACTAGGACTAAAATAAACAGTCCACTCTTCCTCAGTAAGACCGCTGCCATGCTTCCTACTGGTTTGTTCGAGAAATGAAGGGAAATGGTAAATTGAGCAGACGACACAAAGTGCGGAGAGCCGGCCAGGTCACGTGACCCGCTGGGAGTGCTGGGACTTTACCGAGTACACTCAGCGCGAACGGCTGCTGGTTTTAATATCGAGAGTGTTGGTCCGTTTTGGTATTGATTGACAAGCCGAACGAAGATAATGAAATCGACACGGGAAAGTTATCCTTGACGACGTGGGCCAGGCTAGGAATTCTGTTATAGACATACGCGAAGCGTCAACAAGAGACAATAAGCAAGAGACATACGGTGATGTTAACGAAGAATCGTGCCCTTAAACACAAAAGATGGGAGGAGAAAACGGACATCAGTTTGCACATTACGTGGGATTATCTTGACTTTTTCGAGCAATTTATGACCACAGAATGAGCTTGAAATAAGGAATATATTCTTTGATCGCAAAAAGCACTGTTTTAAAAATGAGAACTGTGAAATATAAAATGTACGGAATAATTGATTAAGCCAAATATATCCACTCCGATAAAAAGACTGCGTGCCGAAGAAGCCCAACCTGTTAACAATCATAATTTAAGGAAATGTTCAATACCACATTATCGCACTCTGATGTCCTTTTAATCCACTTAAATCTTAATGAAAGCAGGAGCTATTAAATTGTCCTTATATTCCACAGATAATATGTTGATAAAGATTGGGTAGAAGTCCTACGGTATTGTAAGTACAGCAAATACACCAAAAAACTTACACAGATTAAAAACCTCGCCCCCCCCCCCGCCATATTTTTATTTCACTCTGAATTACTTACTATATCAGTATTATATACTAATACTATAAGTATTTTATTTTCTCATACCCTGTTATAATGTTTCCGTAAAAAGCAACAAGGAGACAGGTATCTAGTGCTTTTATTTCGGGTTTATTCTAGAATATATTGAAAATAAAGTAAATTTTACGGGATTAAAAAAAATCATGAAGGCTAGGAATAAAGAAGAGGACATTTCCACGAGTCACAATTATTTATGTGTGATTTCAATCCATGACGACAATTATTTCGTGAATGCCTAGCATTTAATCGCAAAGGTGGATCGCAAATATTTTGTATATGAGATGTAATACTTTGTCTCTTTTCAAACCTTGTTTTTATCCATAACATAGAATTTGGCAGACATTTCCTATGTTCTACAACTCTGTAATTTCGTCAAGTATCATTATTTTATCAGTCTGATCAGAGTTGGCCGATATACCTTGTTGGCTCTTGGCGGATCAAGCATTTTCTAATTAAAGCACGCCTAAATACGGGTTTCATTCTTAATCATTTATTATTTTCTTTTACTGGATGTGTGGCAATTGCGAAACTACGCGTGAACAGGTGAAAATGAGCCCTAAACAGATATCCTTAATATTTGATGACGATTTACCGTGTTTTTTTCTTTTTTTATTCACTTTTATTTCGCTTGATAGGTATTGTTTTGGAACAGAAGCATTAATTGCTTCCAAACGCAGACAGTTTGGCATCCATGTTTTCAAGTGCTTCCTGTTATACAAATACGATAAATTAAGGTTACAGGCAGAAAACAGGTGCACGTGGAAATAAAAAAATGTTCCAACTCTTAAGGCTTGTCAATAATGTATCACTTTTGCTGTTTAATCCACAGTGTTTAAGATTTAAAAAAAATCAAACTCGAAGACGGGAATGCATGATTAAGAGAGAGCAATCGATTATAACAGACTGTGTGCTGACAATCATTTACAAACATGGAAAAGCCGATTTAAATCTCCAACATATGCCAGCTTTGATATGAATTATTGTTTTATCATCAATGTATTTATTGCATATAAATACTCGTCCAAAAATCCAATGGGATACCTTTTCTGTACAATGGCGATTCGGTCCCAAGCTGACTTGATCAGTAATACGTTATCAGTTTACCCACAAAACGTCATCTTAAATACAGACATGAACAATCTACTACACAGCTTCACCCAAATTACACTGGCGGGAAAAGTTCCCCATTGCCACAGTGGGGCTACTGGTTACCAAGCCGGTTTTTTTGGTAACATACGACATGCTGATCGACATCACAAATATGACTCTGGTGGCAACACGAACGGGTTCAAAACACACTGTTTTATGCTGTGTCGCTGCAATGTTTGTCTACTACTTAACTGTTGTATGAATACATAAGCAACAAAAAGAATCACATGGCAGAGGAAAGGGAAAAGACCCTATAGCTTTAGGCCAAACTGTTCAAGGTGAGAAGGAGTCTTGAGACTTCCGTATTTTGAGAAAAAAACGCGTCCTTAAAATGTAATTCATCAATATTGTCGGTACTGATGATATTTCAAAGACCACCAGCAGCAATGAAATTGCCAGCCTTGCAAAAACTCACTGCTTTAAAGTCAGAACCCTGACTCAAAAGAGTCTATCTTCTTACGGGTGGTAGACGTCCTGGGGATGATTGACATACGCAGGTATATGGCGTAATGGAAGTCGTTGAGAGTCAGTTTTCTAATTTGTATTATTGCTCGTTTAAGTATAAGCCTATAAAGAACTTAATCTGTGCAAAAATAGAATATATTGGTTTTAAGCTTGAACGGATGGTTATGTTTATGGTTATGTTGTGAAAAAAGTACATTTGGACACTGTAACTTCATCATTTCACCGATGTTGCACTGAGTTTTTTCAGTTTAGCAGGGAAGGGCAGTGATGGTTTAAACGTCTGAAGAATCAATCGCAGGGGAGACGACAGGCCCTTGTTTTGCTATTTATCCTGCCACTTTGAATCAGGGAGATCGTCTAGTGCTTGTCCAATGAAGGTAGTTTTATTCATTCTTCCGACAATCATCGTCCATCTGACTGACGTCACAAAGTGCAATAGGATATCAATGAAATAAATATACAGATTGCGCAACGGCTTCATACCATAATTCCTTCTCTTCATCGCGTCTTCTTTAGGCTCAGTATTGCTCGCTATCATTTTATCTTTTCATCACCATATCGCCCCATCATCCCATCGTTCCCATGCATCGCGCCTTAATCTGGCTCAAGGATTTTCTTCGCTCCATCGCTTTTATTTTCCATGCATGAGTGAATCGCGATGTTGCCGCGGTTCACCGATGTCTTATCACTTTGTGTAATTGAGCATAAAAGTTATTATGGCCTTTCATGGCCATAATACATATAATCTCTCACATCATAGGATGCATGTATCAGAGGACACAGCACCATTCCCACTGTTTGGCTGATACACCTGAAATCAATGTACCTTAGGTCCGATGGCTTCCCAGAACGCCGGGAAAATCGGATTCGCGTGAAGGATTTAGTTAAGGACGTGACACTAACGCTAAAAGATCCGGATTTGGAGTCGATGGAACTTGAAATTATGTCACTTAACGTTTTACTGAAGCCTTTGAAAACAACTCCGAAGGCAAAACAGATCTTAGTGTGTATCGGTGTCAGGCGAGTCGACAGCTGACAAAGAATCGTCCCACTGGAACGCCGCCATGAGACTGGATTACGCATTATCCTACTGTTGAGTGCGTTTTCAACCTTAAATCAGAGATCCAGATTAGATTTAATAGGCACGGTTGCACCTGCAAGCCTCATGGTCTGGACTTCCTTTTTAACGTTAAACGCCACAGTCACCAGAGCAGCACTTAAAGCAAATCGATCAGAAATAAATGCCTTTCTTTTCTGTCTGATTCGTTTTCATCTTCTGGCTACAGTACGGCGATGTCTGCTGGAACAGAATTGTCCTAATTTCGGCTTCTCAGCTGCTTTATTGAAATAGAAGTTACAGAACATGACACGTCATGCAGAACACAAAGGGCACTATACCCTGTCTAGGACATCAGGAATGACATTTAAGCCTGCTGACCAGAGCTAATTATTTATTAGCTCTAATTTATTTTCATTGAGCTGAAGTCTCCGTGTCCGATGGAGTTAGCGCGTTACCGCAGAACAATGACGCTGGAGTTCAAGCCTAGATGATGCTCGGTGCTTTATTTATTCTATGGCGAAATTATTATTAGTTCAAAAGAAGTCAGTGTATCTATTCTAAAAACCCTTTAGCTAATCTATCAATTTTAGCAATCCCCATCTAGAGCTTGAGGCCACGCTGAGTCGTTGATATTCCTCAAGTTGCTAGAAAAAAGATTGCAACAAGCCAATTCCATTTTTTTACTCCTCCCAGTTTTGTTATCTCAGTTATCAATCGCATCGCTGCTCTTGAGCAAAAACAGACGTTTGCATCAAGAAGGATCTAATTAGATGGTTACTCAGAGCTAATATGGGATACATCAGGGCTCGTTTTTTAATACGGCGTTGTTCGTGAATGTGTGATAGGAATATTATACATTGGGCGGGATCTAGCCCATCGAGAAAAGACACGCCACATCCTTCGCGAAAACCGGACACCGTTACTCTGTCAATGGTAGAGTAATGCAAGCCGATGCATTGGTGTATACCATGTGTGCAAAAGGAGTATATGATGATCTTGTGGCAAATTAATTGGACTTCCGCTCACAGTGCGGTACTATAGTTATGATGCACACAAAAGTCGGCTGATCATCCGACTTTTCATAACAGAAGACGTCTTATGAAATGGTTTGGCAGGTTCAGGTTTCACAACTTTACTCTGCAGTTGGAATACACGGATGCAATGCTTCACAGTTTTCTTTTTTATAAGGAGAGGCAATCCCGTTTTTCTCTGCTTGAGAAATAAAACACTCAAATATTGAGATATTTGTTTTATTTGATTTATGGTTTAGGTCGTGCACAAGAATATTTCACTTATCGGACGGCGGCCAGCATTATGGCGAGAGGAAATAGGGCAGTGCCTGTGGGAAACCCATAACCATCGATGTCGGACTTTGCCAGGAACGACCGGGGAGGCTTGAACTTGGACCTGAACTCACAGCGATCACATTGGTGAGAAGCACCTGGGTCATTACGCTCTGTATTTTCCCCTCTTCCACCATAGGCACATTTGTTTCCATGATTTATGATTACAATGATTGTCTTTTTCTAATCAATGAAAACCGTGGAATTCGCTCTACAATCAATGTTTCTGTGATCACTGTTCTCTTGTGCAAATGTTTTTCGATAGCCAATGACGACCATGCATTACCGTACATAAGCATTTATAACTTGTCATCACTGTACATGCATTTATATAACGTGTTATCACCGTACATAAGTGTTTATAGCCTCTCATCATCACACATGGTTCTCTGTCATCCAAAATCACCAAATATGTGTTCTATGACTTCTACAGTCAACATATATGTGTTTTTTTTTTCAAATATATAATCATTGTACATGTGTTTCAGTTGTCCTTGTAAGTGTATATGATCACCATGTTTCATTCCCCATGATGTATGATATTTTATGATCAGCCTAAACTTTTTTTAGGATCACCATACACTTGTTTCTGTTTATAATTATAATCGCGATACATGTACGCAGGTTTCCCCGTATATGTGTTTCGAAGATCAAAAACCTCAAGACATGTACACTGTTTGTATGTCTATGATTACCGGAAATCTGCTTCTACGGTGTATAATTGCCAAAAATGCACAGGTATTTTTATGATCTATGATCACCGACAGCAAGTGTCTTTCGTCTGTATACCTCTAAATGTTTTTTTTATGATGATTAACCACTGTGTATATGCTTCTATGACCTATATCCATGGCAAATGTCCTTCTGCGATCTGTGATCCCCACGCATGCGTCTTGTATTGTATACCTGAATAATCTACGTGTATAATTCGGCCGGTGGATTAAGTATCCCCGAGGCCTCTGTTGATTCCACAAATTAGAAATAGAACTTTAGACCTTATTTTGTTGGCCTAGAAAATTCTAACTGCATCATTAATGTTGTCTCAAGAAAATTGCAACAGATTCCTCACTTCCAGCATCCAGTACTAAGCATTGTGCCGACGTTTTAATTTATGACTTCAGTCAAAAAAGATTTTGTGGAATCTGCCCCTGGGCCAGTGACACTGTTTTCGTGCTGCTCGTTTTAAGTGTGACAAAAACGTTATTTTGAACAATTCTGGAAAAGTAGCTTGTAATAAATTGCTTTTAACATCACAGCATTTCTTTACTTACATGCAATTATGTTTAAGCCATGGTGCTAAGGGGAGGGGGGGGGTCGTTGCTACTTTTTCAACATTTACAAGGAAATTAGAATAAAAATCTTACTAAATTAAGCTGACTATATCCCGGATTTACCTGTTACGTATGACCATTGTCATCTATCGCACTGTCATGACCTCTCCAATTTTTTCTTTCCCTACATTAACTGTTGTATTTTAGATTATAATCAACCCATATGTCTTCTTCAAGTGTGCTACACTCGCTTCTGTCATCTCTTATTGCTTGTATATCCATATATTTACTATCTATCGGGCCTCAAACTTTCGGATAAATAATTCACATACCGGTTTGTTTGTCCATCGACATTATTTCCCATATGCCCATCCCTTCCACCACAAGTTCCTGTACTGTATCCCACCAAAATGCCATTTCTGCGCCCTGTCTTCACAGGAGACAAATTATTGGCTCCACACAGGAAAGAGCAAACAACACCTGTCTTCTACACGTTTATATTGTCATTGTGTGGTGTTCTTAAATCGCGTTGAGGTGGAAACTGCTGTGATATGCTGAAAAAGATTGATTGCTTTTCAACAAGCGGGTAGATGTTTTACTATTTTTACAGATTGGGTGTTGCTTTAATTTAACACAAATTTTCAAATAAAATGTCCCATGGTGTTTTTGCATCCTGTCGCATCTCTGTCCAATGAAGAGGAGCGAACCAAAACAAACAATATTACCGTTATTTGACATTAAACAGTTTGGTGAACACACGCACACACACGCACACGCCCGCTCACACACACACACATAAAAAATATCCTCTCCTGGACTACAAAACAAACAGTGCCATAAACCTGTATTGTTTAGAAGACAAGCTTACCAATCAGCAACGACTTTAATGTAGCAAGCCGAGGGCATAGAACTTCAGCCGCTGTGAGCGTCGAGCCGCAGAGAAATAGTTAAACGAAGCTACTTTTGCTAAGTCCAACAAGATGCTTTAAAGTATTGAATTGACTGGGAAATAAACAGGAAGGTTGAAAAGAATGACTAACCTAAGACAAAAGAAGCACATCTACCCGTGTATATAACGAAATCCTTCAAAAAATACACCACAATTAAACAAAGTAAACATAATCTTAAAGGCCATTTCGTGCTGATCCCAGTTGTGGCCTCCATTATTTCTTGGTATTGTTTTACAGTGATTAAAATGGAAGTAAAGACAGAGATGATACCGTAGACTCTTTTGACCATATTAAACAGCCTGATGTACAGTGACCTCTATACTATAATATTTCCACATTAAATGCAGATACATGCGTTGCATTACATAGAACGCAGACATATAAAAATCACAGGATATTTGGAGGCCAACAGGAATCGGTGACGTCCCTGTGCGTCAGCCTGTTGAATATGTTACAAAAATCCACCCTATTACCTGAATCTTTACTTCCAGTGAAACCAGTGTAAAAAATACCAAATAATAACGATATCAGCACGAAATGGCATTTTAGATGATACGTACATGGTTTAAATGTGGTCTGTTCTTTCAAAATGGAAAAGTATCACATATGTATGCCCGATTAAGGCGAAGACAAAAATGGGACACATTGGTTTTACAAACCTGTTCAGATGCGGGATTCGTACAACATGATATTCTTGGATTAGTTCCAATAACTTTCGGTGCATAATATGAACCTGCCAGACGACAATAGAAGATTACCATTGTTGTGAGTGGTTTTATCACTATTTCTTACTCTGCTCGATTGCGCATCCAGGCTGTTTATTACATACCGAATGAGTTTATACGAGACCAGTGTGGTCAGGCCATACGGTTGTCGGAAGTGCGGTTAATTGGCCTTCGTGGTATATTCCTATCACACAACCACGAACAACGCCATATTAAAAACAAGCCTTGATGTATCCAATATTAGCTCTGAGCAACCATCTAATTAGATCCTTCTTGAAGCAAGCGTCTGTTTTTGTTCAAACCCAGCGTTGCGATTGATGACTGAATTAACAAAACGAGAAGGAGTAAAAAAAGAATGGAATTGGCTTGTTTAGTTCTTTCTTCAAACAACTTCAGAAATATCAACGATTCGGTGTAGCCTCAAGATCTAAAAGCAAAACGCTTTTAGAAGAGATACATTGACTTCTTTTGAGGTAATAATAATTTTGCGGCAGAATAAACAAAGCAACAAATTTTTGTACAGACTCTGTTGGAGTTTGGGCTGGTCAGCTTTTGTGAACTGGGCCAAGTTAATCATTTGCTTTTCAACGAAACAGAGAACCATTAGGGAATGGATTCAGGAAGTTTATTTAATAAAATTTCAGAACAATATGTATATGCCTGTGCCAGACACTTAAAGATTCCCTTCCAAATATCACAATTCCCACTGCGAGATTTAATATTTAGCTTTGAGATTATATGATTATGACATTTAATATCCACATTGCTAGTTGATCTATTTGTCTCGGCGAATTTAATTATACAGAGTCTTTATGAAAGAATGATTTGAAATAATGCAGTCATAATAAATACATGTAGGCTGTTGGGAAGGAAGGAATGTTGTCAAACTTATTAGAACACGTGATTGGCCTTCCGATGATGCAATTTAAAGACGATTTAAGTTTGATTACATCAGAACAGAGTGATTTTAATTGTATTTAAACCGTTTAGCTGATGCATTGCTTAAATGTTATTTAACATTATACTCAAGAATATTCCACATATCAAGTCTTACACGTAGTGTTGTGTGTGGAGGAAACCAAAGCATAAGAAATAAACCACACGCCTATTATTAGTACCTGACGTACTCTTTGTATCTGTGAAGCACAGATTAACCGGAATGGAGAGCCCACGGCATATCTCTGAGCACATCTCCAGTGGGCATCATGTCAGGCCTGCGCCTCTGCCTCTATTGTGTTCCGTGGAGGCACCTCGTCTTGCCTTTCGTCGTCCTTATATGTATTCCACGCCAGGCCAGTTTTATGGTTGAATGGAGAAACGCGGGCACCTTACCACGCACCAGATAAACTACCATGCCGAGCCAGGTACCACAAAAACCACCCCAACGAGCCAGGTGTCTGGCAAGCCACCTCACAAAGCCAGATGCCTGACAAAATGTCCTGGTACGATGTAGCATATGGACAGTCAGTGGGTTCTTTTAAATGCAACAAATGTATAAAAATTAGTTTAAATCCAGAACCTCTTTAATGACTTCTTCGCACAGGCTATAATCGTATGTGTATATCGTATATGTACACGTGTTTCGACCATCTATGATCCATGTGCACGTGCTTTAAGGACACATAAGCGTTCACTTTTGTTAGATAAATAATGCACAATCCGCCTTGTTGGCCCCTTGACATTATTTTCCCAGTCCTCTGTATAGAGGACTGTGTCTCCATGCAGTGTCTCCATGTGTCTCCATGAGATCCATATTAGATCCCCACGGGAAATATCCAACACTTCCTGTCGTCTACACATATATAATGTCAGTGTTTAATGTCCACAGATCGCATTGGCGTGTACAAGCTGTTACTGTAAGTAGAAAGAGATTGACTTTATCTTCGATAGGAAGGGAGTATTTTTTAATATTTGGGATTGCCGACAGTGTTGTACATAGTCGTTGTGGTGAAAGATTGCGATGTCTCCGGCTTAGAGCAAAATATTCAAATTCACTCACTCACCCAAAGGTTAGGTTACTGTATCTGGTGTTAAATTTCAACAGCGTAGTATGACTGGTAATTGTAGAAATAAGTTCGATAAAATGGTAATCTGTTTGGCCCCGCATAACTAGCGACTAAGCTGTATAATGCTTTGTTCATTCCTATCCATTGTTCCATTATGTAATTCGGGTCTAACCTGTGTTGTATTTTGTTCATTGCCACCATTGATACGCCGTTTTGTGAGCAATGGTAACGTATTGCTCATTCATTGTTAGAGAGCATACATGGGTAAATTCGATTTGGACACGAATAACCCTTGCGCCGGCAAATGTACCAGCGGTTCATTAATTGGATTCCTGACGTGACCGAATACTAGATTAAAAATCTATATATAAATGTTACTACCTTTGGTATTGGTTATTATACAGATAGTGCATGCTGTGTGACTGTCTATGAGAAATTGTGATCTCGAGAGAAGTTATATTCAACAAGTGCTGAGCACTAGTTAAACATCACTTTGTTAAGAGCTCAAAATTTTTCTTATACAATCCCATAGCATGCACTATACGTTTTATTATACCGGAAGAAAGCCGAAGAAAAAAGAAAAGATATGAATAACTCTGCTGAAGCCCTAAATTGCTGGACTTCTACGCCGATGCTACGTGTGAAAGCTTTCGCCCGACTTTTTACTTTTTCAGCAAATGGACGTAAATGAACGGACAAAGGGAGACTTCTAGCATAAGCGTAAGAGATCGTTGGCTATTGGCGCCTGATCGTTGTACATTACCTCATGACCGTTGTTTTTGTGGAATATCATGTGACCGTGTATTGACCAATGGAAACCAAGTATTACCCTGTGAGGTCTAACAAAACAGATTGTGTAACTCTGCAATGACTGTGTTTGCGATCAGGTTATATTTTAGGTCATTAAGGATTTGGTATTGTAACTCTAGTACTTTATTACGACTTGTACATCCGCCAGACGCATGTTCACAGATTACCGTTATGTACTGTGTGACAGTATTTGTTATCTATTATATCACATTCGTATATTACAGTTTTCACAAACTCATTATGATTGTATTTCATCATATTAATGAACAGACAAATTACACCTCATTGTAAAATCACACCAATTCCCAAGAAGATATGATTTAAATTATTCATTATGGCACAACCGTTATAGCTTACTGTTATAAGAAAACGTTACCCTTTCGGTAAAGTATATTCAGACGTGTGCGGTGAATTAGCTGTAAGAGGGACATGTCTGACATTCCTTAATAGTATCGAAATGGTATAGCTCTTGATGCTCAAATTAGAAGAGATTAATATTACATTAGAGAGGCATTAAGACTTTAGTTGAGAAAAAGTCTTCTTTGCTCTTTTGAAAGACCTGACCCACTTTTATCAACCGTATTTTGCAAGACTTCCGTTCAGAAAGACTTTGCTTGAAGTGGATTCGGTTTAGACAGCGATACACTAACTTCCTAGACCATGCGAACTAAACGAGGTTTCTAGTAAAAACTCGACAAATTAAAACACTCTATACCTTTAAAGAATGAACCTGTGTTCAGTCCTATCGAAATTCGACTGTGGGACATTTTAAACAATCACTCTTTTTGTTGACCCACTCTGCACTAAGTTCCATGTATCTGCCTGTTATCAGTAGCAAACAATAGCGTTACAGAGACAGTAATAGAAAATATTGGCCTTTACGCATTCCACAAATCAATGTTTAGCCCAGACATTTATTTGTTCCCAGAAGTACGGTTCAGCTAACCTACATGTACATGTATAATTTCACAATTCGTAATTGTTTGCTAATTCATTTAGCAGCTTTCTTCGTACATCTGCATACATTGGATTCTACCAGTGCTGTATGGATTATATGATAGACCACTGACGGAAGCTTTGCATTGTACCCGGTATTTTGAAAATTACGAAACCGATTTTAAATTACTAAGCAAAAGTCAACAGAGAGTAAAGGACCAAACAACCAGTAATGAGCATTTCGAAGGACAGCTCATATGTGGGCTGGAGTTCGCTTGTACTTAATAGCCATTCCGTCGACAATCAATATTTCCCATGCAACACAATTACACCCTATTCCGGCCACGTTCACCGTGACATAAACGACATTGCTACACCCTATTCCACCAACAATCGACATCACTCAAACGCTCTGTTACGCTCTATTACACACACAATAATCACCTGTCAATGTTTTTACCACACAAACTCCTGTATTTCTATCACGGTACAGTGGTAAACACCGGTAATGCGAGAAAACCACCAATCTGTGTTGGATTCACATATTATTTCACAAGACGATATTACGGTCATTATGTTATAGCAAATCACCTCGCACCTTGTTACAAGGTCTTCCGCACGTGTTCCGAACAGTGTACGCCCCATTCCACCCACAGTCGACAATTCTTGGCTCGAACTGCAATAATTACGACTAATACACATTTGCATATATTTGTCCTACTCGTTAAATATGTTCTCTGCAACTTGGTTGTTTTATCGATGGAAAAAAAATTACTCCTGTGTTCATGAAAGCATGAATTTGCTAAGCCATAATTTCACACTGGTTGGTTTTTAGCTGTTTTTGGCAACAATATCCGCCCGGTTGCATCGACATAGTTCCCCAGGGCTTGAGCCCATGATATAGAAATACCACTGGCTCTTGTTAACCTGTATTTGGAAGTTATGGAATCAGTAATTACTACTGTAAAAGTCAATAGACAGTAAAAAGAGGGCAATGAGTTATCGGCCAGTGTTCACAGGAAATCAGTCGAACAACAAAGGGATCAGTGTAATAACATTTTGGTTAACAAGATAACTACTCTGCACAGATAGGTTAAGCAAGCCAGTGGCAATAACCTGCTGAACCTGGTATTCTTGTGTCACCTGTGAAAACATTTATACTTGTTTCAGCTCTGCTCTTTTCTCAAAGGATATTTGCTTATTGTTTTAGTTTATCTGATGTTAACTGTAAAATAGAAATACTACATATAGATGGTGGTCAACTAAAATTGACCCCTGTCAGGAATTTACTTCGGTATTTATCTGTCAACGTTTCTTAAAAAGGAATGTGTTATTTCTTATTGCCATGCAATATTTTGTTTTGAATGTAATCCGAAGAAAGTTGTACCAAATTGGTTGCTGGTAAAACATGCGTTGGCTGAATATCTTGTGTTCTTTTCTCACTTCATCCACACTCATCATTTCCATGTCACCCCGTTACACCACCATTCACCCACAATCACCTCCTCCGGAGCAAACCTCTTACAATCCACATGAATTCGCAGCTTGCAATTGTTGTCCAATTACACATAACCAGGGGCTAACGGAGCGTGTGTTCATCGTGTTGTGAAAGGTTGTCACTCTCGATACATGAACCGTTGCAATTAAAGCTCAACTCAACTACATATTTGATATGAATAATTTGACAAATATAAACTATACACGATTTGGAGACTTGTTTTTATTCATCCGCCTGGAACATTATTTGCGTCTTTTCGTCATCAATGAAACTGCCGACTGCTTCTCTTCGTGAATCCATCCTGAGGTTTTACTTCATATACTTTCTTAGTTCTTTGGTAATCAACGTTAAACGTTCTCTCCAAACTAGTTTTCCCACTATTGACCCAAAACGTACATTTTGGATCTCGGTTTTGACCCCTACAATGTTAGTAAAGTCCGTGTTTTTACCATTGTAACTCCATTTCTTCGAGGGTTTAAGTAAAGTTTATCGAAATTATAATCATCCAAGACTTTGGCGTCAGTAAACAAGACTCACAGATGTGAGTCATGATTGACCAGACGTCTGCTGTAGATATAACCCAGGCGTGAATTTACAACCACATCAGCGTGAAGCCCTTTTGATTTATGTAAAACCGTCGATAATAAATTCTTTAATAAAAACTGTAAAGACTGCAAACACAGCACCCATTAACAAACTACAAATCAGTCAAATACCCAATGTTCAGTGTTTTGTCCTGCATTTTATGAATGACAAATGGGCCAGAATTCATTTTGGGGAGAAAAAGTGACGGAAATTGCTTTTAGGAATCCAGGAAAAAAGGGCTTACGATTTGTTACGTTTAAAATGAATTACAACGAATCGTTGCAAATTTTATTCTGTTTTTATAGCAGATTACTAAACATTTTTGAAGATAAATATTCTATTATGCCAACGATTTCACCTTCATCAGTGTGAGATTGGATTTGACATCATATAAATAAACGTATTTTTGATATTTTGTTTCATAAAAGTTGTCAAAATTGAATGCAGTATTGATGAATTTTACGCAACAGATTTTTGGGCGTTCAAAAGAGGCTATTTGGTAATGATTGAATGTTGCATAAATAACACATAGACATAAAATTTAAATCTTTGTGACATAAGAGATACAAATTTTATTACAGGTAGTGAGAATGACAAGAAAACGACTGTTGCACATATCTGGGAACTTCTGATCGTTTCTTTCAACTAGGCATTGGACGCAAACGTCTGTAAAAATCACTCATATGAACTCACTACTAAAATAGCCTGTAGTCAGTTACACCCAACAGCACAAGCATTTCACATTGATATGTGAACAGGTTTGTTTAGAATATCCAGCTAGAATATTTTTTTTAATCCATGATGTGAAAAATCTATTTTAGACACCAAGACTTTATTGCCTCGGTTGAAGTCAAATATATTCAATAAAATCTGTGCCGATAACATGTACCATTCTACTTTAGAAGGCGTTAATCAAAATAATTGTATCTCAGTTGCGCTTTGATTACATCTAATATGGTGTCCGTAGCCTATATATGAACACGATGAATGTGCAACCCTTGTAATATTGATGTTGGTAGAAAGACAGAGCTTCCGGGGCTACCTGGGGCTAGGAACACTTCATCAGCATCAGTGCCTTAATTGGAGTGGTTATTAGTAAGGGAGAACTCTATTTTGCGTTGTCCATACCTGTTTTATGTTCAAAATCTTAATGTTCACATGCATATTATTTATTTATTTGATTGGTGTTTTACGCCGTACTCAAGAATAATTCGAATTAATGCGGTCAGCATTACTGTGGGAGGAAACCGGGGAAAAGCAGAGCCCAGGGAAAACTCACGAGCAACCGCAGGTTACCTCATGGCCGTCGTATAAGTTTTCCTGTGAGCGACATTAAGTAGAAGGGAATATCCGAGTTCCGTAAAAATAATGGAGCAGAGGCCCAGAAGGCTCCATTATTTTAAGGAATGCTATTTAAACCCTACCCTCCTGACAATCGTATGTGGGGGAAACCCAGAACCATCCGCGGGTAGCTGGCAGACCTTCCCACGTACGGGCGGAGAGCATGAGCTGGGCATTGCTGAGAGGCTTCGGCCATTGTGCTGCGCCAGCTACCACTGTTACGGATTTGCATTTACATACAGATGTTAATATGGGAAGTTGTCTACGTGTTCAAATTCCCTACAATGCAAATTCAGAGAAATTGTGCCACCAATTATGACATTATGTCGAGTGTTTTCACAATCTTGAGTTTCAACAATAAAATCTTTGTGTATAAAAATCTTTAGAAAATTGCTATCGACACAGAGTAAAATTTGCACTGACTCGTCGTGATCGAATTTACATAAACATGAAAATTCATTAGAAAATAAATCTTCACTCCTACATTTCTGAGGTAATTTCCGCTACCTTTCCCCCTAATGCTCTACGGCTCATTTGTCACAAACAGGCTGTGGGGAAAAACAGAGAGACAGAGCGTTTGTCTGATTTGCAGCTTGCCAATAGGTGTTGTTTTTGAGGCCTTTAAAGTTTTATTGAACAATTCAGTATTGACAGTTTTACATAAATCGAAATGGCTTGTCGCTCAGATGAGGCTGTGTGTTAAAGTTTGGGTTAGATCAACAGCTGTCTTGCCAATCATCACACCACACTCCTGTTGCTCACTGCGAAGCCTTGTACATTTATGATTTCGGTGTTGTTTATACATTGGGTCAACAGTTTCATTTTTTCGCTGATTATGCAGTAGCTTTCAATCTTCCTAAAGATAGACAGATTTCTGAGATAAATTACAAAGAATGCTCGTTGTGAGTTCACATGGAACATGGAGTGAAATGCAGTGGTTATTTAAATTCAATGAAGTTCTGAGGTGTCGCTGCAGACAGGGGGCAAAGAAGACAGAACACGGCAATGGACAGTCAACTCGAGCACACTTTACTAGAACCATTTCTTTGTTGCCACTAGTTACCTTTAATAGATTGCGCAGCTATTCGAGACAACGTGGTTATCGGAGATTTTGACAGAATATTAAAACAGTTGCATTAAAATTATGTCATTCTCTACTGTAACTCGGCATTAATTTTGGACTACCTGGCAAGTGTTTCATCAACACCCATGTAAAGTAAACTGTGCCGAGCAGGCCTATCACAGAAAGGAACGAAATAGTACATTGTTTTGCATCGCTTTGTTAAATATGTATTTATTTACTTGATTAATTGGCGTTACATGCCGTACTCTGAATATTTCACTTTACATGACGGCGGCCAGCCTATGCTGGGAGGAAACCGGGATCCGGGGGAAAAACACGATCATCCGCAGGTTGCTGGCAGACATTCCCACGAACGGTCGAAGAGGAAGAAAGCCAGAGCTGGTGTTCCCATTGGTGAGAGGCTTTTGGGCCATTGAACTACACAAGTACGCTCGGCCTTGTTAAAGCGTTAATGAGTTTTAAGAGTCACCTGTGAGAAATTACAAATTCAGTGGTAAGAAACCTTGGATTCCAGATGCGTGAACAAATTCCTGACCATTGTTTTTCATTAGGTGCACCATCTGGTATTTCAGTTTTATGTTTGCAAATCTTCTTTGATGAAAAAATCAGCTTTGTAACACTACTGATAAATTTCCTAATCATCCATAAAAATGAGAAGGACCTCCGAGCTTAGTTCAGCGTAATGACCCTGTGCCTCTTACCAATGCGGTCACTGTGAGTTGAAGTCCAGCTCATGCTGGATTCCTCTCCGGGTTTATGTATGGGAAGGTTCGCCAGCAACCTGCAGATGGTTTCCCCCGGTGTCCAGTTTCCACCCACCTCGTCGTAGAGAACGGCCTAAAACACCAATGAAATAAGTAAATAAATAAATAAAAAAATAAGAACCCGCGGATAGTCGAGTGTTTCCCACGGGCCCTGCCCAGCTTCCTTTCGTAAAAGTGAAATGTTCTTGATTACGGTGTAAAGCACCAACCAAATAAATAAATAACCAAAAAATTGGTCACACCTATTAATGTTAAATTTCTTTAATATTAATAAATAATACTAAAATTTTTGATGCAGGGTTTCAAGGTAAGTTGAATTTCAATTGGCCGAAGACTGATGTGACTAGTTCATGGAAAGCACCTCTAATAGTGTCCAACACGACATTTAACATGAATAATCATAGTGAATCCTCCTCTATTCTCAAGACATTCGCGGATTTGACGAGACATTCATGCTCCTGGTCAACCCTGATCTGAATGTCAGATCGCTTCCGTCCATTTTACATCTCCTGCAGCTCTGTGCTAAATTCCTGGAGAGTGACACGGGTTGTTGACGCTGACGCACGCGCATACCGAGCATATCCCAGACGTGGTCGATGGGCGAAAGTTCCTGTCTTTGTTCAGCCCTCTTAAAGCTGCAAAGTTTTGTTATCCATGGTAGACAATAACAATAAGGGTTGTTGCGGCGCAATACTCTAGTAACCAACAGAAATTCTTTGACTTTTTCAAATACTGTGTTACAATGACCAGTATTCCTACTCTTCTAAAATCAACCGATAATGGCAAAACTTTTCTAACCTTTTTTCTGTTGGTTTTGCCGATGATGTAACGTCTTACCTAGCCGATGCTGTAGTAAACTTTACCTATATTGTATTAATGTACAGAAAGGTTTTCAACACTATCGGACGCTTTTACAACAGTATCTGTTGTTGTAACATTATCGGTTGGATAAATGCTAACGGCATTATCGGCCAGAGAAAGGGCCTAGTGTGGTCTATCATTGTTGTCTTTGACTACAGTCCAAAGGCATGACAGTAACGATGCTCAAGTGTCACAACCTGCAACTCTAACCTCCAACATGCCAAGACAACATGAAAACTTTACTTTCAGTTCAAGGAGATATACGAACATTTTAGGCTTGATTTAATCAATCAAATACATGTAGATGGAAGCTCGTTTATGGGTGTGTTTTGACGATTACCATGAAGTCGTCAACAATTATAAGATTGTAATATCGAGAAATATTACTACCATCTGCAATATTCCTTACTGAGTGTCATTTAGCAGCAGTGCTGCAATCAAATGACCATAAAGTGGAATCGAACTTATGGCCACTAACACGTAGATACATGCAGCTGTTGTTATCTCGTTTTTAAAAAAGGGGCTTATTTCCTGTCCTTCTGCTTATTAATCTCTACTGACTTTTGCATTACTTGGTAATTTGTACGCAAAGTTCAGTATAAAAGCTTATGTCACTGGTCTTATGATATCTCTACATTCTAATCCATGCAGCCTTAGGGAACCTATTGGATGTAGCCCTGCTTGTGTTGCTATCGAAAATAAGATTAACAAAGAACTAAGGGTTGTAAAATTATAGGTTAGCCAAATCACGCTTCTATGAGTAAAGGGAACAAAATTTTGGACCAGTAAAACAACCTATTGAACTACATCCCGCGGCTAAAACTTCCCATCATAAGTTCCAGATTATTGCTTGCTGGGTGTAACGGGTGGCTAAGTGGTGCTACGTTCGATGTGGTTCACTCTGTTGAATACGGCTTAAATGTCTGCGAATAAAAATAATGGATGTTCACATGGGTTTTAATGTTTACTGTGGGATTTTATTATTCCATATATATATATATAGGACCGAAACATTCAAACACTCGTATAGGTAGGTTTTTCACCGTCTGCCGGTGTAAGTAAGATCGGCCATGGAAATACTTGTATTAGGCTCGTAAGTGAAGTATCCCAATGACAGTTCAGGCCGCCAGTCGGCATGATTTGTTTATCGTATTAAACCACGTATTCGAGAATATTTCACCTATGCGACTTCGGCCAGCATTATATGATGGGAGGAACTGGGCAGAGCCCGGGGTTAACCCACGCCCATCCGCAGATCTTTCCACATGCCCAAGCGGTATGACGTTTGTTTTGCATAAACCAATTAAAAATAACATAGCGATGTTCAACATTATTTTCATTACAATTTGTAGCCGTATGGCTGCCATTACAACACAAACGTTGGTTCTCCTTAATATTTTATGCTGAATACTATCGACAAGCTGTCAAGCTGATAGCAGTAGTCGTGGGTTTTAACATATACTGGTAAACATACCAAACAGATGCCTGTAAAGGTATGGATGCTGATAAGTATAAAGTGGATGAAAGGTTCCAGGCTGAAATCACAATTGCTGCGTTCATCTATCAGTAAGAGTATTGTCTATTCGGGTTTGGAAACTTCAGATCATTCACACAGCTTAACGAATGCAACCCAGCGTGTCTTGATTTGGCCTCTCTTCGTGTTGTGAAGCATATTTAATCAGAAATTTGTGAAATAAAAGTGTTGGTTTTATTTTTCTTGTCGTAGAGATATAACTTTAAGATACCGAATGACTTCAATTTAACAAACAAATGTGTTGTAGAAAATTTGTCAGTATTCAAATTCCACATATTAAGATATGGGGAAAGGTTGATTTTTGACATATTTTATTTTGGCAATGTATCAGCATGAAAAGTTTTAAGCATTTTAGTGGAATTACAATTTTGAAAATATTGCTTATTTTGAAACACTCATATGAAAAACCTCAGAAAAATACTGAGCAGCGGTTTGTGGAAGCTGCTTATTAATTCTGCTGTCGGTGAGCTTTGATGGGTTCACCCTCCATTTTCTATGCGTCTGCTGTAAAACTCGTCCTCACATTTATAGATGAAAAAATTGTTTCAAAAATGAAATTTTGGGGTTCCAAAATTTTAAATAATGTGCTGTCAAAACAAAACAAAATTTGCTCTGCCTTGGGTTAGGCGAGCACCAATCTTGCCAATTATCCTCAAGGGAAACACCTTGGGCCGTTATTTTTTGCTATTATTTTCTCATTGGGTTGACAATTTTATTTTGCTGTTGTGGATGTATCATGTATTAATCTTCATGAACTACTTAGACTACAGCATGCGAATAACTATATCTCAGTGTCTAACAGCAGCCAGTGCACACTGTAACATAAACACATGTTGTCAAAATGCTATAACTACAAAATACTGTTTTTGATGCACAGTTGACTTTTCTGTATTGTGGTAGAGGCCAAAACAACCTGTAAATGTGTAAAGCATCAGTGACTGCGTTGCGCCGAAATTTAGTTGGGTAGGTCTATCTCGGCTTACGAGCGACATGAGGGGGTTTCTTCTCATAAGTGACGATGTGGCGTTTAGCCATAATAATTCATTTCTTCATTTTTGTAAATGAAGTAAAGAATATCAAAGTCGTTTGAAATGTGGTTACTACGGGTGGAATGGGGTGTAGCAGTGTGGATTAGAAAGTCGCGATTGGACTTCTATGTTGTGTAAAAGTTTTGTTTTGGATTTTATGATGGTGATTGAAATAGATTCTAGCCGTGTCGCTTGGGATTGGATGATAATGGTTGGGTTAGAGTGTAGCGGTGTTAGTTGGGAGGTGATGATTATGGTTCGAGTGGAGTGTAGCGGTGTCATTTAGGAGGTGGTGATTTGGAATTTGACACACGTACGTGTACACGTGTCACGTACAACAAGCAAAGTATATAAAAATAACTGTTTACCTTTGAACTGTTTTATTAAAGGTACTTTGAGTTTTCAGAGTTCGAAATTACAAAATCCACCTTCAACGTTGATAAACGTTTGATTCCTGCGTGAATACCTTTCCGTGGTTATTCAGTAGGTGCACCATCTGGTATTTCTGCTTGCAAATAATCTTTGAACAAAATCAGATTTAATACACTAAGCCAAAAGTAAGGGGATATATTCTATAAAAATACTCAACAGTTCTTGAAATAGATAAACAGTGAGACATCTGATTACGGAAGGCAATGTAAATTGAAGTGTGATGGAGTGAAAATGCATCCCTACTGTTTAACACATCATTACCATGACGTGTCAATGTCGTCAAATGGCTTGTGACTCCCCTCTCTTCGAAAGACACTGAGGTCCCGACCAACTGCCGGTCATGATAAAATGCATCCCTACTGTTTAACACATCATTACCATGACGTGTCAATGTCGTCAAATGGCTTGTGACTCCCCTCTCTTCGAAAGACACTGAGGTCCCGACCAACTGCCGGTCATGATAAAGCTGGAATGTGTTATTGTAGGAGGTGGGTAGTACCCTCAAAAAAGTCTTCGGTCAAATCCGTTAATGGTGATTTGCATTTTCGTCAAATCTAACAGGTTAATCCATTTCTGAATCGTTATCAGGAAAGGGCTAATCCGAATCCTGAAGTAACGGATTTAACTGGAGATTTTTTCCTGGTAACAGCGCGGACTCTAGGATTGCTCTACTGACTCTAGCATTGTCAGCTTTGTCTTTCAGTATTTTGCCTCCGCATTAAGTATAGATTACGAATGGAAAAGAATGTTCAAGAAAACAACTAACCAAATTGATATCCCGAAAACACTGGTCAACAACATTTTATCAAAAACAAGGTACTCATTACTTTATTAATAATAATAATAATAATAACCTCTTGAACCACAACGATGAACAAAAAAGATAGCCTTTTCCTGTGTGCAGGCAGATATGGGCATCGTTATTATAAGTAAGCTGTATAACATCTTACAAAACACTATAGGACTTCACAGCGATTACTTCAGCCCTCTCTATATTGATTTGCCCGAATCCTTCCCAGGCTGACTAAATCTGCTACAAGAGGATCCCCCGTCAACCCCTCTTTCACTTTTCACTGCCTTCCCTTTATTGGCGAGACGGTTATAAGATTCGGGAAACAGGTTGAGATTTGACATGGAGATGCTTCAGCCGATTTTAGATTACATATATAGACTGACATACCAGTAAGTTTGAGTTGCTGATTACGGATATTATTGGCGCCAACTACTGGGAGAGCCCTTTATGGACTGTCGGAGGCTCTTTTGTTGACTTATGTTGCGTGAGCCGAAACGCTCAAACACAAATGTCGATTTCTTGATGGCTGGGCCTTGGAGACGATGTATCGTCAACAACGGTCGCTTGGCGTTAGCGTATAGACTATAGCATTCGGTGAAGACCACTTGTGTGTCACTAATATGCTGTGCATATCCACTTTTATTCCACTTCTGAAACTGACTGCAATGGTATGGGTGAAAAATTCTTTTTTTAAGGCGTTCAACAACTATTAAAGAAATCAATCACTCAATCAATCAAAATACACTAAAATGAATATTCCTTGTTCACCTAAATTCTTCGTCATATAACAAACGATTTAACTTTGATAGTTTGTATTGGTGAATTCTATCCACAAGATTTCTTTCATGCGGAGTTTCCCAGTATTTAAAAGCACACGCTGTAAACATCACAATATATATATATATATATATATATAAGCTGCAATGATGGATATAGCAGGAATTACTTCTTATTTATTATATGTTAAATATGCCCCTTTAAAAATATTCCATGATAAACATGTATCAATGGTCAAGGATGGGAAGCCGATCGAGGAGAAATTGTTTCAGCAGTATAAGGTTACAGTTCCAAAATGTGACGTAATTTGCTATGAAGACAGAATACAATTTGCGTGATGACGCCGTGATTCTGCTTACATCCGCACATAAAACATCTCATTTCGATTCTTCAGACAATTTCCGTTACTTTTTCCTGCAATAATTAATGGTCCGTTTCTCACCCACAGATGTGTGTTAAAAACCACAGGAGACTGGGTTGATTTGCAGGTTTGTTTGTTTTTTTGGAACGTCGAGAGGTTTGTAGTCTTTAAATCTTTCATCGAGCAATCTAGTATTGGCAGCTTTATATAAATCAAAAGGGTAGAAGGCTTATGTAGTTGTGTTATCGCTTGCCTGTCGTAGGGCCTCGGTGGTTGAGAAGGTTTGCACACTAGCATAGCGAAAAAACTCAGATGCCTCACACCAGTGCGGACGATGTGAGCTCAAGCCCAGAGAATGCTGGCTTCCTCTCCGGTTGTATGTGGGAAAGTCCGCCAGCAAACAGCGGATGGTCGTGGGTTTCCCCCGACTGTCGTCGTATAATTGAAATATTTTCGAGTATGGCGTAAAACAGCAATCAAATAAATAAATGAATCGGAAGGGAGCGTGTTGTTTGGATGTTGCTGACCATTGGTGGTGTGGGGTGGGACGGCATCGTTTGAGAGGTGGTGATGGTGGGTGAAATGTACCTGTGTGACTTGTGGTGGGTGAGGGGGGATGGGCATTGTGGATGGAGTGTGTATCAAAATCGTTTTCAACAGAGGCAGGCCGTATCCTTTGATTTGCTTGGTTTGGAGCAAATGCTTTGTACGAGCAGGAGATATCTTTGGGGGTATATTATGAACAAGCGCTGTTTTTATAAATACAATAAAGTGCCCAACGGACATAAGCTAGCCGGCAAGCCATGTTCTACAGGACATGACCAGAAGCCCAGAGTCCCTATATACAGGCTACGTAACAAATATGTTTATTGCATTATGTGGTTTGTTGTTCAAAAGATGGTAGATTTCCCGTAAACCCGGGTCAATAACTGGGTCATCAAAAATACAGCAACTCGGAACCGGTTGTATAACAAATGGCTAGAAAGTGGAATCGAACTCACAACCAACCAGGCGCCGTCATCTCGTATGTATTGGGCCACTTATTACCTGTTGTTCCAGTTGTATCACTAATTTGTAATTTTCAAATAGCTGGCTGCAATCACTGTCGTTAGTGATCTTTTCATGTCCAAGAATCAATCCTTATAGACTTGGAGGATAACATAAATACTGTAGGGCAGAGATTGCTACTCAAACAGTAGCAGAGAGCCAGGCAGCGTGAAATTATGGGTTAACAAATTCATGCTTTAATGAACACAATTATAAAATTCTAGATAAAAAAAAATGATCAGCAAAAAAAAATCCCGTTTGAGCAATAGCTGAATGAGGAAATTTGCCAAGAATATCATCTTTTGTCTGCTCTGTTTAACAGTTAATTAAGTGGTATTTTGTGTGACCTGGGGCAGACTGACTTTGCGAAGAACGCATCAACAATCTGTGACAAAATGGGCAATGAGGATTTTTGCATTGCTGGCGTTTTAATTCATATTCGCCATGAGCGAGACAGATAGTGCAGTAGTACCTATACCAAGCCCACTATAAACCAGGACCTAATATTACCAAAGGACATATCCGAGATAAATTTCGAAAATGCCTTCTTTTCTATATCTGTAGTGCATATATTCTAATTTGAAACCAACAGTTGCATAGGTCACATGTATATTAATACGGAGTAACAGACAAGTCCCTTGTAACAACTAATTCGTAAATATATGCCTGTACACTTTAGCAATTTCTCATGTTGTTCAAAATATTTAAAGGTAAATGATGAAAGCTTTCCTGTAATAGGGATGACGCAATTTTGTCCCATGACGCACAAAGATAAGTGATATAGGGATGCTGAAAAGGCCAAGTTAACAATTCAAACAATTTTGAAAAGAGTGCCTTCTCATTTTTGGTGTAAACCGATGCCATTTGGTGCCAAAAATCCAGTCAACAGTAAACAGGAGTATTTGATTTCTAATAATCTAAATTATGTCCGTAAACAAATATTACAAATGTGAATATCTGTTACGACGAGTTTGTCTATCATGGTTACAACGAATCGGCGGTGTTATGAAAACATAATGTCCCCGAGGCGGCGGTTAGCTTTCTTGTGGCTTAAAAGAACAGACCACATTTTTAGAAAGTGCTGATTTCAAGTATATTCTTCATTATTTTTTGACATTTTTGTGATGAAAACGGAAATAAAGATTGATTTGCTATCTTTTTGAACCATATTTAATGGTGACAGTGACCTCACATATTCTTTTTAGCTGTTTAACATCCTCTGATTATTATATGTCTATGTTCTACGTGAATATCTATGCAGTACAACACCTGCATCTGTGTTTAAAGTGGAAACATAGCAGTGACTGCATGCTCAGCGGTTTGGTGCTTCTATACCAAACGTTTCACCACACATGATGTCATTTGCTAGATTAGATTGACCGCGGTGAAATACATCGCGTGAGTCATTAAGCTCACAAGAGCAAATCAATCATGCAACTAATCAATCGATCAATTTCTAAGGAGAAAAATAAATTTGTCATATGCATCTTTATTATAACTAAGCCGTATAACATCTTACAAGCCACTACTGGATTCCAAGGCGATTCTTTCAACTGAGCAGCCGCCTTCTGTATTGATCAGCCCGACTCCGCCCCAGGCTAACTATATCTGCCACAAGAGGTTCCCCGTCTTCTGCCTCGCTGTCACACTTCACTGCCTTCCTCTTGTTGATGAGACAGTTATAAGCTCAGAAAACATGTTGAGATTTGACATGGAGTTGTTTCCGTCGGTTTTAGATACAGCGCACAGATTGATATGTCTTATATGGTGAGTAAATGAGAACGGATAACATTAGTGTTAACTACTGAAGAAACTTGTTAAAGTCATGTATCGGTTCTTTTCCTGGCTTAAGCTGTCGGGAACGAAACTAATACGTCAAACGCATATGTCAGTTTCCATTGTCACCTTTCAAAAGTCACTCGACACAAATTATACCCACCCCCCTGCGAGCAGACGCCGGTATTCAACTTTTGACAGAACCTGGGACAGGCTACTTATTATCCAAATTTGAAAATCTTAGACAGGCTCCTTGGCCTGGTGGTTAGCGTGCTTGTGAAGTTCAGTGACCCAGGAACCTCTCACCTATGCGTCTTAGCGAGCTCAGGCCAGTTCATGTTGGCTTCCTCTCCGACCGTACGTGGGAAGAACTGTCGGCAACCTTCGGAAGGTCGTGGGTTTCTCCCGGGCCCTGCCCGGATTTCCTCCTATCATAACACTGGCCGCCTTGATATAAGTAAAATATTCTTCAGCACGGTGTAAAACATCAACATCAACATATAAAACTTATCAAGAGAGCATGATTCGCTGTTTTAGCACCAAAACCTCTAGAACAATGAAAGAGGGACAAACTGAAAAATCTTTAAAGGCCAATCACGTTAACCACTCGGCCAGAGTATGCAGCCATTAGTGTATTTGATATGAGCAATTTAAACGAGACAAAACGGATGCTTTAATTCGTTCATAAGTTACTTGCAGTATCACTAATGCTTAAAAAAGCACTGATCACTGATGGCTTAAAGTAGGTTGTTGGATATTATCAATTCCGAGAGAGTTCTGTTTTAGATCGCGCCAAAGCAAAACGCGTGAAGGCCGATGTTTTCAAGACTGACGAAAATATTATGTTGCAAGCATCATCAGTTCATAATAGATTCACTTTCAATGAAATCGCCTTTGCGAAGAATTCAAGCGGCCACCATGTCAGCAAACCGACATTTTGTTCAGCGTAACCACATGAGCGCTCCCAGCTGTCAACCTTTCTCTCAATCTTGACATCACATATAACGAAGAAAACGGCGTACGGACAAGCTTTAGTAGTGATATTAGCAGTAGAGAATCTGAAAACTGTCCCGCCCATTCTGACATTCCTTTGGATAGTCGCCACCTAGTGGTGGAACTGAGACGTAACAGCACCATTAGGTGTTGGTACTGGTAATCTATGATATGTTAAGATGTGTCATGGCTTAAAATGTGCATGCAATGAGTTAGAAATACGTAGTATGCTATCGGAAGATCTGTACAGACCCTGCCCTCGGCCAAACATTCTTTTACATACCCGCTCCCTACCGGGCAGGACTGGACGTTAATGACATCATTGGATGTGGGAGCTCTTAAAGTGTTCATGTGCTAAGTATGGAACACCTAGATGCAGTATAAGCAGTTGTATAGAGCAATCTCTATGGCAATGTTTTGCTCCTAGTGTCGCGTTTTTTTGAAAGATTTTGTCGTTTTCCTTACTTTCTCTTTTTTTGCCGAGGTGTCTTCTCGGATAAAAAATTATACGTGAAATGACACAAATGCGACACCAATATGTTGTTTTCCTTGCTTCCGTATTTTCTTATATTCGTGATGAGATTTTACTATTTCTCAGATTTTCGCGTGTTGGCAACGTTGTCGATGAGCCACCATAGACACTGGGGTACAGCTTACGTTGGGCAAGTACTGATCTGGACAAATCCTTCTCGATGCATCTTGACTCCAGAGATGATCAGGGTTCAAAGCGTTTCACGACAAATTCCCGACGCTGCATCATTCACACCAATGACGTCCGACTTCAATCCTATCGAGACAAATCCTTGGGGCTGAATTTTGACGCTGACGAATTTCGTTCACACTGAAAGTGCTTCGGGTCAAATCATTGACGGTGCATCTTTGACGTCATAGAAGTTCGTTTTATAATCAAACTATTTCTCCGACGAATACTTCGCAATGCATCTTTGACGCAAAGAGCGTTCGCTTCAACCTAAAGCGCTTCGCGACAAATTTTTCGGGATACATATTTGATGTCAACAAAGGTCGGACCACACTGGAAGTGCAAGGTAAATTATAACGGTAGTCAATGATAATGATAAATCTCTGGTGTTCCTGAAAATGGCTAACTCGCCAGGCTTGATTCCTCATTTACATGGGTACGACATTGAATTGTTATTAGACTGTGCACTGCTTTCGGTGTACACTCTACAATTTGAGCTTATTGACTGCTTTTGGATAAACGTGATGTGCCATATTATGTAAAACTGGCATTCATGACGTGGGACATTAATGGTTCTGATGGCTTAGACTAGAACACTGCCTTTCAGCTGTACCTTAGCGACAACATTTCAACAGCTGTGGCAAAAAAAAGCTTAGATTTACCCATTCCTATAACATTTATGAAAAAAATTGTACGAGAAAGAAACTAATCCATTCAACTCCACGAGGACTTTAGAGTCCTAAAAAGGGAAATAGCAAGCCAAAAAAAGTAGCCTTTCATTATCTTCCAGAAAAAAACGGGCATTTTTTATGTGAGACATGGACTAAATTGATTTTTAGATCAGTGGAGAAAATGATTATCTGGTCTGGATAGGTCGCTGTCAGAAGGTGAGTCGACAGCTCAGATAGCGGAAAACTGGGTCATTATTACAGTAGAACTGATAGCCATAAGAATACCCAAGCATCCTATTCATATATTTTATCCAATTCATGCTAGCCTGGACTTCCTTTAGTCTGAGTTGTGGGTACACATGTATAACCTATCACAGGCAACGTTCGATAGAACTTCAGAAGTATTAACATATAAAAATACAAATAAAGCATCAAAATATATCCCTCGGATAAGGGGGATATAACCCCCTGACTTTGCCATACAGTTTAGTGCTCAGAGATATGATATGATCCTCAACATCACGGGTGGCGTCGACGTAACCCAAGGTTTAACAAATAGCCACATCAATTAATGTCATTTGGGTTTAAACAATGCTTCCGATCTCCCACATTTCGTTAATGCCCATAAAGCAATCGGTGGGAAATGTGGCAGACACTGCGTCAGGATCCTAGTCGTGTCATCAACCTATTTAATCAGTGTAATATCTAAGCCTTCAAATGAACTATTAGAACAAAACACGATGGTAAACTGACAAGCGGAAGGTTTTCACCGGTTACGTGTTGCTATTTACCAACTATCGCATGGTCGCCAATGCACTGGGCTTGCCTATTATACTGTAGTCTTTTATTTCGTAAAAAATCAATCGGGTGTTTAAGTTTATACTTCAGGTAGTTACCACTATTAGGTAACAAATAACTAACCAATTCACTGTTTAGAAGAGGCAAAAATCTATCTTAAATTCATGAATTCATGAGCAGAAACACACGACAACTTTGTTACAATCTCCAGTAGTGAAAATCACTTTATGTTTTCCTATGATCGCCTCTGCTTTGTTCTTTTGAGGCTGCCGTTTTGGAGAGAAAAAAAGAATTTTATAATGTTTCAGCGAAAGCATTTCTTTTAGCATTGTTTATAATAGAAACAATATGTCATGTTCGTTTCCTCTCCGCCCTGTTACGAACCTCGTCTTTAAGACATTGAAGTATATTTTTTTATTTGTCTCTGAGTTAACCGGGTCAGTCTTTGACCTACATTTTTCCCCTGTGTAGGTTGTGACCTGTATTGTAATTCAGTCGGGCGTTCTCTAGGCTTCTGTGTTTATCAGTTTCGTGTCATTGTACATAGAGCGTGCGTTCTGGAAAGATGTACCCGGCTTGTAAGCGTGTTTACAATCAAACTATCCACAATTTTCTTTACGTTAGTCTATAAATGTGAGCGACGAAGTTGTTAACATCGCAGTGATTTTACATTTGTCCAGTTGAGACCATATTTACTCTCGTCTTAGAAGGATTTTGTGGGATTTGGAGATATCGGCTTCCACGCCATTCGACTTACGTCATTTTGTACTGCATTTTTCTGTGCGTGACACTTTGTGAGCTTGTGTTTTGCCACTAGCTGTTTTTCTGAGACGTTATTTTGGATCTTGTATCTCTCATTGTCTCTTTGTGCGAGTACGTACATTTCATCCCATCTTACCCTGAAAGTTACTTTGTGTATATTTTCCGAAGACTGAGAACTACATCGCCAACTCGGCATCACGAACGCTATTGTCAACCCGTCCGCCCAGGAAAGTTGCACCTTGCCGGGGAGTTGGATATATACCATCGTCGGCGTACCGTGCTCACCGCTGTTTGTCACTTACAGGACTATCATCCTTCGAGTTGAGAATTACCAAGGACTGTGAATTTACGTGGACTAACCTGCATTTGGAAGCCGGAATAAGAAACTATATATTTTTGTAATTATCTGCATTGTTTTGTATATTATTGTCAGTTGTACTGTTTGCCCGTTTTGCTCAGATACATGTATTGAACTTTTTCAAGCGTCTTTATGTTTCTTTTCTTGATCTTTTGTAAGACCTATCTCTTTCTAAGAGCTGAACAAGGCATTTGTTTATCATTTTTTCTCTCCGACAGTGGTACCCTTACAGACAGTACGTGGAAAGGTCTGCTAGCAACCTGTGGATTGTCGTGAGTTTCCCCCGGCCTCTGTCCGGTTTCCTCCCAGCGTAATGCTGGCCGCCGTCGTATAAGTGAAATATGCTTGAGTACTTCGTAACACACCAATCAAATAAATAAATAAATAAATTAATATTATAGAAATCTTTGTACAAAGCCTTTGTGTTTGAATTTGGATTTGGCGGTAAAGCTTATATATCTGGGGTAGTGTCCTGTCCCTCGGACAGCCCATTGGTGTTTATCTATGGTTTAGATCGCATTTCAACTCTCACATGATTCACCGTTTGACGAGGTTTGTTGTACTCTGGCGTCTTGTCCGGAAGCATGCGGCAGGGACTTGGAGGATGCTCTGAACCATACGACAGACTATTTGGAGAGGTTTGCTGTTAGCCCTCTCACAATCCCCAGGGACAAAGAGCTGACCCTTTACATGGAGTTTAGGGCTGTACAGCCATTATTGAGCCCGAAGCTCCGTTTTTACCCTCATGAACATTATGCGATCAATCACTGATAGGAAATTACACGTATCTAGCTGGACAACAGCGACTTTCTGTTTTGACCAGTTTCTGAACTTACAAGGTGAGTGTTCAAGTACATCAATATTCAGGATGATTGTCAATACTTGATCTTCGACCGATGTTCTGCGGATGTGACAATAAAGGGCAATTAACGATGTAGTCCTACAGACTTCCTATATGTTATTCAAAGCAATGTTTTTAACAATGCAAATAAGCAATTCACGAAATACTGCAGGTGAGTTTTCTCTCTTAGCCCCGATGCCGTGAAGCGAAATTTCCTTGAACCCAATCACCATTTTGTCAGAACATTTACCAATATATCACTCCGCATTTAAGTGTGAAGAAAACCGAACTTAGAAATTATAGTTGGGTAAAAGCTGTCCCACCACTATGTTAAGTTAATGTGGGAAAAAAGCAGAATGAATTTTATAGGCGTGATATAGAATGAAGAAAATTAACAATTAATATTTTACTAGGTTATAAATTGAACTGTTACCCACAGAGGACATAATGATATGCAAGGTGTCTTAAAATAAAATCTGCATCATTGCGCATCATTTTCTACGCCTACGGAAAGGTTAAAGGTCACAGCTTACAAAGTGTGGTTGAATGACGCAAACTGTGGAAAAACAATGGGCGGAAGTGTCCCGATGATCAGCCCATCATTACACTTTCTGAGAGGGAATCAGAGTTTGTATGGAAATACTCTGTATTAACGACCATGGAATCGCATTATTGCGTCTTGCTTTTGTTCTAATTGACATTTATAGATGGAAATATATTCTGGTGTTTTTGTTTCGCAATTCATACCAATCGATCATTCGTTAGATGCTTTAACTGTCTTACTCCGCACTCATTTGCCTAAATAAAAATTATCATGCACTCATTTTAAGTCAGCAAGAAGACATAAGCATACACGCATATATAATATAATAAGTATGACTCTGCATCATGTCATGTGAGTTTTGCTTTGCTACAATGATGACGTCATACATAATCTCAAGGATGTGTTGTGTCGGGTTTGGATCAGTCTGAATTACATCCCTGTATCAGGAAGAGTTATGTTCATCTGCATGAAAAGTCAGCTGCTGCTTTACAAAATCGATTATCGCACTCCTTGTATTTGGATCAGTGCAGATTTATCCTGAACTCCTATTATATACCATCCATGTCCGATGACAACCCTCTGCAGCATCATTATTAAAGTGTCCTAATCACCTGATCAAGTTCAGATCTCTTCTGTAACGTGTCCATAGAACAGTACGTCAAAACTACCCCACCACCCAAACTAATTTGAAATGTCTATGTGTTAGTTTAGCTGGTTTAAAAGGCTGGAAAGATGTTGACCAATTGATGAGATTATTTATAGAATCAAAGGACTATTTTTTATCTTGGGTTATTGATTACTTATTTATTTTATTTGGCGTAACCATTCATAATGGTTTTGTCTTCGCCAACGCACCAAGTATCGACAGAGAGTTCTTACCGGCAGCAGAGGCTGTTGACAGCGTGATTGATCAAATCTCGCTTGGTTGTTTGATACTCGACCTCTGATTGGCTCAAAATTCGCGAGTAAAACATTCACAACGATGAGACCCTAACCTCTGCCTTTATTTCCCCAGTGAATTCGGCCGCATGTAATATAATTCTTCAATAGCATATCATTCGCAAATGTTTCCAGAAAACTGATTTCAAATCCTCAAGTTTCGGTGCAGTTTCTGTTCAAATAGATAAATTTACACTTATCTTTCTTGATATGCATTCATTGTCATGTGAATGTTTAATGTTCATCTGTAAATGATTACTTAATCAAATATTAAGCCTTTCTCTCACTGACATAGAATTTAAGAAAAGGTTTGTTTGTAGATCTTAGTTATAACTCTATCACACATGTCAGTTTAACTTCAGGCATCATTTACTTCCCGTCTAGCCAAGGTGTGGCCTCAGGAAAATTGTTAACTGTAGTCTGACAATGCTGACATGTGACAGACTTTACACCATAGAAGTGCACCGAAAGCCATTCCTCATAGCCGTAGGGGTTACAGGTAAATTGACATACTGACAAAGGGAATTCATTACTACTCCTTCCCTCGATCCTGAGACAGTGAACACATAGCGCACAAACAACTCAGAAATCCACTTATACGCCATTCTTAAGACATGTGAAAGGATTGGATAAATTTGGAAACCAACTGTATAGTTGTAGAGTGGAGTATAATCCGAGATAACAAACAGCACGAAGTCTCTCGCGTCTCCCGTTAATACGCGTAGGCACGCTCCGCTGTCCACTTTGTCAGTGGGAAGTATCCTTTGGCACTGAATGCACGACATATGAGAATGGGTAGCTCATTATATTCAATGCTGCATATAAGAGAAACTTTTAATAATAACACTTTAATAATGTTTCATGCCATTTCTAGTAAGACAATGTTTTTGAGTGTCAGTCATCTCATAAACCATATTTTATATGTGGTTTTCTGTAGACTTAGAAGACGAACTTATCAAATGATTAATGTCTGTTATTTATGTATTTTCATGGAATATCTATCACAGCGCGCCGGTTTAACTAAGAAGGAGGAAACCAAGTAGGGCGCGACAGAACAAAAAACACTACACTTCCCAGGATGTACTTTATAATCAAGATATATGCCTCAGCGTGAACTAGCCAACAATGGGTGGGTTCGAGCAAACCACTTGTAATCTGACCCGCAAATTGCTCACATACATTTTCTTTGATGTATTTGACAGTGGCTAGGTTTATGAGTGGCCAGGTTTATGATTGAAGGAAACCAGTGTCCCGAATAAACCACCGACTCTCCTCCCCTACTCCACCACTGGGCACGTGACAAACCTTCTGACTTAAAGCTGCAGCCAAAGCCTCGATACCTTTAAAGATGCGATCTCACTGGTGGCAGTGTGTCGGTGCCACAACCATCTAGGCCGCCGTTATCGGGTGTAATGGGATGATACCAAATCAGCCCTCAATCATCTTAAACATTCGTCAACAATTAACCAACACAAAGGTTTGAAATACACGCGTAATTAGGTATCTGTTACGTAGACAGGCCAGGACAAAACAGCCTAGATTTTCGGCCTGTTTCAATTTGGTCTAACGTCAGCAACCTGCGGATGGTCGTGGGATTTCCCGACGCTCTGACCGTTATTAGTTATTCAACTGATTCTGAACTCTCTGTACAGGGAATTTTTCACTTCAGCGATGACCGTCTAGTTTACTGTAGTATATTTTTATAATAATATACAAGTATATTCTTAGTTCCCCGTTTTCTCCCACCACAATGCAGGTCGCCGTCGTATAAGTAAAATATTCTCGAGCACGGCGTAAAACACAAATCAAATAAATAAATATTCTCAGTTGTCCATTGGTTAACATTAATGCTGTATGCCAGATGTAGTCATGCCTTTTTAGCTATTGCATTCTTCAATTACACCAGTTTCCTCCCTTTTTTCTTTGATTTTGCAATCCCATGTTCAAGGTAAAAAGTAATATACCTGATTGCTTGAGGAGTGTTCAGCCGACAACGGCAAGTCTTGGCAGCGCCCTTCACGAAAGAATCCAGATGCACATTAAAGACGATGTTTTCTGAAAGCAGATCTGGTTCTTCAGACCAAGCCATCCACAAATAAACGTTTTTAATCTGATAGCAGAGGAAATGCAAACACCTGAAAATTGCCTTTGATGCCAAAGGCTTTCCAAGATTGGATTTCGTCATTTAATATCACTTGATGGACATTGTACCAGAGAACATAAATAAATTGGTTTGTACCTTGAAAGGCATCACTCTTTTTCTCTTTATCTTCCACACCCACTTTCCGCACGTTCTCTCCGCCACTCCTTCATTTTCTACGCCTAAACATTGTCTCCGGAATTAAAGGAAAATTGAAAAACCTGGTTGTTTTAACAGTGAAATGTGATCAGAACTGTTTCTTGGAAATTAAAATGTAAATAAGACTATGATTTCAATTCATTCACTGATCGGCCCATGAAATAACCTACCCTTTGAAACGGCTGACTCTTTATCTTACTAAATCTAAGCTAGGGAGGCATATCTAATGTACTTTTAGCTTTACACATGTTGGCATCTTGCCTAAACTTACACATTCCTTGGATATATTTATTCATTTTACATTTATTTGGTTATTGCCAACTGCCGTACTCATGAATTCTTGACTTGTACAATGACAGCCAATTATATGAGTGGATGAGAGCGGAGTCACCGGCACAAACCTTCGACATTTGGCATGTTACTGACGAGCTTTTCCTCATGTAAAAAACAAGTGGTCTTCCACGAACGCTAGATCGCACAAACGGCCCGTCGAGAGTCGTCGACAGCAGTGAGAGCAGGGGAATCCACAAATGTACTAATTTATCTGCCTAAGGCCAGATTTGAACGAAAGCCTCGTGAGCCTTACGTTCAGTGATTGAACGACAAGCACCTCTATCCACTACGCCCTTTAATATTAGTTGAAAGCTTACCTCCCTTGTTTTACATTACAATTGCTCGATTCCACACTTGAATTCAATCGGGTATGGTTATGCGTTAATTTGTAAAACCTTGGTAGTTTGGCAATGAATTAATTAAAATTGCATCAAATATTTCCAAATGTGTTTGAATAGAGAAAGGTTTGATTGTTGTCGTAAATGTATTGAATACAATGTCGGAAAGGTCAATGTGCACGCTGTTTGTGTACGAGGCATGTTGTTTTCTCTTTCAAAACACAACACAGGAACAGAAATGTCATACCAAAGGTATCAAGTGCTCCAGGTATGTTTTAATTTGATAAGTAATTTGAGGGAACGGTTAGTTTATTAGCAGCTCATTAAATGAATTGAAACGATTGCGAAATAAAATATTGAGACTACCCCTTAAATTTTCTTAGCTCCTTATTTTTTCCGTTTGCATATATGGTTAAGGACAGCTCTACATCAACTTTTGCTTTTCCGCGATATGGCTGACGTACTGTCAGTATGGCGTTAATCCCTTATCACTCATTCATTCCATGTTTTGTAAACGCGGCTGAGTTATGCGTTGCTTGAATGTTCAGGACTTGGTATAAGGGAAGCAACTCCTTCGTGCTCATTGTTCACAGAGCTGAATCACTTACTGAAACTCATTGAGTCCGTGTTGAATTCAGCAATTTTGGGTTTTAGGCAAAAGTGGTGAGAAATTAAGAATTTAGAATAACTGATTCTACAGTGACCCAAGCGCACAAGAACTGTGTACATAATATTACACAAACCTAGTATGATTTATAATTAACCACAATCTCTGTAGATTTTCGATCAGTACGTTAAGTTTTTTCCCAAAACTTGAAACGTGAAAATAAAATTCCACTATCAATTCGTTATTTATTTCCCCTGACGAATATTTAGGTTATTTAACGCGACAAAACATCATCAGATGTATGCTGTATGCGCATGACACGAATGGAAAATTGCAGTTATGTATATATATGCATGTGTGTGTGTATGCATGTATGACATCGTATATGTGTGTGCGTGTATCTGTGCATGTATTTAGTTACTTTGTTAAGTAGTTGGTTGGTTACTTTGTAATTCCCTGACTTTAAACTTATTTATTCATTTTTGTTTGATTGGGCCAGATTTGTGGATGCATGAACGTGGGCAAAAGACAAATGGAAACTACCTTCCTTGGTTGTATTTGCTTGACAAACCGTGCGCTGGTAACATCAGATCCTAAAGAGGAACACTTGAACACTCGACCATATTTGTTATTTGCTCGATTTTTGTATACGAAAACATGAAAACAATGTGAAATTCTAACGAGTTACATGTACACAAATGGGTTACAATCGCAGTAAAGACATTTTTCCTATATAACAACCAAACGTTATCTAGATCGACTCAACCTACCCTAAACAGATACTACTTGTGAAAGTGGCGAAAGCAAAAAATTGCATTTTTTTTTTCAGAATTAAAGTAAAGGTATATACGAGATATGTTGTTCATTTGATGGGATAACCATGATAGAAGAAAGAAACGGAGCATTCCTTCTACCTTTAAATGTCTATTGACCACAAACAGCACACCAAAAATTTGATGAATTATGGTACCTCTACAGCACTGGCTGAAGCTAGTTCATAGGTTATTCAAGATGGTGGGAAGAATTCTCCGAATGACAAGGAAATGATTCTATAAGCATCTCGCCTCAGTGTCTTTGGCAACAAGCTATACATTCATCGAGGCAATCAGTATTTAACTTTAAGTAAATGTAGACAGAAATAATGAATGTCACCAGTTTCATTTCTTACGTATAAAGAAGTCTGGTTGCCCATAGGGAGCTATGCCGAAAAACGACAGACCGGAAGCAGAGGATTGGGTGCATCCAGACGTGAATGGCACTGAGCATGTGCGAGTGAAAGTAGAAAACAACCAGTTATGGTTAAACTCTGAACTCAGATTGAGTTTTATGATGTCCTCTTCATCACAAATGAAATGAGTAACCACTCTAGAAAAGTACAGGTAGGCAACCCGTTATAAAAATAAGATTAAATATTAAAAAGTAAAAGACTGCTGATGGTCGTAGATTTTCTCCCTGGTTCGGCATGGTTTCCTCCTACCACAATGCTGGCCACCGTCGTAAAAGTGGAACGTTAATCAGCGCTTCGTAAAACGCCAATCAAATAAATAAATAAATAAAAAGTAAAAGAAAACAGTCTAAAAACAAAAAATATTTATTGATTTGTTTTGATTTGACTGCTTTTTAATGTCATACCCAAGTTATTATCACTTATACCATGGCTGTGAGTTTTATGGGTGGAGGGAGCCGGAGTTCCCGGATTAAGACCATTTGGTAGGTTGCCACATGTGACGTGATCGACTGCTGTATATCATTATGTCCTACAAACTATAAGATCGGGGGAAATTCTTTGCCCAGGCAGAGCCGGTAAGAAAAGGAAAGATTTGAGTATTTATTTTAAGTATGCATCTAAAGAGATCAGGAAGTTCATAACAAAAACAAATAAGTTTTCTATCTCCATGGCAGGAGAATTGGATTCATCCAGATTTGGTAATATGGTAGAGGTGTGGCTTATGGTGTGTAGATTGAACTCTATGGCCTACCACAACAGTAGGAAAACCTTTGTTCGTGTAAAGTAATTCGGGCGAAAGCTATGTATAATACTAATCATTCTTTGCCTCATCGATTTGCGGGTAAGACTGGTAACGTTTATTGCTTATGTATGACAAGAGAACATTGGTCAGTCTGGCTGGGACTCGAATGGGCATTGCTCGTGCACATAAATGTTTCATTCACCGGGCACTGGTGACCGGAGATACAGTCTTAGCTGAACCCTCCAGTTTTCAGCACTCTCACTCTACATCACAAAATGGTACTATCTACGCCTCAAATTCCATTTAATATCACTGTAATATTTTCCCTAATTCTTTTTAAGCCATAGTTCTAAGGGTCTGTGTGTTGTTACTTCTTAAACACTTTCGCGAACAGTTAAAATAAAACACTAACTGAGGTAAATTGTCAAGAAACCGGATTTCACCGGTAACGTGTGGACATTTGCTAAGCAACACACTGTCATCGTTAATCTGGTTTTACTCTCTGTGTAGTAGTCTTTTACTTTAACTTGTACCAGCTGGTAAAACTGACAACCTCAGACTAACGACTTACGTTTTACGACATAAAACTTGTTTGTGGAATAATGTCCATTGCCTCAGTGATCTGGCGCTTATGGCCTGAAATCGTCTAAGTACTGGAGTCTTTGATAACGCCACGTTGTAAAGAACGTTTCACTTACTTAATAACCATACCGGTTGTGGTGGAGTAGTGGGTAAGGCACCCGGGGTTCATTCACTCCTGAGCAGTTTATCTACAGCCATACGTTTGAATCGAGTTGTCGTTAATCAAAGCTATATATCTAAGTTTCCACAGCAATGAAACGGAATACATCAGGCGCCGAGATAATATCTGCACAAGGACCATACGCATGTACATTATAATACTGAGGAGGTAAAAGCTGTCAACAAAATCAAAGGCCTGTCCTGCGGTGGCTTAACGGGCAAAGAGACTCTGCCTGGTAAAGGGTATATCCTGGCTTCACTCACACCTTACCACTAGTAAGTCATGTGGTACTCATGTGTTTAAATCGAGCACACTTAGTCTCAGCTGCGGATTTAAGTTGGACTATACTACATGTAAAGTTGTCTCTGTGGACCCCATCGAGAGACTATACTACATGTACAGTTATCTCTCTGGGCCCCATCTGGAGACTATACTACATGTACAGTTGTTTCTGTGGACCCCATCTGGAGACTATACTACATGTACAGTTGTCTCTGTGGACCCCATCAGGATTTATGCTTGCCCTGTAGATGAAACACTACGTAAACTGCAGTCGACAATTTTAAGCTATCTCCCATCTAAAAAACAAAATGAAAGATTGAGCTCAGCGTCAGAACGTTTGTCAGAAAGGTGAGAAAAGACTGGTTTTCTAGATGATCTCCATTAGCAGTATAATCTTTGCTGTTGAATCAGTAAAACAATGTAGAGAATAGCACAAAACAAGCAAGAATGTGAGTGAATTTGAATATTTGGCGTTTTCTAAGCCCGAATAGGAATAATGCACGTCACAAGCAAGAAGGAGTTCTTATAATGAGGCTGATGCGTGAATTGTCTCATGTCACTTACGAAACTTGTGACTGGAGTAAGCCGTACTTAACTGACAGACCCATTTAGGAAGCAGAATATGAAAATGCTGAAAATGGGAGGTTTGGTATCTGTGTACTGTCATTTGTCATCCCTGGTGTCGGCGGACATATCTTTTACGAGGTGGCACGTAACATGTTGAGTACAGTATCTTTCACAAGTCTTTGCCTCGACACAGATATTCGTGTATACCAGTCGTCAGCCTTCAAGGATGTTCTTGGTCAATAATCGCAGGACCATTTTCCAAACCACATTCAACACAAATACCTGAGAACTAGCAAAGAGCAACAAATAAGAAACTGAGACGTTGCTTGGCTAATAGAGTAAGTCAACAGAATTGCCTAGGAAAGAAATGTTTTAGGAAAATAACTTTGTTAAGTATTCAAATAGAGTACCATGAAATATATTTTATAAATTAGACCTGATTAAAATAAAGCATATCTTTAGCACTGTCGCACAAAAATGGCCAAACACGTTACGTAGAATGCCATACACGCAGAACAGATATATGCCTGTACTTTGAAGGAAAAGACAAAGAGTAATACAGCCTTAGTTATTTGGGACCAGAGGTGTAAGAATCAATAAAACGTTCACATTGTCAATAGTGCTTGGTTAGTCTTTAAATCACAGTTAATCTTGCATTATTCCGAGGCTATGAGATTTACCATGTTAGAGAGACACCCGGAACACAACGTCGCGCCCCTCGTAGACTACCAAACCAAAGATCACGAGGAACAGGTGATTCCGAAATCGTAGAAAAAACCGCGCCTGACTGGTTAAACTGATAACATGATGGCGCCTCCGATTTTCACCATTTGCGCGTTTTTACTCACTTGGAACTCCGATATCTTGGTTATACGCTTAACATCACCAAAGTACAATGGTGAGCTTTTTAAACTTTGGATGGGATACTTAATCTGTACATATATAAATTTGGTCTGGTGTTGTCTCAAAATTCAGAGAATAAATCTGTCAACAGTGTACATTACGCGTGGCAGGAGACACCTCTACTACATTAGTCTTGTGCTGTGGGCCAGGTTAAATGGACCACAACTCTACAGTCCTGTTCACACAGCAGTGATGACGGCGGTGCCTAACATTTGTCTGATACCACAGGGAATTTCGGAACATCCATCCAAGCTCATTTCTAACCTAATTTAGTGAGTCATACTGCTGTAGTTATGCATGCCTAGTGTGAAATAATGTTGGCATCTGTCTAAATTTCCTCGTCCCTTTACGACTCATATGCCCCTGCAGGGAACTGCCCTATACGCTGGTTTTCGCTTTGTAAAGATGTAAAGATGTCTGTGTGTACGATAGACTACGATATTTAGTGGGACGCAAAATGCTGTGTTGCGCAAGATGAGTAGCGGAGCCCTTGTTCGCTCATTCGACTTGTGCTCATTGCAACCGATCTGCCATTGCCAAATGAGGTAGCAGGCTGAAATCCAGCTCTCGCTGTTTCGAGCGCCACCTAAAATCAGGAAGATTGTCAGATGTTTGGCGAAGGGCAACATGGATGAAAGGCTGTTGATGACTGCATGGATCTTTATTCTACAATTATCCTACATGGATGTGATATCTACAACATCCGTTTATCCCGCATCTATTACAAACAGATGGGATATATGTATGCAATAACCGTTTCTCCTACCTCAATCACACATACAGATGGTATCTGCATGCAACAGACGTTTCCCATTCATCCTACATCTATGGCTGATAAGTGGTCTCTACCAGGTGCGACAGACATCATAGATGAATAACGGCTGTATCATCCTGAATTATACAACCATTCTTCACCGCCTTGTTAAGACCCTGTCTCAACGCGAGAAAATCCTGCACTCTTAAAGATTTTAACGTTGCACTGCCCAGTATATACTCCATATATATTGAAGGCTTAAGAACAGAAACCACCTGTCCCAGTATATACGGGGCTTCAGGTTTCAGGTTTATATCTGCTTGACAAATGAAGCTAAAGAGAGACAAGCTTCAGATTCAGTTTCAGTTTTATTTCTCCTCAGGTCCGTTACCGAACAGGTGAGGCTGTACATCAATAACAAGCATTGACAAATATGGAATTACATATATAACATAGACATCAGATAGTCTAAAGTTAAAGCTTCTGTATTATTACAGATATCCATCATAAGTATATTCTTACTAAGGACACTTCCGAACTTGTCTGTGCAAAGGTTTGCAGAGAAAAGTTAATGTCTCAAAGAAAGCTAGGACTCATTAGCAATGTAGAGAAAATGCAGGTCACTGCCATTTACTAGTAATTTAAAGTATTGTTTTAGTGAATTAACAGAAGGCTTAACATCTTTACATACTGTCTTAATTAAACTGGACGTGAACACCTGACCCATAAGTTCATCGACGTGTGACGAGACATTTGACCTTGAAAATGTCTAAACCTTTATCCCCGAAACAATTCCATGTTTCTAGCGTTTAACTTTAAGCACCGTGTCTTTCTTTTCCACCAATATAACGGCCGCCATCGCTATTCCTAAGTATGGGCGTTATGCAACAAGCAAAAAAAAATTAACAAATGGATGCACCTTAAATTTACGTGTGCTTGTCAGGTGGTGGCCGTCTTTGGCATTGACGTACCCTTTGGACACTGCATGTGGTTTAACATTTAAGAAATGTCTATAGCTAGTTTGCCACAAATGACACGATCACCAACGCCAATACTTCTCACAGTTTGTTCGCCGCCACGTATTATATTGCCAAATGTCACATGTTACCTTTTAGTGAAAGCGAAAATTGAATGCTGAGAGCTGTGGGAACCATTAAGGTTACATAAGACAACTACGCCTTAAGTCGGAAACAAGCGTTACTATGGCAATAGACGTGACGTTATCATGTGGCCGTTTTGTATAATCAGCACGTCCTTGATAATAATATACTTGTGTTTTCTTATAGCACTTCCGTGATTCATTCAGAGTAAATGAGTAGCTGAGGATAAATGAGACTGGCATTTGACCAGGTATATTTGGAATAGCAAAGCCCTGTTTTACGAAACTATACGAAGTTCAGTAAATTGTTTAGGTCCGTACACGGCGTACGTTAATGCAATCACTTCTGCTTAAGTCAGATAAAAAACTTAAGAAGTTTCGTGCAGGCGAGTCCTTGTATGGTTTGAATTAGCATGTTCCCTGTTGGTGCCAAGCCGTGACACTATCGTCATGTACACTTCCTTCTTTTGCTGAAACATTAAATTCGCATATCGAATTACTCCTATCATACAACGACAGCGTTGTTAGGTCGCCCTCAGTGCTCCTCATATTTATAGTCATTTCTTCACTTGAGGACCAACCGAAGACATCATACCCTACCTCATCCACCCATTGCACTGATGCCAGAAGACTTGAAACATCACCTTATATGTATTTCAAACTATATTTAACTTTTAACGCCACACTCAAGAATTTTTCCATTTAAACGATGGTTGTCAGTTTTATGAGGGGAAGCTCGAGTACTCGACGTAAACCACCTACCTGTGGCACAAGATCCCTTGGAACTATATTTACAGTCTGTTTCTTTCAGATTGTGCCTATATTCAGCTCTCTATAAAATCACTCATAGTGACTATAGAATTCCCCCCTTAGTTATTGACATGTAACACTTCAAGTTGTGCACAGAGATATAATGGACCTCCATATTATTGCGAGGAAAATGCAGTTAGAATACTTTTTCTAATTCATTATGTCAAACTCTATAAGTTTGCTTTCGGCACCAAGACCTCATTGACTCACCATTATTCAGAAATTATTATATTAGTGGCATGGGGGACAATGGAAAAGAAGGGTGATTTGTTTTTCAATAGCAGCATCCTATGCGGTCAGAACAAAACAGTAACAAAGGCTATGCTACTATTTCCGGCAATATACTAAACTGTTTTTATTATAAAATTTCCTAACATTTAATTCTAAAGACAATACTGCCATGGGATCATATAACTGAAAGAGATAAAAAAAATTTCATTCCTTAAGGTTGTATTATACTAAAACTTGAAAGCAATTTCAAACATGGCAGTGTCAGAAACAGGGTTTAGAAGAAAATCGACCACTGTTTAGGTCACTAGCTTCTCTCGCCGAGGAACGCACTGGACTCTGCCGACTATCCAGCAAAACATCGGTTTTTTAATAATTATAACGTCACTCTAGGCATGACGTCTTCATTCGGAAAACAAGCTTATGGGGTTTAAAATTATGAATTAGAGAAGCGTTCTAACTGCATTTTCCTTATAATAATATGGACGTTCGTGATACCATTGTGTAGAACTTGTGATGTGGCGTGTGACCAACTAAAGGCATTTTCGATAATAACTAGGGGTGACTTTTGCATACAGCTGAATATTGGCAACAAGTTGAAAGAAACAGCTAACCTGCTCAAAGTGACAGATCTTCTGCGAAGTGTCACACCCAAATATGCGGTTGATATGTTGTTCTAGTACAAGTAAGTTTCTCTGCCAATGCTGCATTTTGATTGACTAATCAAACGGGTATTAGGTATTCAAACAACCGTTTTGACAGCTGTCAAACGGGTTGTATGAAAATCAACATGATGACAGCTTCTTTCTCGCTTCTTTGTCTCGCTTCAGTGACACAAAAGGTGTGTTATTTGTCAGAAAACAGATTTCAACAAAGATTTTTTAAAGGTATGATGTAATTAAATACTACATTCAATTTCTTTCATCCAGTTGACTACAAATTCAAAGCGTTTTTATAACTTTCTGCACTCAAAAAACCGTCGCCGACAGATCGCTACGTTATTATTTATAAATGGGAAATAGCTCTTGAGAAAACATTGAGAAACATTGGCTAATTTAAGAGCAAAACAGGCAAATATAATTCGAAATAAACGTATACTGTTCAAATGCTCTGCCTGTTTACCTTGTACAGTCATCTTTTCCCACAGCACAGAATTTTGCATCCATTTCTAGCTGTATTTAAACACAAACTGTCATTCCCATCGCTTCGAAACAGCCGCCGATAAAACAAGTCATCTCTGTCATGAACTCTCCTCCTATGCGCTGACTCTCATCTGACGCTGCCGAGCCAATGCAGATTCTAGCAGAACCGCCCACTATCGTAAATATCCTAACAGTTTGCTTTGTTCATCAAATTTGTACCAAGATAGATTTGCCAGTTTTAATTGAAGTAGGGACACGGGAAAAATGTTGTTTTAGTCATCAAACAGACTAAGTTTATTTAATCATCTACTTCAGTTTTAAGGTAGGCATTTCTACCAGTCTTGATTTTTTGGCCCCAAAGGAATGGTCATGGAACTAACAGGCTTATGGGATAATAAATTCGTCATTAAGATTTAATCTAGGGTGTATGACATGCTATAACCCTGACGAGTCTCGCACAACCGCGGCGAAGGGTGTACGAGACTCAGCAGGGTCATTGGATGTCATACACCCTGGTTAAAATCTTATTAACTAATAATATAACATGCCTAGTTTATGAAATCAGCCAGACATGAATATCCTTTCTAAACCATGGGCCTGATGTGGCCATTTTATTTAAATACATGGTAAAATATCTCTTCCTTTCAATCTATAAAATGTCTGTTTTTACAAAAGTTTTGCTTCACGAATTATGTACCGATTATATAACTGGGACTCTGTAGGACATTTATTAAAATGTCTGAAGGTGAACAGACAGACTAATGTAGGTGCGCGTGCTTTTCCCCCAGTGGAAATTTACAGGCAGACTAAAGTAGATGCGCGTGCCTTTCCCTCATTATAATTTTACCATATTCTGACACCTGACAAGTGAAAAGTCGCAAGTATATACTATATATCATACATTATTAATTACTTGCTGTATTTGGAAAATTATGTAATATAGCTTTGCAAACTATAAACTATTACGATTTGTTTCTTATTAGGTTTAACTGTATTCTCTATAACATATATTAATCGTTAAAAAAGGACCGCATGTTAACTGTGGAGCCTTAGAGACCAACAAGCTAGAAGCCATGAACTATCATGGTGAATGTAGTTGTGCTATCCTAATGACCGTAGAAAATATTTCATTTTTTTTTCGATGTACTGAAATATGAATGCGAGATACTTGATACTTCAGAATAACTAACACACCTCTAACTGAATAACAAGGAGACCCAAAAACCCCAAATCCTACATTTATTTAACTAGAAAAATCTGCTTAATTGTGACTTTTGTCTTTTGATAAAACAAAGAGTAAAAATCATATGACCTCAGTTGTATTATAGTAATTTTGCTTTAGGTTTAAGTAAGTTCTCTCCGGTTTTCTACATGAAAGATCATACCTCAGTGCTGCACGGCCGTGGGTCGATTTCACATCTAGCTGCAAGACGACCTTACTGACCAGCTTTTTTCAAATGTGATGTCCAGAGCGGTTCTTAACCAACCTTTAACAAACAGCCATACTAGTGTTGACAACCATTTATTGTCAACAAGACTCCACAAACAGTGATCGGTACTTTGTATGATCGCCCGCGAACAGGAAAGTCTTGTATATGACCCATCAGGGTTTTTAATCCGGGTCTGACATGTAAGACGTGACTTTTGTTCACTGTTCATGTAAATGTTTTATTAAATGAGATTACAGCACAGCTTTCTGAGTGATTCTACACTATTGCAGTCTACTAACATATTGCAAATAACAGCGCTACATTGTTACTTTGTCGTGCTTAAGCCACGGAACTATAATAGAGGGGGTGTAAGTTGGTGCTATTTAAGCTGTTAGAATAAATAGTTGAGGTACGTTGACAAGAGGCTGAATTTTGGGGGAATTTATTTTGACCATTTGCCAACTATATCACACTGAAATCACTCCTCTCGTTTCACTCTTTTGTAAATGAAACGCTACATACAGAATTTAATAAGTGTGAGACCAAGACCAAACTGGACGATTGGAATTCTGCTCTTGACACGTGTGCGGGGCAGATGCTATAGGTCTTTAACCTTATCGTTTTAACGATTTCTGGAAGTCATAGATACTAGTCAATAAAAAGAATGATTAACGCACGTTTATGACTGCAATGAAAACGTATTTGAAGTCACCTGCGTCCTTTCCAGCTTATTACTCCAACCTGCTAAATATCTCCCTGGAGAACTAGCTTTCAACCGATCCCTGGTCCCAAGGTTTAAACTAGCCACGTTACAGGTTTACGACCTATACAACTGTTCAAAAACCAGCACGTTTAACCTTAACGCTATATAAATTTCAGACTAAATCTTTTTTATTTTATTTTTTTCTTTTGTCATCAGTATTTGTGACATAATTACTTTTGCTGGGATGAGAATAGCTATGACATTTGGCGAGATATGAAGAAATTGTGGCCAATATGAACTTCTACTTGCAGGTATGTCCAATGCACAAGATTTTTAAAAATGAACTAATAAATTGGCCTGCGAGGATCATAGTGTATTTCACATGATACTGGCCAACCTTAAATTTCAAAAACGAGTTTGATAGTCAATGACCAGATTTTAAAAATATAGATGAATTAAAAGATCTGATTCGGCATTGAGCACAGCCTATAACTGCAATACAGTATAAATCCATATAGATTAACGTGCGTAGGACCGCGCCTGACCACAGCTCTGCTTCCGATGAGATAAAATAATTGATAGTAGAGAGAGAATACATTCACTCCGTCTCAAAAACTCATCAACATTATCGAATAACTTAGATTAAAAACAGTATTCTGCGCCAGCTATTAACGTTTTAAAAATCAATGTGTATTGTATAGAATTTAACGCAAGATATGTTATTAGAATTAAAGACAGTTTTTCCCAATGCATCATCATGATATGGAAAGAATGCAACTTAGTTTCCGTAATTTTATCAAACTTAGGAGAATCCTAAACACATGAGTCTTGCCTCGTTCTCTAGAAAGCTTCCACGGTCTGGCTGTGCGATGTAACCTAACAGGTAATCTATCGTTCACAGTCGACAAACGCGACAAAGGCATCCAAAGAACCGTCCACCATGTACACCTTAGACAAGAAAGTTAAAAAAGGTTAACCCTCAGTCCATGTATGAGAACCCACTATACATGAGCTAAAGAAAAGCTTAACCGGACACTTCCCTCAAACCCTCTCCCTCTCACAATACCGTGCCTTACTTCGTACGAAAATCACGAAAGAGTCAATAAAAACCATGGCGCCTGATCGGACTTCGGACAAAACCTGACAAACCGAAGTAAGATCCACATCTGTTGAGTGCATGGCCTTTACAGTGCACAGAGACAAGTATAAAGGTATAAAAGCTCAAACATTCCATAAAAAAGTCGAAATGTTAACTGAAATCACAACTGTACACCTCGGCAGTCGTTTCTACGGGTAGGATTCTTATATAACTTTGTGAAATAAAGGTGCACGCGCAAAAACATCTTAAACTGGCCAAAAGATCTGTACTATCAAAAGACGAAACTCGAGCGTGTCAGATAGGGATTTCTTTTCGCTCCATATCGGTCGTTTGAATATAGACACGTATAAGGGTAGCACCATGGGGGAGTAAAATGATAAACAAGTACCTTACTAAAAGGTTCATCAGAACACAGGAATAGGAATTAAGGGTGTAGGCCTGACACTATGCTGTGGTATTACTACCAGCTGACAGTTGTAACATGTCTTACAGAAATGAACCACATCCTTATGAGTCCTTGACCAGTAAAAATGGCGAGTGATTTTACTTTCTGTCTTTCTAACGCCTAAATGTCCACCTGTGGGGATCTCATGAGCCATTGTAATAACTTCCTGTCTATAACTTGGAGGTAAGACAACTTGATTGAAAATTGCCCAATCATCATTAGCTGATACATGAGGAGGTCTACACTTTCTCATCAACAGCTCATCCTCCATGTAATAACTAACAGGTACATCAGCTGTTTCCTCCACAGATAAAGCACACTTACTCAACTCCCTTAATTCAGGATCTGACTGTTGTTGTTTAAACACAGGACTGTCTAACTCCTGGCCATATCCTACATCATCAATATCGTGAAAGAAAGTTTCATCCAAATTAACATTACCAGCTGAATCCTTAATGGTAATGGAAGAATTATCTTCCTTCTCCCTAGCTCTTTTCTGTGACCTGGAGAAGAAGGAACTATGCCTGGAAATTCCTTCTGTAGGTCTTCTGTATTTTCATCCAAAACGGGAACTCTACATACATGAGGACATGCCTTGACCTTATCTCCTGTTAAGTCATTACTAAATAGAAAGGAAAAATACCTTCCACAGGCAATGTATTAACAACGCCTACTTTTAGCACGCCAGTAACCAAATCAGAAGTAAGGGTAACATCCAGTAATGTAACAGACAAAAAATATCCATTCATACGCTGCATCAAAACATGACTGTTGGCTTTATCAGAGTGTGTGGGAATCACATCTGCCAACATCAAACACTAACTAGCCCCAGTATCCCTTGGCATACGAACAGAGGAGGTAATTCCATTACCAGTTACCACACCATTTGAAACAAATCACGAGTATGTCTCTGGAGTCTGAACATATTTCCATTACTCGTGGTTTAACGATAACACTAACACTACCTATCTGTACCTGTGACCTCACTGGTTTACAACTGGAGTTAACAAAAGCTACTGACCTCTGGCCTCTTTTCTTTTCAGTACTGTGCAAGTCGAGACAAGATGCCCTGGGCTTTTACAATAATGATACGATGGTGGGCAAATACCTTGACGTTTGGACTGAAAGGTCTTCTTGTCAGAAGAATAACCCACATCGGATTTAGGTTTCTAACTGGTCTGCCTGTCGGTACTAAAATCTGAGGTCTTCTTATGAGAATTCTACTTCTTCTGAAATTTAGGCTGAAATTTTTGTCCATTAGTCTTATGGTCTAACTCATATTCATCCGCCAAACAGGCTGTAGTCTTGGCGTCCTTGGCCTTCTGTTCACCTAAATAAACCTTGACCTCATTAGGAACGCTTTTCTTAAAATAAGAAGAATAACCTCCCTCAAATTCTCAAAAGAATGACCTAACTTCAGAGCCCTATACCAACTATCAAACAGCCTTTCTTTACCCCTGGGAAACTCCACATAAGCTTCACCTAACTGTTTTCTTAACGGTCTGAACTTCTGTCTATAGGCCTCCGGTTCAAGCTCATAAGCAGACAAGATCACTGCCTTAACTATTTTGTAATCTGAAGACTGATCTACTGACAAAGCAGAATAGACATCTGCAGCTATACCTTCAAATGTACTCTGCAGTAACATTGTCCAATACCTCTCAAGCCACTCCAAAACTAACAGCCACTTAATCAAATTACAGATAAAACCTTTCTACATCCTTATCATCAAATTTTGGTACTAATCTGATATTTCGAGTCAAATCAAAACACCTAACAGCTTCATTCTCACTACCCTAACCTGGAGTTCCTTGAACTTGTTTTAACTCTAACTTTCTTAGTTCCATATCTCTTTCTTTCTCTCGTCCTTTCTCTCTCTCTTCTTTCTCTAATCTTAACTTTTCTGACTCAAACTCCTTATCTCTTTCTCTTTCCTTTTCTCTTTCCTCCCTCTCTCGTTCTTTTTCTCTTTCTCTTTTTTCCTTTTCTAACCTAAGCTTTTACGTCTCAAACTGAAGCTTAGCCAAATCAACATCACCACCTTGACTCTTAACAGGTAAAGTATTACCAAAGCCCAAGTGTTTGTTAATAGCATCCACCATTTCACTTTCCTAAGACTCTGGCTTATGTCTAGCTGAAACTTCCTATCTTCCTCAAATCTGCCTTTTTTAACTCAGACAGCTTAACATTCACAAATATTCACTATCAAGGAATGAATCTATATCAAATTCCTCCGCCATAATTACACAACAGAGTGTACAAAGAAACTATATAAGCAGTTGTACAAAATGCGAATCTCTGTTTGATCCAAACATGAACCAAAACACTACCACACAAGCTGAAAATCAAAGTGCTGCAAACTAGCACAAGCAGGTTTTAGTTCCCGGAGAATTCCCCAGTATGTAAGGGTACCACTATCGGAGACGAAAATGATAAACAAATGGCTTGTTCAACTCTCAGACAGCGATAGGCCTTACATAAGATCAAACAAAGAAACACGAAGAAGCTTGAATAAGTTGAATACATATATTTAAACAAAACAGACAAATAGCACAACTAACAGTTATATAGAAAACAATACGGATACTTACAAATATACAAATAGTTTCTTACGGTTGTTACTGTCCCAAATCCCGCTACACTATTCCGGCTTCCAAAGGCAAGTAAATCCACGTAAATATAGAATCCACAGTTTTTCGAAATTCTCGAATTGAAGGATGACAAGTCCTGTGGTGACGAACAGCAGAGGACCCGGTACGCCGACGATAGTAGATATCCAACTCCCCGGCAAGGTGAAAGTTTCCTGGGCAGACGGATCGTCAATAGCGTCCGTCATGCCGAGCTGGCGATGTATGTTTCACTCCTTGGAAATATACACAAAGTCACAGTGTAAACCGAGACGAAATGTACGTAATAGCACAAAGAGTCAATGAGCGATACAAGGTCCAAAAGAACGTCTCACACCAAACAGCAAGTGGCAAAACACAAGCTCACAAAGTGCTACGTACCGAAAAATGGAGTACAAAATGACAAAATTGTCGAAAGGCATGTAAGCCAATATCTGCAAAATCCCACAAAAATCCTTCTATGTAGACAAGAGCAAATACGACTCGAGTGAACACAAGTAAAACGACTGCCCTCAAAGTGAGCGTAAGTAAATGACTGCGAACTTAACAATTTCGTCGCTCATATTTATAGGCTAATGTAAAGAAAATGCTGGAGGTTTATCCGTAAACAAGTTTAAAATATGGGTACAATCTTTTCTATGTACAATGACACGAACTCACAAACACAGAAGCCTCGAGAACACACGACTGAATTCCAAAGCAGGCTACAAAGAACACAGAGAAAAAAATGTAGGTCATTCATAGACCCGGTTAGCGTCAAAACAAAGTGAAAAAAAATATATAATACAGTATTTTAAACGCTGGGTTCGTCAAACACGTCACACTGAAATGTCATCGGAACGTTTGACGGAAAATTGGCATCCGATAGTTTTCGACTGCCTTTGTCAATGAATCTTAAATAAGATTTTTCGAGATGACATATGCCGATTGGTGGAGAAAATAAAAATTATTCCCTCTTTTCTTTAGAAAACACTACACTTATTACATGAATGGTCTCCCCTAAATTTTCCCTCTGCCCACATTGAAATGATTTATGCTGGTCACAGGAGAATAAGTTATTTTTCACAGTTTAAGGCCGCTTAAATGGTGAGGAACGATTTCCTGGCTTGAGGTATATAAGAGTATAAACCACTTCCATCAATACCATCTCCTGCCCATGCAGTGGACACATTTATACCATCTCCTCCTCATGCAGGAGACACCTGTATACCATCTCCTGCTCATGCAGTCTACACTTTTATACCATCTCCTGCTCATGCAGTGGAAACATTTATACCATCTCCTCCTCATGCGGGAGACACCTGTATACGATCTCCTGCTCATGCAGTGGACACTTTTATACCATCTCCAGCTCATGCAGGAGACACCTGTATACCATCTCTGCTCATACAGTGGACACTTTTATAACATCTCCTGCTCATGCAGTGGACGCCTTTATATCATCTCCCGCCCATGCAGTGGACACTTTTGTACTTTATACATTTAAAGTAATGAATATCAAGGAAAAACATCGCTTATCCTTAATTTGAACACTTGGCCTAGTGGTACATGGTTTAAAGCGCTTTTAACGTTATCTCTCACTATTAGAGTTGATTTTATGGATTCCACATTCTGGGATGTTAAAATTTGATAGTTTGGTTGAAGTTTCGCACAGAAACTACGTGTACACATTTCTCTGTGTAACAAGCGTGTATACTAGAATGTCACATAGCTAGACTTTGTTTGCATACCTGCATGGGATATCGTTATGTGTTAGCTTTATTAAGGAAGCACCTGAATGGAGGTGAGATGACAGTTTGCACAGGACAAACAACTAGGGTACCTTTATAAATCCCTCACTTTAGAACCTCCTATTAGATAATTTTCCACATGAATTGCCTCTGTCTTGTAAACATCCCCACGCCCACTTTCCTTCATCCATGTTTGCCCCGACATTTTAACCTGTACATAAACCTGTACCTGTAAAACCTGAATTATAATATTATCATAAATAGCACCTTAGTTCATAAGGCTGTGAGATTATAGGTTTTCGAGTAAACCATAGATGAAGTAGATTTGTATAACTACTTTGTCAGATGTTTTTGCCACAGCCTCTCTTACACATCGCCGTTGCGCCGTCGGGACTGGTGCGAGCATTCAATAAAATCTGAACTGGTGCGAACGGTCGACAGCTTAAATATTATTAACTATTTTTAACAATTTTTAACAACAAAATTTAATTCGAAATTTAATTTCGATATTTCGGTTTGTTCACCCATCGTTGTGGTTATCAAGAACAATGCTTGAATAAACCGAAATGTCAAAACAAACATGTTTTGCGTGCCGTCTCTCTGTGTTGTGACTCAGGTCTCTAAGTTAGTGAGCTCCGTTTTGAAATGCCTTAGCCGATCAGTTGTGTGGGTAATTGAGGCATGCACGATTTGTGAAATACTGGAGTTCTCCACGATATATGTCCTATCGTTGTACTCTTAAAGCATGCAGATCGCAAGAAGACTGGGAGTTTAATCCCTAAGGAGTGCGGACAGAGCTCCCTGTCTTATTTTAGGGCCGAAGTAGTATTTATAGACGAGTCAGCTATATACGGAAATCGATTACGCTTAAGTGTGTTTACAAACGAAACCGCGCAAATGTTTTAACGCACTGGTCAGAATATTATAGGAGGGTTCTGACCACTCCGAGGGTCTCACTACAATCATCGATATTGGGGGTTGCTGACGTTGATTGTGAAATGGGGTGAGGGATAGGGAGGGGGTGGCTAAGTAATTATGCCCCACAGGACTCGGAATGATAACCTACGGCTTCCTCTGTCACAATCAGCTTGGTTCTCCCAAGGTTACAATTAAATACAACCTTACTTACTTGTTAATTGCATCCAGTGGTATGACACAGGCCAAGGCGATTTTCCTTGGCCCATGCAAATGGTTCTATAGCGTTTTACTACTTATCACTTCTACAGATCATGACGTGACGTCCAAGGGTTCCACTTGCAAGACACGGTGCTTAATGAGGTCGTGAAACGATGTGAGTCCATGCAGCTCTTGCTGGCTTACTGTTCATGCATGGGCGTTGGAAGGTCTGCCAGCCACCTGTGGATAGTCGTGGGTTTCCCCGGGGCTCTACCCTATGACATCCCGCCATAATGTTGTCTGCATTCGCACCTTTGTAGACCGCCATTTTCGAATGATGGGGCCTAGGCATCGAAACTGACATTCTCATACCAGCCGTCAAACAAGATGGGTTTTCCCGGTAAATATTCGCACAACCAGTTTCCAAAAACAACAAATAACACAAACCACCAAAGAACTAAGAAAATATGTGAATATAAAAATTAGGACGGATTTATGCAAAGATAAGCAATCAACAGTTTTCAGGGATGTCGATAAGAAGCAATGAATGTTTTAAATTCCGCTCCTAGAATGTACTCGGCTGCTCCTTCTAAAATAAAGTTCATTTTCTCTTTTCACAAAAAATGTTATTTGTTACTTCTGTTCATCAACAACAATCAAATATAATATTCCCAATCACGCTGTCTATCCCCGTTTAAATGGTCTACATCCCCTTGGTTTTAGGTCACACACCCCAAGAGTTTGTCTCTTTCCAGACGATGCCGAGTGCAGCCGATTCGATTCGAAAATGGTGGCTAGCGCCAACTTTACTCCTGTCGATGAGGCACTTACCTTCGTGTTGAATAATGAGGTGATGATCTGTATTCGTTTGGAATTATTAGCGATGTGAGGTCAGGATTACTTTGATAATTTGAGGACAGCACACCACAAATTGCCAGCTTCCAGGCTAGTGAATGTCAGAGAATAGACCTATATTTTTGAAACCTAAGCCGGGAACAATAGAGCAAATGGCAGGTCTTGGGTTGAATCCACGCTAGACTTGTTTACATATACACGGCTGGATACTAATTTTATTCATTGCCTAGAACATGCATTGCGTCTTTTCGTCATCATTAAGGACTGTAGAAGCTTTGCATGGATCTGTCCAAATTTTTTAGCTCTATTGGTTGAAGACCTCAAGAGGTTATGTATTAACAAGTTCTCCGCCGTCCGTTCGTCTGTCTGTCTGTCCGGTGTCTTTTAACATTTTTATCAAAACGCTAAACTCCTCCTACATATTTTGTCCGATTTCAACGAAACTTGGTCCAAGTGTAGGCCATACGATACATAATTCGTAATATCGATATTTTTTATTTGATGATCGGTTGTCCGTCTTTTTGTTTATCCACAATATGTGAACATTTTGAAAACGTCACTACTCCTACAATTTTTGTCCGATTTCAGTCAAATTTATTTCATGTGTAGACTGCATCAAGGTACATTATTCATAGAATCGATTTAGCATTTCGATGATAGCTTTTCTGTCTGTCTGTTCTTGTTAACATTTCTTTAAAAGGTTACTCTCCTACAGTTTGTGTACAATTTCAACGAAACTTGGTTCAGGTGTAAACTCCAGCAAGATACAAAATTCGTAGTATCGATTATCCATTTCGATGATCAATTTTACATTTCTATGATCCGTTGTCCATCGGTCTGTCTATTCATAGAGCATATATTAACATTTCTCTCAAAATATTACTAATTACAGTTTTTATCCAATTTCAACAAAACTTGGTATAAATAAATAAAGATACATATTTCGTAGTATTACTTTTGATTGTCCATTGTCGGTTATACGTACATAATGTTGTAATAGAACTGAAACCTTCTAAACAGGTGACAGTTTCACGAAGTCTCTGCTAAAACTTTAACAACAGCTTGGACAGCATTCAACCTTGTTCAGTCGTGATCGATGGATTGGCTATACCGAATTCGATATTGTAAATGCTAAGAGCCTACAGGTGTTCTCGCTTCGCACTATATTAGAGAAACTTCAATTTTATTTTCAATTACAAATGGTGCCAGCCCAAGCGACTGTGCATAAAACCTTCAATTTTGTGACATCCTCTGTCTGGGAAACATTTAAACGATTATAAAGGCCTTGGAACATAAATCAGTGTTTTTGTTGTTGTGCTCTGAGGACATGTCCCTTATACCTGCACTAGGCTATCACTTGACCAAAGAACATTCTGCTCCAAATCCTACCTTCAATCAATCCGAATTTTTTAATATTGAGATTGAAATTTTGTTCTCCACAAATATTTAGAAGTACATTCCCTGGTGTAGTATATTAATGGAAATATTAAAATATTATGGGAATGATTTTTTATCATGGACTAAAATACATAGGCCGCTAAAAATATATGTTTCGGATCTACCGCTGACAAGACACGCTCTAGCCACTACGCCACCGCACCGAATCAAAGGTAAAGTATCTGAAGTTTGCAGCGTGCAATACTTTAGATGACTGAGTCAGACACAGAAAACACTGCTCTATTTATGCAGTCAACATCCTGTATTGTTTGAAAACTATTTGTCGTAAACTCAATTTAGGATGTTACATTTAAGCCAACGTATGTGATGGCCATGGTGATTCATTTTTTGGTGATTGGTCATTTTATGTGATCGTCAGATGATTTATTTCCAGATGGTGCCTTGTGGCTTTATTTATTCCTTGCTATGAGTTATATGTATGAGGAGATGTATACACACGAAGAAATGCATGCAGGCAGCTGGGGACTATAGGATCCATTTATAGAAGAGATTTTCCACGGCTGGCCAACATCTATAAAAGACAGGTTAGGAGAACTGAAGGATTGTAGGAGGTGGAGAAGGGAAGAGATGTTGGTGTCACGGGATGACCTCAGACACTCCCAAGGGCTAGTCTACGTTTAATCCCCATATGCTTTATTAAGAATGGAGGAAACTCAAAAGGTAATGGAATTTTTGAATGGTCCCATCTGTTACCGAGTACGGAGAGGGTATTTGGCGACATATGACGTGTCATTGAAATATAAATGGCTATAACAGGTCGCTAAAGGCGCATCTGATGGGAGAGTGTTCCGTTATATAGTCTATGACAGTCGGTGTGCGAATAAACTGGAGCGGGCGCGATAGATCTGAGGTACCAATTCAGCTCATAAATTATAACGTGATTTATTCAAATCCACCACATCTTGATTTGCAGAAGAATTACAAAAATTGACCTGTCAGCTTGAGAAAGATTAATCATTTCGATATTATAACCAAGAGTAGCACTAATACAAAGGCGAACATAAGAAAGCATTAAAAGCATTTTGTCTACCGACGCATGGAATGACACTAAGATCACCCAATACATATGGTAATACGCAAAATCATGGCAAAGCGAACCGTGATACATGTCCATATTACATTTAGATGTCATTCTTACAACTTTATTCATTTACACGGTGAATGCAAAGGTGAACAGGGGTGGAATTTCATTTTTTTAACAGTGCCCGAGGTATACGTTCTACCTTTGGCAGATTAACTTTGTACTCTGCGCCAGAGAGGGTGATGTGTATAATGTTGTCTTTCAAGAATTTACATGAATAAACTGGATCTGATTTCGGAGAGAAAAACGATTTACTCTGAAGCCATTTATATTACTCTGTTAAATATTAAAGGATGATGCACAGTCCCTTGGGTTTAGAGTCAACTGACTGCTTAATGCATCAAAATGCATTCTCGCTTTCTTTGCAGGTATACAAGAGAAGAAGTCTATGGGAAATACAAAAAGTGATTGAATAATTATGGCTTAACGCCGCGTCGGCAATATTTTAAACAAATGAGACACTGCAGTATATTTTTCCCAACGCTTTCGTATATTCACAACGATGAACAGAGTGACAAGTAGCACATGGAGATAAAACAGCTGAACTTTCTATAACATTGTTTGATTTTGACAATATCGGTCCTATAGTGGCACTTCTTGATCGTTTACCGACGGAAGACAGTCACTTATCTTAAAGGTTGCACTGGAACTTCCAGAGTAGGCGGATCTAAAACCGCCAAGGTCACCATTCAGCTCCAACTGTGGGCGCTAGCAGCCTGTCAGCGGCTTGTTCTGTTCCATTACTCTATAAAACAAAGAGGAAATAAACTCTATGCTGGAACAAAGCCACTCAGATTCCACGGTTATTGCTTGGTTTTTATGTGCCCGCCTGTCTTCATATTTGAACTGAAAAGTCGTTATTGGTGATTTACCAACATTTTAACAGCCTGGCTTTATTCGTGTATCTTATTCATACCAGGATGTCACGGAAAGCAAGAGTGGAATGAGAGGTTGAGGTGACTCTATGCTGGTGGCGTGATTGAAGGCATTGTGTGAAGTGACTATGCTGATAGCGTGATTCGGGGCATAGTGTTAGGTGACTCTATGCTGATGGCGTAATGGGAGACAATGTGTGAGATGACGCTATGCGGGTAGCGTGATTGAAGGCATTGAGTTTGGGTGACTCTATGCTGATGGCGTGATTGAAGGCATTGTGTGAAGTGACTATGCTGAAGGTGTGATTGAAGGCATACGTGAGGTCTCTAGGCGGGTGGCGTGATTGAACATATTGCGTGAGGTGATTCTATACGAGTCGCGTGACTGCAGGCATTGAGTGGGTTGACTCCATGCTGATGGCGTGATTGAAGGAATTGTGTAAGGTGACTATAGGCAGGTGGCTTGATTGGGACGATTCAGGATGTGGGTTGACAAGAATCAACTTGTTGGCCGCGTTGAATTAAATTGTACGGAAACTAAACTATGTGGTTACCGGTACTTTTTTGGATGTTGTATAGCTGCTAGCTAACAAACAAACATAACAAAATGAAGAGTTTATATAAAAACCTTTCAGTTAGATTTAGTTGAAGTCAAAAAAAAGCATTTTATTTTAGTAAAATTATGATGTATCTTTTTGTTACATTCGTTATCAGCTGTCTCAGTTACACGATAAAAGGGAAAGGCGTCTGCAGCACCGTCTCACTTAATGGAGAAGCAAAACAGTCCCATTTCTGGTAAAGTACCTTACAAACTGAACTTCTGCATGGTGACCTTGTTTATTGTTTGGCATGGGAGGAGGGGGGGGGCTCCGATGAGATCCACAAGTGAGTCCGCGGCATCAATCGTCTCACGGTGGGGACGTCGTACTACAATTAAACGCCGTCGTGATGTAGCACCTGTATAATGACTAAGGCTATGTAAATATTGGAAGTAATCAATCACTTTCTCCACAGAATATCACAAATCTGACACTGTCGTCAGTATTTCCGTTTAAGAATCCTTTGCAACTAGATGGGAAATCGTCCCCATCTCGCTCAGGCCGATGGCCAACCTCCTCACTGCGACAGATCTACGGCAGAATGGCACTAGGGCTTCCCCAGTATGCGGTTGAAGTTGTAATACGATAGGTTTGGCCGTGCAATAGGTCAGCAATAAAAAACTAAAACGTGAAGGTTTAAAAGGAATCTGGTTTTTGTTTAGTGCAATTGCAGGATCAGACGGCCTAAAATGGCCCCACGATTGGTGGGGGTTGTTTAAAATTCTGTTTTGCAAATTGTGCGTGAATACCAGCATCGTCGAAGCATTTTGAAAGCAATACGTGTCTCCTGTTGATTTGAGCGAACAGAACTATAGTTGGGTCAGTATTCATTTTATTGTAACCGTTCAACTTACAATACCACAACAAACTTTTGGAAAGAGGTCAGGAAACCTTCCCAAGTCCAAAATGGGATAAAAACAACCACAATATTTCCGGAAATCGATGAAGCGGCCAAAAACTCGATCTTGTCTTGTAAGTCACCATGGTAAAATAAATATGCACCTAGTTTGGAGTAAGATTTGCCGCCAAGTCTTGCCTAACTGACGGATTTTTATGAATTTATATATACGTGCGCAATGAGATAATGTAATTTGATATAAACTCTTCAACGATTTGTACATGTAAGCGCAGGCTTGTTTTTTCTTTTCTTTAGTTTTTGTTTTTGCTACGTATAGGCTTACCATTTCAGTAAAGCCATCACATCAAAGCATATTCTCTTCTTGGTGGTGGTGCTGGTAATATGATATATTGCGTTTTTCCTTCCCGATGGACGGATTTACCCTACATAGCCAGTTCGGAGAATCCATTCAAATAATAAAGGATACTGTCATAGTCGCGACCTTTCACCCAATTAACCCCTTACGCTGTTTAAACTGTTTGTAAAGAACATACAGCAGAGAGAAAGAGAGAGAGAGAGAGAGAGAGAGAGAGAGAGAGAGAGAGGTTGGTAGAGAGAGAGAGTCGGGTTGGTTTTTGGTCATATTTATATTCACTTAGTGTTTCAAGTTTAAAAAATAATGTATGTGGTTTTGTCAATCTAAAATGGTTTTCACTTCTACGATAGTTTCTCTATTATTTCTTAAAACCTCTCATGCTCCAAATTCAATACAATTATGATTTAGCTTTGCTTTAGTCCAAATGTATATGATCAACGTCTTGCAGTAATAATGGCTTGGAACACATCAGATGCCGTCAGCTGGATAAATTTTCTCAGATTTGGTGTCATATGATGTCTTTCGTTTGCAAGTCATCTGACCAGTGCAGTCCGTGGTGCATCAAGGGTTAATGTGTAACTGACCGATCTGGCTGTGCATGAGATTGCAGTCCCTTCATGCTTCTAAAGTTTACATATAAACAGAACCATTATTTTTGTCTCGAGACCCCTTGTCTCACTTGGGCTCCACAAGAGGTGTGCAGAAATTTGCGATTTGCATACCAATACATCTCTGATTTTGTTTATGTTATAACGCTCATGCGATTTGGGTTGACCTATAGCCCCATGACCTCCCATCCCCAAACTACACATAACGAATGCTATTCTTTGATCATTAAGGCCAGTACTTAGAAGGTAACAGAATACGATGACCGTATGTAGGCCAACTGCTAGAAAAAGCCTTTTCTTCTTACCCAAGAAAGAGTAAACAAAGCTAAGGCTAATTTCACTACATCTGAGCAGCGCTGAGGGTTGAGATCCGGGATGTTTGACTAACGGAAAAGAAAAAAGAAATGGCCAGAGACGGACCGAATTTAGAGGGTAGGTCGGGTTACTCGAAGCAAACACTCGTTTCAATGTTCGCCAGACCGAGTCACTGGAAATGCTGACATATTGTATCATGGAGCAAAAGAGTGCCAGCAAGCAAGACGCAAATATTATTGTCAAAAAATAATTGAAACAGTTTGTCGTCATTTATTTACGCCGTTCTATACATTGATAATGCCATAATGAACCTTACATGCCAAAACATAGACGAAAAAATTACAGAGATGCTAAAACAGCGCGGCAGTACACTCTAAATGTGGGACTACTTCGGTAAATCGGTAACAATTTTCACCACGTCAGAAATGCCCTCATAAGACTCTGTCCACTTCGCTACCAGATTCCAGATATCGCCACTAACCAAGATCCTCCACAGTGTCTTTTTACACAATAATTTATCCACCAATATCGCTTCAAGTAAGATCTACAAAAGTTGGGTTTAAAACAAGTTTTCCTTTTGAATTATATCGTGAATATATACGACTGGTAGATCGTCGCACATGTATTAAGGTGAACTGACAAACACCTTTCTGTGCTTTTCCGCGTATATAATGCAATTATTCGATATGCTAATACCTAATACGTGGCGCGTTGAAACAGACAAATGACTTGGACACCACTTTCATACCTTTGGCTGCAAACATACCTAATATTAAGCTGTGCAAAATGTGAACAGATAAGACTTGTCTCTTGCCTAATTTAATCATTTCTCCCGAGAATGTAACTATGAAAAATGTTAAGGCATACTTATGAATCGAACTTCGGAACTGCACTCATATCTGAACTGTTAGCCACTTTTAGCCAATTTTGTGTACACCTATATGTTCAGGCCTGAATAAGGTTCTTGTGAACCATGCTTTTGTAATGTGTACCTGTGTATGAAAACGCTAATATGACACTAAATTTCTGCTTTAGGACCATAAAAAAGTTTTTGTGACGTCACTGGTGAACCACATTATTAATATGGTCCATAAAACCCACCATACAATCATGCAAAACATTCGTCTGCTTTTATTTTGGTGAAAAATAAATCTAATAAAATCAGTAAAGGTATTTTCAGATACAGTTTTTAATGGTATTTTCACTAATTTTCACCATTTTTTTTTCACCATCAGTTCATTTTACCAGGTCTTTCCCTTTAAGAGTACAAGAATGTTTCACATACACGATTATGGGTTCCGAAATACTTCACCCAGGTGACCCTCAGGGTGAAAGGTTGAAGAATTTTTCCCTGCCATGGGTCAGGTTAAGTATTAAATTGAAAGGCCACTCAAAATAAAGTTACAGTGAATGAAAAGGGCATAAAAGCTGTATCTTAAGGTAAAATAATTGCTTTTGATCGTGGCCAATTACGGCCGATTTACCTCATTCGAAACTGCAAAAAAAAGTTTTGTAATCAATGAACTATCGATAGTTCGTGGTAAGAAGGTCACTGGATGAAACCAAAGCCACCCCGTGAGAAAAAAAATTGCACACAATTCATGAATATATGCTGAGCTGGACAGACTAAGATTAGTCCTAATTTACATAGATCGTAGAAAAACCACCTGCTACCAGTCCGACCACTTCAGTATCTCTGGCGACATCTGCAGATTACCCAGAACTTAACGCATGATTAGTCCAAGACTTACGACGATGACCCCGCCCCGATTTGCATCTCACAAAGGAGGGTGGGGGGCTTCCGTGGCTCCGTCGATTAGCGCGCTAACGCAAGCGTAATGATCGAATCCTCCCACCATTGCGGTCGTTGTGAGTTCAAGCCCTGCCACTGGGGCATTTTCCCTTGACTAACATCTATACTGATACGAAAATAGCTACTTTGTAACAAACATATGTACACTCATATACTACACGGCTCAAAGATTGTAAAAATAAAAAGATAGGGAAATATTATTTTTGGACTCTAACGCACCAGCTGTGGACCGAATCCCCCGCTTTACCGCGTGATCTGCTTTGCTATATCTTGTCGTACGAGTAAGTGTGACCCGGCATGTACATCACAAAGCCTGTGAGAGCGTAAACTCACTTTTAAACATTTTCCTGCTGCATCTGATTATAGCACACATCTGTCATATTGCCTCTTTTCAGAGCATCTCGGTCGCCGCGTTGATGTTTTGCCATTAGTACAAGGTGGGTAATTATAATTGGTTATTTAGCGATGTTAGCACAAACCAGATGGCTCCCTTCCCCCGGGGATTCCTCAGGCCTCTCCCTTAGATCGATCATTTCTCGGACAGGATGACTGAAATCAGGCGGTATCTAGTGTCCTGCCAGGGTTTGCTGGCGCGAGATTTCCAAGGTAAACGAACTCGCAGATATAACTGAATTTTATTTTTTACCCTCCAATGCTAGAAGAAAGTCAACAGCGTGGGCTTAGTGACAGTAAATCCGCACAGAGAGCCTGCGGTTCAGCTAATGTCCGAAGGGGCTCTCGAGGAGAAGACTGTGCAAGGTGAACTCGACTCTTGACTGTTCATGCACGCTTTACAATGACCAACCACCATAGTGCAAAAATGTCCATTCTAAAAAATTATCTGGAAATCCTTTAAAATTATAATATGTAATATCACAATGTATTATACAAAGTAAAAACAATATTGTCACCACACATGCGTGGGAAAGAAACTAAAATATTATTTGAAGATGAATATTAAAGCTTTGCTGAAAATGTACCACCATAGCGTAGAATGAGCACTTCAGAGTTATTGCATGAGGTTCGGCGAAAATCACTTGTTTTTCACTAATATGACCAACACCTTGAGCTCGCTATATGGGGAAGAAATTGTGTGTTTACACTATGACAAAGTTCGTCAGATACTGCCCAAACGTGACTGATTTACTCCGGTTTTCTATAATACTGAGAACGACAAATCCGAAAACAGCAAATGCACAAAAACGAACAGCCTAAAAGCAAAGCCAAAATCTACGATATTTGTGTGCATGGCAATCTATCTCAAATTAATCCATATCAGTTACCTTTAGAAACAGTTTTAATGCGGATAATTTACAGGTAATAACAAGAGCTGTTTCGTATTGTAATGAAAATTATCTATAGGTATTTTGCAAGATGCTGAAAATCATATCATATTTAATTTACAGGAATTATAGTTCGGTGTATTTATACATCAGATACTTTTATACGAAGGATGTTAAGACATTTATGTCATCCAAAGAGGATCGTGGTTTTCATTTAAGACAAAACACACAGTTTGTCCTTTCCCAGTTTAAGCCGTTAATAAGGACAAAAATGTAGACTGTAGGATGTCACCTGAAGTACAGACTGACCCACTGACTCAGGAGAGCTCCAGTGTCGCAGATATTCTTAAATGAGGCATACAACAACATGGCAAACACGTAACACGAAACATCCGTTACAGAATATATATACTTTGTTAACACAATAAGTAGTACATATACAAATATTAGGCCAATAAAGGGGGCTACTCGCAGTTGAGCATATATAACGTAAGCCTACGGTCAGTAATCGCAAGACCACTTTTCAAAAACGACAGATAACACAAATCATCTAATAATTAAGAAAGTATATAAATATAAGAAAATAGGACCGTTGTAGGCTCAAAACCCCAAGGGACCGCGATCAGGCCTAGAGTGGAGGAAGGCGATATAAGCAATTAATTTTTTAAGAGAGATTTTAAGAATTTTGGAACGCAAACACTTGTCTTCCGCCCTTCTTAGTTATTCACTACCACAACGATAATGGCGGTCATCCCCGAGAAACATAATAGCTCTTATGGAATGTAAAGCGCGTGAACTGTATGTGGTTAGCTGTATAATCCATAGAGCAGTATCTCGTGTCTAGTGTCTAACTAAATACTGAATACGACAGTATTCATAAAATAGACTAAAATAGAGTAAATAGAAGCCTCATGGGCACTATTTTGAATGGTAACACTTTAAAAATAGGCAGCGACAAGTATTCGCCATTTTCAAGACAAAATTTAGGTTGTTGTTTTTCTGTTCTAACAGTGGTTCTTGAGGGACGTTTTCTTGAAGATGTCTTAAAAGTCATGCTCAGACATATATCATGAACAAAGAAGACGCAGGCCGTCGGGGCAATTAAGCCTTGGTCTATATTTATGACCCCTGTGAGATCCAAGTGCTATACAGGCTTCAAGATGGAGGATTGCTATTCTATTGAAATGCGCGTTATGAAGTTTGTAGCATTTACGGGGAGAACTAAGGTTAACAGCAACAAATAAACACTGCAAAACTTTGTGTGGTTGTTTTTATCTGATTAGCGTTTGGCGCCGAGTTCAAGATTTTTTTTCCTTACGTAACAGAAGCCAGGTGTACGGATTGGAGAAATCGGAGCGCCCGAATTAAATCCCACCCAAAATCTGATTTTGCAGTTTATTTGTTGACAGAACTTTTTAAATCTGTAACAAATTAACACGTATTACGTTAGACAATACATGTATGTGCAACTTCCGTCGAGTGCAAAACAACTTAACATAAAAGACTATATCATGGAGAGTAAAATCAAACCACCAACGACAGTGTGAAAGTTGGCAAATGGCCATAGACCGTTTGGCACTTTATCTCCGTTGAAATTGCAAGTGTAGCCTAAAAAGTAACAAGTTACACGCCCCCTATCACCATGGCAGAATCTGAAAAACGCAGTGATCTTAACTGAAATTTAATGAACGTCACTGGTCTAGAATTGCTCAGAATGATGTGTTGTCATCACATTTAATGAACAAATCATATGAAAACAATGCACGGGGACCAGTCCCTGCTTGCACGAAGCCATCTTAACGTTACGAGCACCTAGATACTATGGCGACAAATTGAATACAGTGCTGGTCGCCATGGTAGTTAAGAGGGCTTCGTGCAAGTGGGCTGCGAGGCCTGTTTCACAAAACTTCCACAGCCGTCTAAGGTGGGTTAATCGGCTAAGGGCCTTTACTAAGCAGGCTACGAAAAAAATTGACTAAGCCGTTTACAAAAGTAAAACTGTCTGATGCTTAGCCGACTTACCATAGCCGGCCATGTGGCCGCTATGCAGTTATCTGATTGGTTGAATGAATGAGGATAATTGTTAAATTAACCTAAAAATGTAGATAAACTTAGTTGTTTCGTCTAAATACCAGAAAGAGATGTTAATTTCTTCTTCATTTTCTTTATTGACACAGCTTCTAAACGAGGAGCAAAAACTCTCATCACAGACAGTCGACGTGAAACAACAACAACAACGGATGGATTTTGTTGGATTATGAGCTTTAAAAAGATCTCCATGTGCTGAAAGTAGCTAGAGAGAATTGTTAACCGGCTAACAGAGTTATCCGTCTAAGCTTAGCCTTTAGACTTTTTGTGAAACAGGCCCCTGAGCTCAGGGCTCTACCAAGGGAACTCTTCAGTGGAAAAAAATCTGACAGCGAACCGCCACCATTCCGTTAAATGAAATAAAATTTCAAAAAAATTGTAGGAAGCAAAACATGTTCATACCAATCAGTAAAGAGACCTTTTCAACACAAGCAAAAACAAGATATGCAGAAACTTTGCTATTAATTTATTTTGTTTTTGGCTTGTTGTCTTATTTATTTTTTTTTAATTTATTTTTTTATTGTAGTATTTATTTATTTGATCGTTGTCCACTTCTACGAAGGTGATCAGTTTTATGGGTGGAAGAAACAGTACCCCCTATTAATCCATCGCTCTATGGCAAGGAACTGACCATTCTTCACTCATTGTGAAATGTTGCTACTTTTAGTTATTTTGTAGAAAGAAATGAAACACTGTACACGACGAATAACCCATAATTGTCCAATAAGCCACTGTGACGTCATGACCAGTCGAGCGTCATTTTGGGACTCTATGCCTAAACACACTGTACTTACATTTTGCCTGTCTCCGCGATTATACACACGTATTCCCGCAACCTTAGTAAATGATCTGATTTGACTAACGGCTAAAAGCCATATGGGAGCCCTTTGTCTATGTGTCAGAGTTACGATACAGCTGTGTTACTTTCTTGTCGAACAGCTTCGGTGGCCTGGTAGTTAGAGCATCCACCTCGATGCCGGGGCACACCAAAGACTTTAAAAATGGTACTTCGTGTTGCCTCGCGTGGCGCTCAGCACTGATACGTTAGAGCAAGGAAACATGACTGGTTGGCCGGTGTCAGTGTAATGTGACTGGGTGGGATGTCATGTCTGATGTCTTCGGCATGATGTTCCAGTGGCGGCAGCAATTTGGCGGCATGGACTTGCCATGCTACAAGAAGACATACATTCTAAGGACTCCTCGTCGTCAGATGACTGAAAAATTGTTAAGTACGACGTTAAACCCCAAGCACACATACACACTTTCTAGTCGGGCATTTGAAGGACGCCGTAGTCATTATTGTTCAATGTTAAATCAGAGTAGGCCTGTATGTGCTGATACTGGTACCTTCTAGCAGAACTACGATTCTATGCAGCAGAAATGATCACGACTTGGCACTGCACTGTCTCCATTCGTTACTAATTTCAAATAAGTTTATTATCTTTTACTGCCTATAATCTTGTTGTTAGAATATTATTACAAAAAATTCACGGTTTGGGATTTTTTTTCTCATTTCATATATATCATTTATTTTTAAAAAAATTACTAGCTTTGACATTTTTAAGTCCGTAATGCAGGATACGGTCAATAATGTATTGCGGGAAATTATATACGTCTGTTTAAACCGATTGTCATTAACGAATAGCACCAAAGCCATAAATACAAGGGTGTATGTATGCCTGGGATTTTCGTCGTACTCAACATTTTTTTGTACTATATGACGAGGAGTCCTTAGAATGTAGATATGTTGTGTCTTCTTGTGGTGGGGCTAGACCTTGCCACTTTAGTGCTGCAGCCACAGGAACATCATGTAGAAGACTCATGACCTGTCATGACTCGCACCCAGTCATATTATACTGACACCGGCCCACCAGTCGTGTCTCGGTCTAACATAAGGCAGCAACAAGCAACATTTTTTGAAAGTCTGGTACGACACAAGCTGGGATGGGTCAGCCGACCTTGAAGCGGAAGCTCTATCCACTAGGCCACCGAAGCTGTCCAGTAAATACACCTTTGTTAACCGTAAATTCCCAGCATTTTGTTCAGAAAAATTCACAGCTTTGTGCTGAACGGTGGGTATATTGATAATAATTTTATATATACTGATACATGATTTATCGATATCAATAAATGATTAGTCATATCGATAATTCTTTATTAAATTTTAATTTGGCCTCTCATATTTAATTCCAGAAGTTTAATATTTTCTACTTTAGAACAACATTACTAATTAATAATTCCTGTTTATATCCACATTGTCAGAAATATTAATGAAGACAAATTCACTTTGTATTTGATTTTGTATTTCGATTTCCAATTTTTATCTATTTAAGTTTTATTAGCTTTTAATTTCAGTTTACGTTTGTGATGCCAGCATACCTTCGAAACTGTGGGTAGGTGTATATTTCTGATCGAGAAGGGATAGCTCTCTATAGAACGTCGCTATATATTTATGTACATAAACTTCATGGTTGTACCTTAATGAAAAAAATCCAGTAAAAGCTTCGGTGACGTAAATATTTTATTATTCGCCTTGTTTTCTGAAAGAGAATGCTTTATTTTGGACATTTATATTTAGGCATATAGTGTTAAGCATGGGCCGTGGCGTTAATTTGTATCCAGAGACAGGATTTCAGTCTGCCAGTGAAATTGTTGTACCAGGTGAACTTATAAGCAGGTTTGCAAAATGGTTCTTGGCGCTGATACTTGTCAGGGATGCAAAAAAATGCAAGATGTCGTGCTATCCGATCGAGGAAAATCACTTTACTTTACTATTTATAATAAGCTATATTGAAAATAAAGTCCCCTTCGATTTATGTCCCGGTTACCGGTTGTTGATAAAGTGGAGATTCATCCCAAAAATGTACCTACAAGACAGAAGGACGGAAAGTTAATTAGACACTTCTATATTAAATTAACATTCATAAGTTCTTATAGCTATATACAATATACAAGTGGCATCATATGTGTAAAATAGAACATAATTACGCGTGGAAAATGTTCAAACATTGGCTGGGGCATAATAACAGGCTAATTGCACATCTGGAAAAAACGCACAATTGTAATGACAATCGCTGAATAACCATATCGTTAATAGTTTTGCTCATTGTATTGTGGTCACTTCGATGATTGCGCGCAGATGTGGGCGTCATTAACACAGGTGCTAAGTCTTCATCGGACACTGTTCCCATGAACCGTCACGGAGACATAACATGCATCAGGCAGGTTACTTCTGGTAAAATGACCCACTTGTTACTAATAGGCAAGACGTGACGATGCCGAGAAAACTGCTCTGTTCACTGCGCAGATGGAAGCCGCAAAAAAGTCTTCGGCAATTATCGGCTTCCGCCGGCAGATGTAACCCGACACCTGACGGGATTTACCGACTGGGCGGATTTGACAGTGTCGTCTGCTTCTAACCGGCCCAAACAAAATCGCTTCTGTCAATTCCCTGATGGTTTGACAGCTATTCGCATAGCCCACTTGCTTTTCCCACCGCCAATATTTCACCTCTCATTTGCGGAGATAAATTAGACACTATAAAGGCCTTGTAGTTCCTGGATAAATCAGACTTGCCTTGTGTGGTCCCGGCAAAGGTTGTTTGAAGGCTCAAGAGGAGAGAACCTGGCAATAATTCTGAGCGCTGAAGTTTGGGTTTCGCTCGATCATTACTGGTGACGTTCGAGGAACAGTAGTGTTAACACGTCTCAGACACTTTAGAAGACAGTATGCAATCGTCAGTCATGTTTCAGGCGTTAGTCCTCGTGTTTCTTGCAATCATTCCAACGTCAGCCAGATCTTTCGAAAACTCAATAGAGCCACAGGATGATTTCAGGGTAAGTATATGTTTAACCAGTATAGTTTATACCAGCCTTGATTGATTGCTATTTTATTTCCTGACTCTCTGTAGCAGAAATCGGACGGCTCCTGTTCTCCTCTTTTTCATCCTCGCCTGTGGAAGAGACATTTCGTGGAAATATGACGCGATGCAGTGCCAGAAGCAAGCACACTTTATTGGAAAAATATATGTGGTTCGAAACGTCGTTGTTAGGATTTCGAAGATTGTCTCGAGTTTAGTTTTTGTTACTTTTAATGTAGCCTACCTTGTCTCGTGTGACTTTCTATAACTTTCGTTTGTGCGCTTGTGGGACTTCTGGCGTTGAAATGGCCCGCTTTTCCGTAATTCTTCGCCAAAGAGTAGTACCGTAAATCACTTCTAATAGCATTCATTTTACTTAGTTTTTAAATTTTACGTTAGGTGTTAATACACGTTGCCTAAAACAGAAGTTTATACTTAGTTTTTTACATTTCACATCAGGCGGTGAAACACGCTGCCTAAAACAGAAGTTTTATTCTTTGTTACAAATACTTGACTGTTACTTTCGCGACAAAATAAAAAAGCTCTTTTGCAGAGAAAATCTATTATATTTTTACATAACTGGATGTGGAATGTATTACTTTATACATCAAATACAAAGATCACAGTTGAATTTTTAGAATAGTAGGCACTAACCGATGTGAGGGTCTATAGAAAAAAAGCCATGCAAAGCGTTGTAATTTGCTCCTAAATACAAGGGCTGTAGTAAGTCTGAAAATTGAAACTAACCGTTATTTGTTAGTGTATAAGCGGTCCATTTGAATCGACCGCTAAAATCATTTCTGTTGGACGCCACGATATGGCTGAGATATTGCCGATGTGGCGTTAAGCCATAATCATTCATTCATTTATTCATTTCTGTTGGCTAACCGATATATAGATATCCGATGATGTTTGCCCCAAATATCCACAATTAGAAAACTTCCAGTAAATTATGGCTATATGTCCTCTGTGGGCAAATGAAGTCCATGGAATTTCAGAGACGAATTTCTATGTGACATCAAGCCCACGAAAGATTGGTAAATAGAAGCATGCACAAATGTCTTTGAGATTGAGCCTTTGCTAATAGTCTCGGCTGTGGATCCTAGAATCTGGGTCCAGGTTAACGAAGCGGTTATACGTTTAGCGATTATTTCATCTGCGTAGATGGCGTATTTTTCTGTTTATGTCCGTAAACAGCATACAGACTGGGTTAACATATCATAAGGCAATGCGTATTGTTAGGAAATGCTGCCTGGAGATGGATTTACGGAATTGAAGGTGGAGGTGTTTGTATCGACAGTTTGCTGGAATAGACAGGTTTTCCTGGTGTGTCCTTTGTTGCTTCTGTACCTGCTTTTGCACAGGCATTTACAAAGACTTAAAACATAGAATACATGGTTACACCCACAGGTTTTGATTTTCAAAATTAAGTAACCTTGTGATTCCGATATCCTGGCCAGCAATTGACAATCACAGGACACATTAATGAAAACCACTTTCCATGAAATATGCCCATGCCCAAAGGTGTAAAGGTGAAAAAAGAAGAAATGAGGGACAGATGTTTAGAGCCAAAACGGATCTTCTCCACAGAGAGTAATACCGACGCGCGCTACATTCAAATGACTTACGCGCATGATAAAGGTATACTTGTTCATCTATGATGCGACTTTGGGTTCAGAAGACCCAACGGCTATAGTGTTACATATGAATTGCAGAACCGTCTTTTTTAATTTTCTTCTCCTCTGTTAAAGGTAAATCCTGAAATACATGCTGAAGTAAGCCTGGGTTTTCATGTGCCTCCCAGCCCCCACCCCCATCAATCCATAAACCTGGCGCCCAAATCTTCAGTGGTAAATGGTAACGGGTGCTTCTGTGAATCGGTTGAGCAGCAGGTGCGTGTTGTATTGCACTTCCACTGAGCCTTTGAGAGAATCTGAACTCTGGAGCCTCATTCCCACGGCAATAAAACCCATTTAATGGTATTACAGGCTCGTATGAATGAGCGAACGTCAGATGCTTATAACATGACTTGCACACACGTCAACGTTAAATCAAAGACGGTTCGAGTTAATTTTAGGCAGGAGATTCAAACTAGGATTTAAAGTTCTCCTTTCATGAGATATACGTTCAGCTTTGTGAACGCCTAGTAGAACTGGTTTACTTTTGTACTTGTATGCTTATCATTTGCATTTAGAAAATTGAACAATAAGATACAATATGCTGGTTTGCCTTTTAGGGAGAGTGTGTCTCTCTTGGAAAAATCTCACTAATCGTAAACGATTACACGAACGCTGTAGACTGCTTGTTGTCACCAACGTCCGCAAGCAGTGGGAATGGGGGCACCTACAAATTACCTGTTGAAAGCTGTGTTTGAACCCCTGCTTAGAGTGTCCTAGATATTAAAATTCAAACTCCATTAACAACTAGACCCAGTTACGCTTTTCTCAGCTAAATTGTACTGCTGATATGACGGTCGAATCATATAATAATCAGTCTGTGTTCTCGCACAAAATAAAATTGGTTATCATAACGAAGCAAATGAAAGCAGTAAAAAATCCCTTTCAACTATACTTCAACAAAAATGTTCGAATAATTGCACTTTTTCGGGGTTTTTTTCTGCAGTTCGCCAAATATTTTGGTATATATTTGCTCTTAAAACGCGTAGGTAACACATAATAACTGCTGTGCTTTAGAAGAAACGATGTGCCATACTGCGATTTTGAGTTCCTTGCATAGACCGTCAGCCTCCGATTCTACATTTTCATAACATAAAAATGATTAGACCACCGTCATAATGTTATTCATGTATGTTTTGAACCGATGGTGTTTTCAACATCAACTGGCAATACGACAACACTGAATTACCCTAACAGTAGTTTATTAGTATTTCCTTAAGCTATACCATTATCCTTGCCTTGCGCGACTTGCAAGCTTTTGTTCTATTCTGAACTCCAACTATTCGTCCTACCCTGAAGAAAAGGCTTCGGAGTCACCAATCTCAACAAGTGATATTCCACTCATGCTCCACACTAGCTGAACATCACATATCTCGAGCTCACAATTTCTGATATACTATTCCACGAAATGTACTATCTGTATATTGTTACATGTATATGTGTTTACATACATGTAGTATATCGCATTGTTGCATATTTGTAGCCTTTGTGTCACATATTGTATCTGACAAGCTGTCCATACATTTTATTTTCGCCGTGACCAGACAATCTCATTTTTTTTTCTTTGAATTTCGGAAACATCCGTGAAGGTATCTAGGGAAATATCGCGTTAAAAGATCAAACAATAAATACAAAACCATGGTCCGAATGGAACAGCAATATAGCTGTGTAAAGACAAAGGGAAACAGATCAACTGTCCTTTATCAGTACATCGTTACTATTCTTCATGTTGCTTATCACATGAACATTTTTAAAAATCGCCATGCTTGCTCATGTTTGAGCAAGTGTTTCAAAAAGTCTGAATGTTTTCTCATTAACTGTTCTCACCTTCGGCCCACTAAAAATCTTGTACCGCCTAGAAATACCCAACGACTGCACCCTGCCGTCGAGTGTCAACAAAGTTTCACATTTTAGACATGCCTCCGGGACTTAGAACTGTGACTCTGGCCATGGAGCCATAACTCATGGCACAGAGCCATGCCTCCAGCCATAGAGTCATAACTTCTGTCGCATAGAGCCATGACTTCGGGAATATAGCCATGTCTCCGGGTGTAGAGCCCCCCCCCCCCCCGCCCCCAACATACCATCATGCTTCCGAATACCGCACCAATGACTTATTTAGTGGGTGGTGGATTTGAATAAATGCTCATCCTTTGAACACACCACTCCTGGATCAAGACAGACGAATTCGCAAAAGTTCCTTATAGGCAATTCTGAAGCGTATTTTAGTATGCATATTGAGATTTTGTGAATGCAATCTTCGGTTATGAATAACTTATATGTCATTGTTTTTCCGTGGGACGTAAGGTTTGAAACATCAACTGTAAATGGTCAATCTCGCCTTCAAGAACCGGCCGGTCTCTTGAGAAAGAACATGTCTCAACTTTTATTTTCTTTTGTAGTTTCACCAATCAGTGCGTCTTATTAGAAATAAAGCCGTTCGATTTAGTTGATACATCTCTAATTTTCTCCCATATTGATGTTTCCTGTCCCTCCAATTTGAGATGGCTATGTAACTTGATGTACATAAGCCGTCCTCGGCCAAAAAACCCTTATCGTAAATTAAGACCTCAAAAATGAACAAAAAATTACATTTTAGATGTCAGTTTATGTAACCATTATGACTGCAACGTTCATCTATTAAGCGAAAGCCGTGTTCTGTAAGAATTAGTTTAGAAAACGACTGAAGTTGTTTCTACGTAGCATTTAACGGCTTATATATGGTGCTCTAAAATAAATGTTTGGCTAATAGCATCAACAGCATTAGAGGATAAATGTTTCAAAATTTCAAACTGCAGTACTGAAATATATAAATTCTTATGTGGTATTAAATTTTGACTTAAGGAGTTAGTGTTTTGATTTAGCTGCTAGTTCTAAATTACAAAAATTGTAACCTTATTATACAGTATATTATTTGAAGGGCTACTGGGAAGCGCAATGATCACTTTAAATCCACTAAAAACGATAGATTTGCTGCAAGTCGATCTCGAAGTGGCCCACCCCACATCTCAGTGGTGATGTCACAGCTGTCTTTCGATATGCTTGCTGGGCTCATAATCTGCCAATTTTTCTACCTAAACCATGTCATAAATGGCTTTATGAAATCGGTCGCAGATGTTTCCAAAGTCTCGGTAAGAGGCTACAAATTCCCTACAAATGCAAAAATAATGAGGAAATGATGTTTTGTTTATGATTTCAGAGAGACAACATTTTACCACGTCTTTTGTCTCTGGTGCAGCAAAGATTTAATTACGAGAGGAGGTTAAGAGAGCGAGATTTTGGGCTTGACAACGAAAGAGGCCTCAACGAAATCGAAGGGCCCGAGAAAAGATTCAAACCCCTCCCTCAAGGACGGTCAGGTAAATATACTCGCCTTCTGTAAAGAAAAATCTTTTTAATGCATTTATTTAAAATTTTCATGCATTTATTTTAATCCAGTTTAAAGTGCAAACAAACATGGAACATCATGATACACACTCAAAGCGAAATACAAGGGAATCTGACTAAATGGTCATGGTTCGAATCCAAATGAGGAAACAGTTCAGTTTTTTCTTTACAGACAAAGACAAAAATTAGGGTCCAAGCTGTGTAGTCTTTTGTGCATTCCTGCCTTTGCGATGACCATTTATTGGTAAACTGGTAAAGTAGTACCGGCGCATTAATAGAGAACAATCCAGCTGAAGCCCGATTTCCTATTGGGCCACAAATTGGTACGCCATTTAGTCCAAATGACCTGTGCGAGCACTATACATCGATACAAACATTCCCATGATTATTATTATTATTATTTAAGGTCTCGGTCCTAAAGCATATGAAACTTAACAACAACCATATTTTAAATTTAAGCGTGAACGGTATAAGCAAATGTTGACAATTCCGAAACAACAACCTTAGTTTAAATGGAAGCGTAAACGTTTCAAGCGAATCTTGGCAAAGTGAGTTTATTGCTACCTTTTGGCAGACTCCAAAGTGACGGGTTTTTTTTTTCGACACCAAACTGATTTGCGCAATGTTCATATGTTTTTTTAATATTTCATCGAATAAGATGCCCAAATGAATCATAAACAGAAGGAAATGGTCGATTGACGACTTTTTTCGTTTCTTTGTGTTTTAAGGTCGGCCAACGAATTTGTTTCGGAATTTTTCAGTTTTATAACATTTCGAACATGAGATATTTTACTTGTGTCATCTAGCAGCGCACATGACACACAGCACAAAAAGCACGTAAGCTATATGCTACCCAAACACATTTGTCTAAACAACTGATAATAAAAGAACAGAATGTTTTGCCAAAAACCAGACAACCAGGATGTCGATTAGTACACCGTTTGCCTTGCAACAATCCTCTTGAGTGATCGTGGTAATTTTAGCGTCCCGGTTCAATCCCGAATCCATTCGTAATTCAGACTTTTATGGACATTTAGCATTTTGTCCGGTCAGGTGTACAATGAGTCATCGTTGTGATTTGATGGCAATGATGTTTGAAAGCGACGTTAAACACCGGTGAAACAAACAAGTTTTAAGTCAGTGTATCAGAATGATAAATTGTAATTTCGGCTTGCAAGCACCATATGGCTGTACATCACTATGACAAAAGGACCTTTGGCACGTAACTGACACAGTTATGAAATGGTAACCCACAAAATTGCACGCCTTATCGGTGCAACGTAAGCGGTTTTCAGCGAACGTATGGCCGCGTTAACGGCTTCTAGAGTACCGTCAATGTTTGCTTGGGGTTTAACGTCGCTTTCAAGATTATATCGGTCATATTAAGACGGTACCCCCATGTGGCAGACCCAGCGTCGACATATTTCTAGTGCTACCTCACCGGGACGCCACGCTGAAGACCCCAGGCTCGATGTCCTACCCTGTCACATTAAACCTTACAGCCCGCATGGTATCGGCGAATGCTTACATTCCTCTTCTGTTGAACGCCAAGCGAGACAGTGCAAAGATTACCTTTCTTAAAAAAAAATTTATTCATGCTTCGATTTGGGATTGAACTCGGGATCTGTTATTTACGAAGCAGGCGTAACCTTTAAGAGTTGTTGTAAGTTTAAGGACACCAGACCCCCGTGAACAGTACCAACGTGACTGACAGGTATGTGTGAAAACCAAATACATCGTACATTTCAATAACAGAGAAATGTACTTTGCAGATTATATTCGTTTTGTAAAAATGAGCGTTCGTGCTTATTACATGCGACAAGAGGAATCTGTCCCTAATAATGATTTTATTATCCATCCCGGCATATAAATGTGTGTAAGTTCCAATCGAAAAGGTAAATAATTAAAGTATTCTGAATATGTAACTTTAGACTGGGAGGGATTAATTCAGGCTAACACTATCCTTGGTCACTCTTATTTCCCAGGAAAACTTGGTAAAGTGTGAACTGAAAATATTGAGGCATCTTTCATGTCATAGAAATTTATAACATTCGGCCCAAACTAACCAAGCCCTCTTATGGGTTGTGCTGGAATTGCAACAGTGCCATACCTAATAGGTAAATCCGTACTTTCAAACCACAAAGGCGAGAGTACCAGAGAGTGATCTATATCATGACACTATTGAAACACATACGTCACTATAAAAGGCCATCGGGGAGTTCCACTGGATGCCAAATATAGAGGTGGTCGGCATCGTACGCAGAACAATCATGAGCTGCTTTACTAAATGACCTTTTTGTTTAAGAAATGGAATTGTCATTTGAAAAAAAACGCAAATTTTCTTAGCTTAACATTCTTCTGACACTAGAGTTCCGTGAAGGTTGTTTGGAGCAATAAACTAACACAGCCGACTTTTTCCGGAAACACACGAATGAACAAAACGTGACGTCTGGTTGATTTACAACTGTCACCGGCAACCACTCTTAGCATGTGGATGTCGCGCTTTGCCGTCTAATGACAGCAACCAGAAGCATCTTATGGCAGAGTTATCTAACTCTTCTGCAATTAGGAGAATGTCAACGAATGGATTCCTGACCCTTACGGCTTCGTGTGAATACAGCTCCGGAGATTGCGTTCCGTCACGACGCCACAGTATATAGATGTACACATTAGTAGGTTTTCCTGACCAACAATTATACAATACATGTAAATGAAGTGATGAATACAACACGTCAGTAAGAAACTTCGTACTGTGATCAATAATAATTCAAGGAATATTTATGAAATAGAAAATTGAGCTCCTTTCGGTGAAAAAACCCGAATCTTTAACGAATAGAAGACGATAAAGATAAAACTCGAAATGTAATGAAAATGTAGAAATGTAGAAACGAAAAGCTGAACGAATGTGGCTCAACTGATGTAATGGTGTACTGCACTGAGCCACACTGACTAGTGGTATGAAACCCTGGGTCCAAAATATCTGTGACTATCGGCTGCAATATGAAGCATCCCAGTTTTCTGGTCCTGCATGCACCAAACGTGATAATTGTTTAAATTTTCTCTTTACAGCAGTTCCAACAACACTGATACGTACATAATGAATAAACCCGTGGCAATGACGTTTTGTTATCAACAACTTTATGTACTGCTTAATTATGAGCATTGTATACCTCTCACTAAGGCAGTCGCTATGAGTTCCAGTCCAACAACTGGTGATTGGCTTCGTCTTGGTATTGCGTGAGAAGGTCTGCCAGCAACGTGCGGATGATCGTGGGTTTTCTCTGGGCTCCGTCCGATTTCCTCCCACCATGCTTGCCGTCATCGTATAAAAGAATTATTCTTGAGTACGGCGTAAAACACCAATCAAACAACAAAAAAAAAACAAATGAATGAGCACAGTGTATAGAGCAAATAGGCTCGCACATTGGTCTGCCGGGCGCCGATAATTGACGTCATATATGAATCATTCGATAATATGACATCAATGCTTTACAATTATTTTTTTGTTTCCAGGTGGCATGTCTCTGTGCCTGTGGAAGGTTTGCCCAGCTGCCCCGTGGCTCATGTCCAAACGGCCCCGGGAGAAGTAAGGACGTGCCCGTCGGATCAAACTATGGCCTCTAGCAGAGAGTCCGGAAACACTCGCCTGCAACTCCAGCAGACACCCACGCGTGAAGACCTCGATTTCGAACTCGTCATCGGAATGTTTTTTGTTGTTCTGATAATCACCCAGCACTAATAATAATTTACTTTTGTATAACTATTTTGTCTTAATTCGACGTTCCACACCTGAAGACATGGTTTTCCAAATCAGTGTAGAGTTCAAAACAACCTTGCACAATTTATTTTCAATAATTTTCATACATCTTTCATTTGCTTTCTCACTTATGTTTTATTTTTCTCTCTCTGCTACCGTTAGGTCACCCGTTGCTTTTCACAGTAAAAAAAAAACCTGTTAAATAAAAAAATATATATATATATACACACTGGCGTCAACAGCTTTCCTTATTTCCAATTTGTCCCGGGTTATCGACAAAAGGGGTGAAGACAGTCTGCAGGGGTCAGTCCGAATCGAGGCGGATGTCCCACAGTGCCTTCCGAAGTGGATACTATAGTCTCGTGACGCAATGTTTTCACGGACATCCAACCAGGGTAAATGTAAGAGTTATATTCGAAAGGAAAATTTTGCAAAAAATGGCTGCTCCCAATAAAAACACTTCACTTTATTTTTATCTTCGGTGTTTGTTAAGCCTTATGGGTTTGGGTTTTTTTTAACATTATACATTATTCTCTTCTCAATGTGAGACTCCCATGGGCGACACAAAAGGACCCAAAGCACAATGAAACGCGTCATTCCCTGCTGTGAAGCTGCAGTGCTTGTGTACTACCTAAGTTCTGGTTCACCTACACCGAATAGTGTGGTGTACTTCAAGAGGCAACAAAAGAGCCCCTTTGATAAAGGCAGGAAGGAGTTTTACGAATTCCCCAATACTTATCGCTCGGTTGCCTAATCTTTTCGAATTTATAACATATTATCTCCTTTGTTTTGCCATTTGATAAAGGAAGCACTTCCGAAAGTGGGATCAGTCATTGGCCACCTCTAAGGGCAAATCGTGAGTCTTTCTTAAGATTTGGACTTCTTTTCAACAATAGGTATATTCGCTGGAGATAATATTAAGTAGGTCCCTTTCACGCTTTAATGTTTTTAAATTGATTGATTTTTATACGCTGTGCGCAAGAATTTTTAATTGTATGACGGCGATCAATTCTGATAGGTAAGTAAACCGGAGTGAGGGTAAGCCACTTCGCCACATACCTAACACATCTACTGACTTAAAGCCGTAATAGGATTCGAACACGCGACTTCATTTGTCAAGGATCTGACAGTCGTAGCGAACCAGCCGTTAAACCGTCAGTGCCAGCGGGTCACTTCGTCACAGACCGAGAGAGTGCTTACATCTTACATTCGCCAAGGCATTCAGTTGCATAAATTGCCTTCGCGTACTTTCAGATGTCGACCTAGCCAGAAGAAGCCTGAGGAGTTTTCTTGTCGAGGGGTTTAATTGATTTAAAGAATTATACAGCTGAATTTGATAGAATAACATATGCATCCACTATGTGCTTTTAATTTGTTTCATCGTTTACATAAGGATGACTTAGTAATGAAAATACTGCCATTGGACGAATGATGAGCTAAGTAAGCTAACCGATAAGTGGCAAGAGGAGATTGGGCTCTCGCTGCTTTTTTAGGCTTTCTACACAGCCTTCTTCAAAGCAGCTAAGAATCGATTGTTTGTTTATTTATTGATTTGATTGTTGTTTTACGTCGCACTCAAGAATATTTCACGAATTTATGCGACGATGGCCAACATTGTGGTTGGAAGGAACCTGGCAGAGCCTCTGGGAAACCCATTACCATCCGCATGTTGCAGGTAGGCCTCACGTACGGCCAAATGTGAAGCTAGTATGAGTTGGACTGGGACTCACAGTAGATGCATTGGTGAGAGTCATTCCTCTGCTCTTGCACGCTAAGACCCTCGGCCAAGGAAGCCGCTGATTTTTTGTAGATTGGTGATTAACGCCGCCCAGAAGAATTTGCACTCCTTTAATCTCAGAGTGACCAAGTCTTGGCGTTAAGCACATTCAAATGAATTGGTCGATCAACAGTGAAGGAAAGGCCAGAAACTGTGTCTCCACCAAGCTATATGAAAATATCACAGCCACTGTCAAGACCAACTCTACTTATATGTTTATGTACATAGTTAAGGCCTGCCAGCAACATGCGGGTGGTCGTGGGTTTCCTCCCGGCTTTGCCCGATTTCCTCCCACCATAATGCTGGTCGCCGTCGTATAAATGAAATATTCTTGAGTACGGCATAAAACACCAATCAAATAAATAAATATTTATTTATTTACCCGATTAGTGTTAAATTTTGACCGGACCGAATAATTTTTGACCTAAGCGATGATGGTCAGTTTTACTGGTGAAGAACCAGACAGATATGCTGACTTAAAGCCGCAGCGGAATCAACCAGAGCTGGCCGTGTTAAAATTTGGGATCTCAGTGGTTAGCGAGTGGGGTGGAGTTTTGTCCGAGTGGTTAGCGCGGCAGCGCAGCGCAATGTCCCAGGAGCCTCTCACCAATGTGATCGCTGTGAGTTAAAGCCCAGCCCATGTTGGCTTTCTCTTGGATCGTGGAAAAGTATGCCAGCAATCTGTGGATGGTCGTTTCCCCAGGATTCCACCCGGCTTCCTCCCACCAAAATGCTGGCCGCCGTCGTAAAAGTGCTATTCTTGAGTACGAGGTAAAGCTCCCGTAAATAAATAAATTCTAAGGGACCGATCGGCTGCGAATGGAAATGCCTAGGAGATTGGTAGGAGAATGGTATGAACATACATTGAACCGAATGACACGATTAAAAACATGGACAAGATTTATATATACCACCTCCGCTTGGCGCGAGCCATATTACTCAACGTCATAGGCAGAATGATTTATCAGCTATATTATAGCGGTCAGCTTGAGGGGTGGAGGACACCAAGGCGCCTGAGGTAAACCACTGACCTTTAGCAAGTTTCTGACCAACTTTTCCACATATTGGTGGTAGGCAAGTAGTAATCAACGAACTGTAGATTGTGCAAATGTCTAAGCGAAGGTCTCGAATCAGATATACACCTAAGCAAGTTATCATTCTTCGTTTATTTGATCACAGTCGTTTGGGTTAGAAAATTTTCTCTTAGTTAGTCTCTCCAACATATGTAATACCTCCCAAAAACATGTAAACCAAGAAGTAGAATAACAAAGTTAAATGTGTTTTTCCTTGGCAATCTAGTAGGGTCTTTCCGAAAATTAATGATTACTAAAGTATTTCGCATTATTCTGAAGACAGTACCAGAACAAATGTATATATTTCTCAACAAAGCACTGCAGATACATTTTAAAAATCGCGCCATTCTAATATTCTACTGTTGTATAACCAGGAAATTGCAGTTTGAAGTAAGGGAAAACGTCTTTCTTGAGGAAATCATCTCACCCATGAGAATTCTCAGTTTTAATCAATACGGTGCGAGCTATTTCAATAGCTCGAGAATACATCAGTTTCCGCTGTGAAGTCACGCGATCTCTGATACCTTCTTGTCATAAGGCGCGTTGGGAACGAATAACGAGATGTCAAGCTTCCGGTATCGCTAATATAGCGTAGCCCTTGGTCTCGTAAGAATTCTAGATTTAGAGATGATTTATAGTTTACCTTGTAAGTCAGAAATAGCTGAGAGTAAATCTTTTGTTATTTTCATATTTATTCAAAAAAGGCATGAAAGACTGCGAAACAGTATTCAAAATACAAAGACTGTAACAAAAATACACTCTTTCACTTTGGATGTTCAATTTTTATAGGTCTGCTTCAGTTAAAAAAAAATATCCAGATTTGCTCCAGACGTGTTTATATACTTCGAGACGACCCTCACTGAGAGATAATTGCGGTGACGCAAGTGTGTCAGTATACATGTCTGTTGCTTTCATATACATGCAAATCAGAACTTCGGTGACCTTCAGGCAATTTCAAGTAAAAATAGTCACAAAAGGACGGTGCATAACAAATGAAGTGACAGGGTATATTCTCAACGGAATCATAATATTGAAAGCCTTTTTGGCTACGGGAAAGTAATCTTAACAGTAACAAAAAACGTTTTACACAGTGTTTCCTCGTTCCACTAAAATTCCTTAATATTTATGTCCATTACGAATTCACACTTTACGACAATTTCGCCTGTAGTGTAAAGTCTGGCAATGAGCTGTCAGAACTCGCAAAGACAATTCCTCTGATAGTCCCTGATGGTGAGCATGGATCGATAAATTTTAAACATATTGCTCATATCCTGCATATTTACTATCGGTACTTTTACGACTTTGCTTTCGTTCTACTACCAAATATATAAACTATTGAGCCACACTAGCGCAGTTCTGATGGGAATAACACTTATGGACCAATAAGTTACACAAATATGTTTCGCTGCGAGCAAATAAAATTGCAATTTCCCCAGTTGTAATGTTGTTTTGGGTTGTTGACATGAACGCAGGCGTAGCGGAGTAGTCGGCTACGATGAACCTATAAGCTTTGGCAATGGCATCGTACCCATTTGGTTGGATTGACGGGTGGCTTATTTCAAGTGTGGGGTGTCACATTTCAGTGGTGTGGAAGAGAGGTTTCCTCAGATAGGGTGTCATATACGTAGATCGAAGTTTTCCTAAGAATGAGTGTGTCACAAACACCAAGGTGCTGATCGCACGTTTCCTCGGGGTGGTGTATCACATACCCAGTGGGGCAGGAGTGAGGTGTGAGAAGTTCTTCAGGGTGGGTGTATAAAATAATGCATGGTATAGGACGGAGATTTCCCCAGCGCGTGGTGTCACATAACCCATCGTGTATATGAGGGAGGTTTCCTGAAGGGCGTGCCACACAGACCATGGTGCAGAAGGAAGGTTTTCCGTGTCGATATGTCACATGCACAGTAGTCAATGATCTTAATGTGTCATTTGCACGCAAATACCAAAAAAATGACTGGTGAGCACTCACAAGCAGCGATGCATGGGTGATTCCGTAAGAATAATAATAAGAAGAGAGAAAGCGCCGTTCTCAAAACAACAACAACGCCATTGTCGTTAAAAATGCATAAACTGCATAATAAATAACCTCTGTATTATCCTGGAACATTTTTACGATCGTGGCTCTCCATAAGTATATTTATTTTATTAACATAATCATCTAAAAAGTTTTAATAACTGGTACATGTTACCTATTGATGTATATTACGTAGGGTCTACAATTAATAACAACTAAAACCTGTCCTTGGTTTCAAGCTGCATCTACGTTGTTAAGTACGACGTTAAACCCCAAGCAATCACTCACTCACTCAAAATGCATCTATTCCTTCGTTATTCCATGTGTCCTCACAACAGTGCACTATGCAATGTTTGCCGTAACGTGGGGGTTAATGACCAGACCTAAAATGTTTACAACGGCTTCCGGTATAAAATGACGTCTTGTTCCCGGGAAGTGTTTGCACAACACTCCAACAACACCGCTTAACTCCAGACACTAGAGAGGTTTCCTGATTTGACAGACCGATTTTGTAACACACCAACTGAACGTTGCAATCACACGTAGCTTAAGTAATTATGCACAAGACCTGTGGTGGCGATTTGAAACACGGAAACTGCTTTCTGCAAACTTGGAGGCGGCATTCTTGTTCATGTAAAATCTATTAAAGACTTTAAAATTCTACATGGCCACTTTGTTTCCTTAACAGCTCTGTAAGGGTCATGTGCCATTTCAAATCTGAGCTGTGCCATCCTGTATTTGATTGGCAAAAGATCTCACGTGAAGATAACTAGTTCAGAGCATTTGAAACTGTTGTAAGGGTACCTCTATCTGAGAGTGAAAGTGATAAAGGAATGGCTTGCTCAACTCTCAGACAGCAATAGGCCTTACACAAGATCAAACAAAAAAACACGAAGACGCTTGACTAAGTTCAATGCATATATCTGAACAAAATACACAAACAGTACAACTGACAATAATATAGAAAACAATACAGATAATTACAAAATATACAGTTTCTTATTGATGATAATACAAATGGAATATTCCCACTTCCAACGGCGAGCCGGTCCACGTAAATAAAGAATCCAATGTTCTTTGGAATTCTTGAATCAAAGAATGATGAACAGTAGGGTACGGCACGCCGATGACATCCAATTGCCCGTGAAGGTGTGACTTATCAGGGCGGACACGTTTACAATAGCGTCTGTGATGCCGAGCTGGCGATGCACATTTCACTCCTCGGAAATACACAAAGTCACTTTCAGGGTAAACTGGGAAGAAATCTTCGTAATCGCATAGACACAATGAATTATACAAGCTCCAAAAAAACCTCGTGGAAAATAGTAAACGGCGAAACACAAGCTCACAAAATGCTTCGTACAGAAAAAATGGAGTGTAGAATGATGTTTGCCGAATGGTATGAAAGCCGATATCTCAAAATCACACAAAGTCATTCTGAGTGGATGAGAGTAAATATGATTGCCTTCAAGTGAACTTGAAGAATACATACGAATACCGAAATTGTGACACAGACGTTTCTGCAATAAGACGTATGTATTATATAAATCACGAGAATGAAACACTGACATCAACTGACAGAATTTCGTGTGACCATTTGTCAACTATCACGGCATTGCAGTTTTTTTATATTCATAGAGTTTAGCCGTGAACAGGTGTAGATTATGTGTAAATGAATCCGAAAAAATTTTCTCTGCTAAATTCTTAGTTGTAACCTAAATCATCATGATAAAATCGACCACCAGTCGAAACGGTGGAATTTCAGACTTCAAGCCCGACTCAATTCTTTACCCACAAGAACAGGCTCTATCCGGTTTGCTCCCATCAAAATGCTACCCGCTACTCGTTTAAGCGAAATATTCTTGAGTAAGGTGTAAAAACCAAGCAAATAAATAAATAAATAAGTAAATAAATAAATACTGTAGTCTGGTTCTTTTAACGTTTCCTTTGTATTCAGGTGACTGTAAAATCAATCATGCTCACCACCAAAGTTGCCTTTCGTTAGTGACCTATGACACTCCAAGTTCTAAACATCGATAGGTCGCATGTTCTTATTGTTATAGGGAAAATGTCAGAATATTTTTTTCTATAATTATTCTCTTATATTGACTCCATAGTTATTCAAGAAAAAATGGCATGCTTGGCAATGGGCAAGGAAAGCCATCTATTTTACTACATGTATATATCACTTAAAGTGGTTGTTTCACTTTATAGCACAATTTCCTTACATCGAATTCATAATCTCATACTATCTTGAACTCGTGTATCTAAAAGAGACTTTTTTTAAAACATTTTTTGAAGGCTATGCTATATAAAAATTTCAAAGCAACTTCAAACTGGCAGTTTGAGAAACAGACTTTAAGTTGTCGATCATAACACATGTCACACTCCGTCCAAAAATTCTCCAGCCGTTATTTAGCATATCAATTTTTTTAGCAATTTTGATATCACACGACGCAATGTCTCGAAAACAAGCTTTTTGAGTGAAACAGTGTGAATAAAAATGTATTTTAATTGCATTTTTTTTTTCGTGCATTAGCAAGGTGTAGTTGGCCCTTTTGTCATTTAGAACTTGTGGTGCTGCGTATCAATGGCGAAAGGAGCTGTTGATAGTGAGTATGAGTGATTTTTGAAATGGTTAAAAAAAATAAACAACAAGGTAAAAGAGACATCTGGCTGAGTAGGCGAAAATGGATTCTAATTTGCCAGGGCATTTTCATGTTGACCTCTTAGACTGTGACATGCCGACAAAAACATCTTTATTTTTTCCAAACCTTATATTGTGTAGTTTTATGCTAAATTTTAAAGGATACATACATCTTAAGGCTTTTCTTATCTTAATATGCAGTGCTTACCAGTAAAATTACAAAATAAATGCTCAGCCCTCCGCCCACTTGCAGGAAACCCCCATAACGTGTTGAGCACGTAGCTACCTACCATTAACGTTAAGAGCGCTTCGTGCACGTCGGCCCTGTTCTGGAGGGCTAGGCCTACA
>JABBOT010000080.1:12329134-12548745 GCA_016165875.1 Acanthopleura granulata | reverse complement strand
TATACTTCGAGACGACCCTCACTGAGAGATAATTGCGGTGACGCAAGTGTGTCAGTATACATGTCTGTTGCTTTCATATACATGCAAATCAGAACTTCGGTGACCTTCAGGCAATTTCAAGTAAAAATAGTCACAAAAGGACGGTGCATAACAAATGAAGTGACAGGGTATATTCTCAACGGAATCATAATATTGAAAGCCTTTTTGGCTACGGGAAAGTAATCTTAACAGTAACAAAAAACGTTTTACACAGTGTTTCCTCGTTCCACTAAAATTCCTTAATATTTATGTCCATTACGAATTCACACTTTACGACAATTTCGCCTGTAGTGTAAAGTCTGGCAATGAGCTGTCAGAACTCGCAAAGACATTCCTCTGATAGTCCCTGATGGTGAGCATGGATCGATAAATTTTAAAGATATTGCTCATATCCTGCATATTTACTATCGGTACTTTTACGACTTTGCTTTCGCTCTACTACCAAGTATATAAACTATTGAGCCACACTAGCGCAGTTCTGATGGGAATAACACTTATGGACCAATAAGTTACACAAATATGTTTCGCTGCGAGCAAATAAAATTGCAATTTCCCCAGTTGTAATGTTGTTTTGGGTTGTTGACATGAACGCATGCGTAGCGGAGTAGTCGGCTACGATGAATCTATAAGCTTTGGCAATGGCATCGTACCCATTTGGTTGGATTGACGGGTGGCTTATTTCAAGTGTTGGGTGTCACATTTCAGTGGTGTGGAAGAGAGGTTTCCTCAGATAGGGTGTCATATACGTAGATCGTAGATACGTAGATATACCAAGGTGCTGATCGCACGTTTCCTCGGGGTGGTGTATCACATACCCAGTCGGGCAGGAGTGAGGTGTGAGAAGTTCTTCAGGGTGGGTGTATAAAATAATGCATGGTATAGGACGGAGATTTCCCCAGCGCGTGGTGTCACATAACCCATCGTGTATATGAGGGAGGTTTCCTGAAGGGCGTGCCACACAGACCATGGTGCAGAAGGAAGGTTTTCCGTGTCGATATGTCACATGCACAGTAGTCAATGACCTTAATGTGTCATTTGCACGCAAATGCCAAAAAAATGACTGGTGAGCACTCACAAGCAGCGATGCATGGGTGATTCCGTAAGAATAATAATAAGAAGAGAGAAAGCGCCGTTCTCAAAACAACAACAACGCCATTGTCGTTAAAAATGCATAAACTGCATAATAAATAACCTCTGTATTATCCTGGAACATTTTTACGATCGTGGCTCTCCATAAGTATATTTATTTTATTAACATAATCATCTAAAAAGTTTTAATAACTGGTACATGTTACCTATTGATGTCTATTACGTAGGGTCTACAATTAATAACAACTAAAACCTGTCCTTGGTTTCAAGCTGCATCTACATTGTTAAGTACGACGTTAAACCCCAAGCAATCACTCACTCACTCAAAATGCATCTATTCCTTCGTTATTCCATGTGTCCTCACAACAGTGCACTATGCAATGTTTGCCGTAACGTGGGGGTTAATGACCAGACCTAAAATGTTTACAACGGCTTCCGGTATAAAATGACGTCTTGTTCCCGGGAAGTGTTTGCACAACACTCCAACAACACCGATTAACTCCAGACACTAGAGAGGTTTCCTGATTTGACAGACCGATTTTGTAACACACCAACTGAACGTTGCAATCACACGTAGCTTAAGTAATTATGCACAAGACCTGTGGTGGCGATTTGAAACACGGAAACTGCTTTCTGCAAACTTGGAGGCGGCATTCTTGTTCATGTAAAATCTATTAAAGACTTTAAAATACCCGGACAAAAATTCTACATGGCCACCTTGTTTCCTTAACAGCTCTGTAAGAGTCATGTGCCATTTCAAATCTGAGCTGTGCCATCATGTATTTGATTGACAAAAGATTTCACGTGAAGATAACTAGTTCAGAGCATTTGAAACTGTTGTAAGGGTACCACTATCTGAGAGTGAAAGTGATAAAGAAATGGTTTGCTCAACTCTCAGGCATCAATAGGCCTTACACAAGATCAAACAAAAAAACACGAAGACGCTTGACTAAGTTCAATGCATATATTTGAACAATACACAAACAGTACAACTGACAATATTGATGATAATACAAATGGAATATTCCCACTTCCAACTGCGAGTCGGTCCACGTAAATAAAGAATCCAGGGTTCTTTGGAATCCTTGAATCAAAGAATGACGAACAGTAGGGTACGGCACGCCGATGACATCCAATTGCCCGTGAAGGTGTGACTAATCAGGGCGGACACGTTTACAATAGCGTCTGTGATGCCGAGCTGGCGATGCACATTTCACTCCTCGGAAATACACAAAGTCACTTTCAGGGTAAACTGTGAAGAAATCTTCGTAATCGCATAGACACAATGAATTATACAAGCTCCAAGAGAACGTCGTGGAAAATAGTAAACGGCGAAACACAAGCTCACAAAATGCTTCGTACAGAAAAAATGGAGTGCAGAATGATGCTTGCCGAATGGTATGAAAGCCGACATCTCCAAATCACACAAAGTCATTCTGAGTGGATGAGAGTAAATATGATTGCCTTCAAGTGAACTTGAAGAATACATACGAATACCGAAATTGTGACACAGACGTTTCTGCAATAAGACGTATGTATTATATAAATCGCGAGAATGAAACACTGACATCAACTGACAGAATTTCGTGTGACCATTTGTCAACTATCACGGCATTGCAGTTTTTTTTATATTCATAGAGTTTAGCCGTGAACAGGTGTAGATTATGTGTAAATGAATCGGAAAAAAATTTTCTCTGCTAAATTCTTAGTTGTAACCTAAATCATCATGATAAAATCGACCACCAGTCGAAACGGTGGAATTTCAGACTTCAAGCCCGACTCAATTCTTTACCCACAAGAACAGGCTCTATCCGGTTTCCTCCCACCAAAATGCTGGCCGCCGTCGTATAAGCGAAATATTCTTGAGTAAGGTGTAAAAACCAAGCAAATAAATAAATAAGTAAGTAAATAAATAAAAAGTTTCTTTTAACGTTTCCTTTGTATTCAGTTGACTGTAAAATCAATCATGCTCACCACCAAAGTTGCCTTTCGTTAGTGACCTATGACACTCCAAGTTCTAAACATCGATAGGTCGCATGTTCTTATTGTTATAGGGAAAATTTCAGAATATTTTTTCTACAATTATTCTCTTATATTGACTCCATAGTTGTTCAAGAAAAAATGGCATGCTTGGCAATGGGCAAGGAAAGCCATCTATTTTACTACATGTATATATCACTTAAAGTGGTTGTTTCACTTTATAGCACAATTTCCTTACATCGAATTCATAATCTCATACTATCTTGAACTCGTGTATCTAAAAGAGACTTTTTTTAAAACATTTTTTTAAGGTTATGCTATATAAAAATTTCAAAGCAACTTCAAACTGGCAGTTTGAGAAACAGACTTTAAGTTGTCGATCATAACACATGTCACACTCCGTCCAAAAATTCTCCAGCCGTTATTTAGCATATCAATTTTTTTAGCAATTTTGATATCACACGACGCAATGTCTCGAAAACAAGCTTTTTGAGTGAAACAGTGTGAATAAAAATGTATTTTAATTGCATTTTTTTTTTCGTGCATTAGCAAGGTGTAGTTGGCCCTTTTGTCATTTAGAACTTGTGGTGCTGCGTATCAATGGCGAAAGGAGCTGTTGATAGTGAGTATGAGTGATTTTTGAAATGGTTAAAAAAAATAAACAACAAGGTAAAAGAGACATCTGGCTGAGTAGGCGAAAATGGATTCTAATTTGCCAGGGCATTTTCATGTTGACCTCTTAGACTGTGACATGCCGACAAAAACATCTTTATTTTTTCCAAACCTTATATTGTGTAGTTTTATGCTAAATTTTAAAGGATACATACATCTTAAGGCTTTTCTTATCTTAATATGCAGTGCTTACCAGTAAAATTACAAAATAAATGCTCAGCCCTCCGCCCACTTGCAGGAAACCCCCATAACGTGTTGAGCACGTAGCTACCTACCATTAACGTTAAGAGCGCTTCGTGCACGTCGGCCCTGTTCTGGAGGGCTAGGCCTACAATCATCTCTAGGGTCTTCCTAAGACACCAGCGGTCATTCGGAAATTACGTATCTTGTAATCGTAGCGTCAAGGGTCATGCATGTAGCTGTCAATACAACTCTGTGAAGGACACGAGCCCAACTGAGTTGCACTAAGCTGGTCCCACGAAGCCAGTATGCTCACCATTAACGTCATTTCCGAAAATTTCCCAGCATTGACCGAAATTGCATTTTTCTTTTTCTTCTTTCTAACCATCTAAATTATTTTGACGCCCTATAAATTACACAAAGCAACAATTCACCATACCTCTGGCTATCTCGGCCTCTAATAGATATGTTCAATTATATAAGCTCACAAAAGAAACCTTTCCCTAAGGGGTGTGCATCCGGTTTTACATTTCATGAGTTAATGGCTATCCCTGTATTGAAGCCGACATAATCTTTACATAATCTGGAGAATATACCGGATCATTAATTAGGCTTACGCCATCGGCGTCACATATACATTTGTATAAGTGTAACAGTGACGCAGGTAAAATGTCGTTCTTTGTCTTTTCTCACTGAACCCGAAAGTATGCCGGGCGTATCTTATACAGACCAGTGGGTTTGCATTTAAAACGATTACAAATGTGAAAAGTTCACGTATATTATTTTCTGCTTGGAGGGAATTTTTGACTGTTTAGAATACTAAAATAAGAAAAGTTTTTACCTGACAGGTATTTAGCGAATGTGCAGGGTTTTAATGCAGGTATTTGTAATTTTCATATTAATTGCAGCGTCTAAATGTCTGAATCCCTGTCACGTGGTGTTTCAGACCGTTGGGACCTTTTTAGTCATGGTGGAATTAGTCATTTGAAATTTTAACGCTGCGCATGCTCCTCATTTTAAAATAAAGTAATCGATTGTTCCAATCAGTCGTAATAAGTCATGCTCAAGCCCGCTTCAAGATCTTCAGGCAGCTTCCTGATGGTCGTTGGTTTTTCTCTATTATGCCAGTTGCTAGGTGAAATACACTTGAGTACGGCGTAAAGCACCAGTCAAATGAATAAATAAGTAAAGACCATGTAGTTTATACACATCTCCGTACTTTGGTTTTGATAAGGTAAACGATAAGATTATTTCCCTTCAATTGAGTGAGGGGAAACGAGACTTTGCACTTGGCTTTGTCCTCCTGCAGTAGTTGTAGTTTATTTCCCGCCGGTAAATCTCTAACTATCGGGTATGTGAGGAGTACAACTCTTCAGGTACAGTTTGAAGTTACTATATATATGTAATGGATATTACACCCAAGTCTCTAAACAAATCATATATATTTTAACTAAATTGTAACAGTTGTGAAAATCGAACCACGATGGGAACATACTTGCCCCAGCTGCAATTACAAACCTAATCAGAATGGCGCCCTGGTAACATATTCTCACGTTTCCGGTGCTGTAAATAGCCAATGCTTTTTGTAATTGCAGTGTATAGTTTAAGTATGATAGAGTTTTTTACATTCTAGTCAATCTAAAAATAGATTTATGTATGCACAGAGTATAAAAGTTCCACTCCAGTTGTGTTTTACTGAACAAATAACACAAAGTGTATATTTTAATTTTAGTGAACTGCATTTTAGTGTTTGAAAGGTCGTTTTAGCGTTCATATATTATTATTTTATGTCGGTGAGCATGTGTTATTGTAATCACTAAACATGTAGCCAATTCATCAGTTTAGTCATGTCACTGAAATATCCCACTCGTTTGCTGATGTGTGTGTGTGTGTGTGTGTGTGCATTCATTTGTTTACATTTCATTTCATAACACTTGGCCTGGTGCATAATTTCAAAATATACCAGCGTTTTGAAACTTCTCCAACCACAAAACCTTGCCTACTGCCATTCGTCATATTTCTGGAGAGTTCGCGGACGGTTCATACTGAACGATAAACGGTACATCAATGAATCATTAAAAAATAATAAAAACATCATCAACTGATACTATATACCTGTGAGATCAATTGCTTTAATTTTCAATGGTGTACATCAAGAATGTATATCCGCCCACCAGCCCAACATATGTAGTGCAAAAATATGTTCCTAGAAGGAAATTTTAAACAAAGGACACGTTTGTCGTTTGTCGAATCGGATTATATGTTTGCTGTAATGGTTTCAACCACTCATTTAAAACACGTGTAATATTTTAACACTGAGTCCAACTCCAACAGGTGGGTCCAAAAATACACATCTGACTTAAAGCCGAGGTATCTGACGCACGGTTAGCTTTTGAAACCTTACGTCAGGAAGATTAATAAAGGTGACTTCAAATACTCAATCCCTATTATGACTTGTCCTGACCTATATTAAAATTAACAGCAGTCTCACTTTAAATCATTGCTTTAGCCACTTTTTATCACTTATATACAGCTGTTGTTTAGATCCAACGGCAAAATCCATTTTCAGTCACTCTACTAGGGCCTAATCAAATTCTGCGAGCGGGCTTCCGCATTTTGGGAAATGAAGTGGGCTCTTCTGGGCAACTTGTGTTTTTCATATACCCGCCCCACTGGGTTGCATTTAAGCGCTGACCATCAAGCTGTAAGGGTACTACAAATTTCAGAGGTAAAATGATAAAGAAATAGCTTATTCAACTCTCAGACAGCGATCAGCCCTAAACAAGATCAAACGAAGAAATATGGAGATGCTTGAATAAGTTCAAAACATATAATCGAACAGAATAAACAATACGACTTACAATACCATACAAAAATAATACAAATAATTCCAAAATATACTTTCTTACAGAGATTACCGTCCAAATCCTGATGGAAAATCACATTCCGAAGGCTAGTAGATTCGAGATAAATAAAGAAATCCACAATTCATGGCAATTCTTAAATCGAAGAATGACAGGCTTCCAAGTGACGAACGGTTGTAGTTGCGGTTCACTAATGCAAAGACTGTCGGTTTTGTAAGTTGAGGAAACCGGAGTGCCGGCATAAACCACTTACATTTGGCAAGTTAGCGTGAACATTTCCAACTGTGACATACCAAAATGTACACAGTCTAACTGGTGAAAGACAAATGGTTTTCAACGAACGTTAAACACGTGGTCACATGGGTGCCGTCGTAAGCTTAAGGTCACCAAGGTCTTACAAGCTGTGGCATTGGGCAGAATCTACAAATTCCCGGTCCAAGACCCCGTTTGAACACGTACTTCGTAAGTCCTAGGGGTTGAAAGACAAACGCCTCTAACCATTAACTGACTTTTTTATGGATGGATTAAACATCGATATAACCTTTTTTCGTTTGATTTATTTATTTCATTGGTATTTTACGTCGAAAAAATTCACTTAATTCTTGCGCTTTCAGACAAAACACGAACACTGTGTCATCCATGTTCAGGGCCTTTAAGTTGAACGTTTACTGCCTTTAAGTCATTAAGTCATTAAGTAACACGTGAAGCAATTAGACAAAACTTCTCGTGGAATTAGCCACTTGAACACGTCTTTCGTGATGTCTTTCTCCATGTACACGGAGGAATTCCTGTAGTTATGAATCTCATGAATTAGTAGTATATATACCTGTGATGCAAACAGTGGAAAGACAGTTCCATAAGCTGTCAGTGGGATTACACTTTTCAGTGTACAATCAGGCGTTGTTACATGTAAGGTATGTTAGTTGTGCACAGGGGTAGATAAAAGTCAAGCTCTTCTCAAATGCCAAAATTTAAGGATTTGCGAGAAAAGCGTGTCTACAATGTAGATTCAAGTCCATGTGTTGAGAGTGTGTATATATATATATATAGAGAGAGAGAGAGAGAGAGAGAGAGAGAGAGATTTAAATCCAATTGCCTATACAGGTATTCATGTTAGCGTATCCATTGTATATATTTAAGTTAACGTGTTTATTATATGTATTCAAGCTAACGTGTTTGTCGCTTGCATTTAATTTCACTTGGTGATTGTATCTGTATTTTTCATTTCACGTGTTTAGTATATATATTCAAGCTCACGCGTTAAGTGTATATTACATTATACATTCCACCTTCTTATTTGTCCACTCAGTTATTTATCAGAATTTTATTAAAGCCGATTTGTGTTCGATTTTCAATTTATTTCATGGGAGACAAAAATGTCCAAGAGAAAATACGAGGCTTTAAAATTCACTCTGACACAGACTATAACAGCTGTTTGCTTCACTGCAAGAAGTATCACCATATACATGCATATGTGTTGAAGGGGATATGCTCAACCCCTGTGACCATCTATACAGTTGTCCTGGTGGTTAGACTGTCCGTCCGTCACGGGTTCAGGAGATCCAGAATCAATCTTGGGTCGCGTCACACCGAAGGCTTTAAAACTGATATTTGTTACTGCTGAGAGGTTAGAGCAAGGGAAACAGGGCTGGTCGACCTGGTGTCATTACATGTGACCTGGTGAGGTGTCATGTCTGATTCTTCGGCATGATGTTCCAGTGGTGGCAGCACTTTGGTGGAATGGACTGCAACAAGAAGTTCTGAAAGAACTTCATCCTTGTCATATGACTGAAATATTGTTGACTACGATGTAAAATCCATGCACACATACATAACTCATCCTATGAACATGTGGATTGGAATTCCCTACGCTAAAGTAACATGACCAATGAAAATTCTGACGCGATCGAGTCTCCAACTACAATACAGCCGTATCAAATGAGCTACGAAGATAGAGACAATTTTTTGTTTTGTAGTCAACTTACACACTGTTAGAAAAATCCGTCTTTAATCGGACATACACATGATCTGTACGAAAAAGGGAACTTATTTTAAGAATATATCCAGTGGTGGACGCCGTTACACGTCCATAATGACCGTTATTTTACAGAGGAAATACCTGGCAGTTTTCCGTCATTATGGTGGGTATTTTACGGTGAAAACACCTGGCAGCTTGTCGTCAAGTCTTTTACCCGTAATTTTCCCAGAAGTTTTAAATACAGTAAACTATTCAGAGGACGGCGTACAAGACCTTGACACAAGTACACCTGCACACAATCCAGGTACGACATGCACCTCTTTGGTAGCCATTGTAACTTGTGAGGTGACAAATTGCACTTTTGCCATAAATCTATCTTCTGTACCACCCCATTTATATTAAGCTCTCTACATTCAAGTTACTTAATATCATGCTACATGTGCTTATCGGGAACTGGTACATAACTATTGGGAAAACGGGGTTCCAATCAGTGTTAAAAAGTAACACATTACTATATAAATATAATTTTTAATATACCTTTATTCAGTTCGCATTACAGTGGTTATTGAGTTATAGAGTTTCTGAAAAGATGAAGGTAGTTAATGTTCAACAGTCTTCAGTGTTTTCCACCGGTACTGGGTTTAATTCCATTACCATTTATTTATTTATTTATTTATTGTTGTTTTTGTTACTATTGTCATTATTGTTGTTATTATTATTATACTTATTGTTAGGGAGCCAGAATTAAAATTCAGTTTTGACATATCGGTGTATATTTTGAATTTTTGTGACGGCTTGGCCTACAGCAGGTGTTTCAAACCAGTATCAGCCTACGCTTATGAGCAGTTCGCATTAAATAATTCAAAAAAAGGTCATTTTGTTCATCATACAGGTTTTAATTTGTTGTCATATCTGATCTACATTCATCTTCGATAGACCTACTATCAGAATCCATCACCTGAATCGTTTTACCTGAATCGTTAATAAATTAGCCACTAACATCATCTTTGGGATATTACCCGAGATTTGATTGGATAAGCAATAATGCAGAATTTTCCGCATATTTTGGATGCCATGCACACTACAATATCCCAGGACATAAGTCAGCATATGGTTTATATTTATGGAATAATAGACGGATTTTCTGAGGTCTCTCATAACAATATATAAAGCGATTCATTACACGTTGGCGACTTTAGCAACACATAGCCCAACTTTCAAAAACTTGGGCTATGTGTTGCTAAAGTCGCTTTCAAAAACTTATTCTGGCCTTCTCGCCAATCGTACTTGGGAATGTCCTCCACCAATGTATGTATGGTCATGGGTTTCCGCAAGGCTCTGTCCGGTTTTCACCCACCATCTTGCTGGCTCCCGTCGTGTGAGTAAAATGCATCAAACACGAGTGCGGCGTAAGACATCAAACAACGAAAAAAAAAAAAAAAAGAAAAACAAAATTCAGAGACTCGTCCCACAAAGCCATTTGATATAGATGAAATGTTTGCACTGTTATCGATCAAACTCTATATTGGGTTAACACGCTAAACACCTGTAGCAATATTGTTTGTAAACAATTGGCCTGTCAGACTTTTACATTTATTGCTCTATATATTTTTAAACTTTGACTCAAGTAAAAAAAATAACGCTTTGTGGAGTTCTAAGAAAATCTGTAACATTTCGCAATCGTTTTATTTCAAGGAGAAGGCCGAGTTTTTTCATTATACTTTAATATTTTATACTCTATATATTACAGATGGTATAAATCCTCTCGAAAATTATTGCCTGTAATGTTTTTTTCCTACTTTGAACTTTTATTTTATTTTATAAAAAAAATAATAAAAAAGGCTATTACAGGGTTTATTCGGGGAAGGACTAATTCTACGACCAACTTGTTATGCACATACCAACCTGCATATGCACACATGCAGTCGTGGTAGAGTTTTTTTAGACGTCATTTATAGGTCAAACTGTAATGCATCGGTGGAGATTATTGCGTGAAATAACAATAAAATGTCAGGAGAGAATTTGCAACCGGTTATGTGTGACATCCCATGAACATTCATACTGTCGTTACCGTTCGTGTTCAGTTTCTATCTCCTACACCTTTAGGCTTCTGTAGGTCGCATATTCATAAGGGATTGGTAGCCAATCGGCTGTTGGTAAAGTTCTTAGTAAGAGCGGACAGAACACGGGTATATTGAGTTAGGGTGAACGACTGGAGAGTCAGTTGATTGTAATGTAGCTAAGAGAGGACGGAGTAAGGGATGTAGTCAGTAAGAAAATGTAGGGCCAAAAATCATATTTGTTTTTCTAGTAGTATTTCCTTCCATGTCTTTTTTTCTCCTCCTTTGCAGGTCCAGAAAAAGGCTTCGTTATGATGTGCTGATATGGTTTGAAGGTCTGCAAAAAACCGCTGGTGTTGGTAACATTATTTACTGCATACTGTGACTAATGGGTCTAGCCACATACGCACTTCCCCGTCGCATCCCATTACTAAAAATGCACGTGCTCATTGAAGCGAGGGTCCCTTGAGAAACACTGGAATTCTTACCTGTAGCTGACCTCACACTCAAGGGAGAAACGTTACAGAGAGGATGTCGCCTGCGTAAGTACTCCTGGATTATTTATATACTTACTTTTCTTTGGGCAAGAATGATGATATACTTACCGAAGATTATACGTTATGTAAAATGAAATGTTGAGAAGATAAAAACAGAGTTTACTGATCGTACAGAATAATTAGAAAAGCTTAATATAATGCATGCATACAACTGCGTTCATATGTAGGCTTACGGCGCCACAAGCAGGGACTTACGAAATAGGATTTGCTTTGTTTCCCAGAAGTCCAAGCCATAAAACGTAGGCCTATATATCTATTAGAGCAAGCCCCTGTCAGTGAATTTATTTATTTATGTATTTATTTGATTGGTGCTTTACGCCTTACTCATGAATATTTCACTTATACGACGGCAGCCAGCATTATGGTGGGAGGAAACTGGGCAGAGCCCGGAGGAAACCCACGAACATCCGCAGGTTGCTGGCAGACCTTCCCACGTACGGGCGGAGAGGAAGTCAGCAAGAGCCGGACTTGAACTCACAGCCCTGTCAGTGAAGGACATTCACATATCTATATTCAGACGAGTTTCAGTTGTCGCATGAATTCATAGAATTCGACTTTAGTCGAAACAAAAATAATACAAACATGTTATTTCGTATGTGCAATGTAAGTTGCGATGTTTTTAAGCACATTTATGTATCAAATATTAAACGCTTGGAGAACATAGAATTACAATATAGGCCTATATACATATTTTAGACACTTATGTTTAACACGTGTGTGTATATTTATTACACACGCTTATTTGAAGTTTAATCCCTCTTTAAACGCGTTGGGCATTGAGGGTTAGTTGTTTTACAGTGTAGACTTTGATAACTCACCACGTGTGGACTCAGCTTGTTAATTAGTATTCTTACCGTTTTCCGTTTTCTGTTTAGCTATGAGGAACAGCTAAATTGTTTGACATGAGGGCACAATGTTTCATATTGTAGATTAATAACCATTGAAAACTACAAGGGAATTAACAAGCGTATATAAGAGAGGAACTTAAGATTTCGTAAAATTGATCAATATATAAATTTTAAATATCAATGAACTGCTTCTCAGCCAGTGTATCTGCTGACACTTTGTCTGTATTTTTGTTTCGCCAACAACTGAAGAAAAGCACAATCTGGCTTAGGTCCTACGACCTATAATGTTTAGGATATGAATTTAATACATGTATATCTTTGTGGTACTTAGCTTGATTGTTCACCATTTGAAACTAATTGAAAACTGTGAAAGTGTTATTGCCTTATCAGGAAACCTTCAGGCACAAAGACAACGAGTTACCTACGATAAGAATTTCGAGAAAATGCAATTAAGAAAATATTTGAATGTTAGCCCTGGGCACATGCATTTGTGTCGACCCAAGTTTAACTTTTCGACTACATTTAGTTTTCTGCTTCCTCTGCAGACAGTTGCCGATGTTATGACGCGGAGTAATATGCGTGCTGGGCTTAGCCTGTGCGGCTGTGCTCTGGTTGCCGCGGTCAGCGGAATTACCCTGTCCTTCAATCTCTTCTCAAAGGCTCTCAAGGACATGTTCCATCTGAACCAAGTCGAAGGTAATTTGGAGACGGTCCCCCCTTTCCATTGTACCGCAAGAGCGAGATTGCTGTTTTGAGAACGCATGACAGGGATTTCTGTGCTGTGGGTCAAGGAAGCCCACTTAACTGCTTTAAATTAGAAGAAAAGATAAAATTAACGCCAAAATCAGATGAAAGAGCGTCAAGACTTATCTGCAAATACGCTGATTCATAGTTCTGGGATATTTTTTTTTCAGGAGAAAAGAATATTTGAAAATATTTTTGTATATACCAACTTTTGGTATATCGTTGTTGCATAATAATGTTCTAAATAAGGGTGTGATGCTGGTCTGATAAATTTATTTGAATGTAAATTTGTTGTTTATATTCAAGCATATGCATTTAACCTAAACTATAATAATATTTATGGGGGGCCCTCCGTGGTTCAGTCGCTATCGCAGCACAATGACCCGAAGCTTCCCATCAATGCGGTCGCTGTGAGTTCAAGACCAGCTCATGCTGGCTTCCTTTCCGGCCGTACGTGGGAAGGTCTGCCAGCAACCTGCGGATGGTCGTGGGTTTCCCCCGGGCTCGGCCCGGTTTCCTCCCACCATAACGCTGCCCACCGTCGGACAAGTGAAATATTCTTGAGTATGGCGTAAAGCACCAATCAGATAAATAAATAAATAATATTTGTGAACATATTATAAATATAAATATGATCCAAATCCAGATTGAATACATTTGTTACCTGAAAGCAACAAATTCTAGTGCAAAAATATTTATTAAACCTGTATTAGATCATTTATAACATTATTACACAAAGACTATAAATACCAAAAAATGGTCCCAAATACCCACCATACAAAAATTATTTTCAAGTGACATTTTCTCCTTAAGGAAAAATCTAAAAAAAAAAAATATTGAGGACCACATTTAAGAATAACTTTTCGCACTCTTTCATATAAACTTTATGTCATTTTTATGTTTTCTCAACCTTTAAAGCATTGAAAACCTTCGACAGTCACAAACAATTCACTCAGTTGCGTGTATTTTAAGCCCGCCTTTTTGACGTCTGAGACAAGACAATAGCTGGATTATAGTTTTCGGTTGAAAAGTCAGAAAAATAAACATAAAACAACTAGATATGAGCTGAACCCTGTTACCAACATCTGTATTGCTGTAGCATAGGCACACACGAAAATGTGTTTTTGGGACTAGTTCTTTGGATGCGCATTATGTCCGGCTAGAAATAGCTATTTGGCTTATACTCCAACTGGTCGAACCAATAATCGGCGTCCTCGCTATAACTGGCTCAATGAATTGAAGGTTCCACTCCCTGCAGCATATCGATCAAAGATCAGTGAGATCATATATATCGCTCTAATTCTGCTGCCCATTTAAGTCAGGGGGGTTGTCAGATACTTCACGGAGGGTGGTGTTTTTCTCGGTATGAGCTCCACGCATAATTCTAAGGGCCGTCATGGAAATTATAAATTCCTAAGTAGGGCGATAAATAAATAAGTAAATAAATAAATTATATACAGTTCTCTAGCATGAAGGTTCAAATATATGGTCATATGTCAAAACCTGGTTTCCTCCCTCCAATTTGCTGGCTGCCGTCGTATTAGTGAAATATTTTTGAATACGGCGTAAAACACATGTGAAATGAATGAATGAATGAATGAATAAATAAATAAATAAATAGGTATGTGTAAAAATGCTCCTGTTTACAGATATGTACTATATTTTATATATATGAGAAAAACTTTTATACATATGTGAAAAAAAATTTTAGTTTGCAAAATATTTCCACACACGTATAAAGCAAGTTTGCTTATATACATTATACGTGTATTTTACATATGTACAATATACCTTTATTTTATATATTTAACATACAGATTGAACATGTGTGCAAATGTAGAGAATAAATATCACAACGGCCAGCAAGAATGGTGAATTCTCTCGATTGTTACAAGCAAACCATTTTGGGTAATGCAACAGGTCGAGGAAGCCATGCTTGCTGTTATCCGAACAAGAGCTGCAACGAGTCCCAGATAATCCATCAAGTTTTGAGCCAAGAGGCCGATTAAGCATCTGGCGGCCTTCAACGGTTTATCCTGGGGCCCTTTACGTTGTTCATCAGCCATAAAACTGATCACCACTACGTCAGTAAAATTTTCTAAAGTATAGCCCACCTTTGTAATTAAAAAAATTAAATTAATTAATGTTTCTTTAAAGAAAAAACCTATGTATGCTGGCATCGTATGTCTTCCTGTGTTCTGTTTTCCAGTTGCCTATTTGGCTTCCGCCACCATACTTGGACACAACATCTTGCTTCCAGCGGGACTCTTCAACGACAGATTTGGTCCCAAATGGTCTATGGTTCCTGCATTGCTCTTCACGTGTGCTGGGTGGCTCATTGTATTGATCAATATCCTAACAAGATACAACGACTCGGAGAACCACACAGCCCATGTGGCTCTTTTGGTCCTGGCTCTGGCATTCGCGGGTGATCACCATTAAATAGAATCTCTGCTGCCCCAAGAGGGTCGCTAAGTTAATTAGCTTTTGTGACCCGATATTTGACATGCTAGTCTACCGGAAGATCACTGGTGTATACTGTACATACATTGTACATGCACGACTGTACTTTAAGAGTTCAAACAGAGGTTAAATATATCTGTGATCTGAGAAATGGAGAAAAAACTGCAAAACGATCGCCAAGGGAAACGTAACTGAACAAGCATTAATAGCAAGTTGACTGTGTTGACACGATATTTGACATGATGATAAAGCTGTACAAAACGATGCAGCTAATAGGGTACCTCCTGATTACCTCCAGAATCTAAGTATAAAACTATGACATTGGTATATACCACGCATAATGTGAGAGAGCTTGTAAGCGGCATTTGTTGACACATTTACAGGAATAGGTAAAAAAAAAATGCCAACTGGGATCAACTGATACAGGGTCGGGTTTTACGTTTCGCGTTCACCATTTGTCAACTTCCAGACGGTCGTTACTGATATAGTTTTTCTCTCCATGTTTTAAACTCTTATATTTATGGACAACATTATTTGTAATAGTTGAACTATTTGTGTGTTTTCTTTCACAGGCCACGGTCGCACGTATTTTTTTCTGTCAGCTCTGGCGACCTGTGTTATCAACGTTCCTGAGAGCATACGCCCGCTGACACTGGTTGCCTTGGAAATAGTTGTTGGGGCTATGCCCGTTATTTTCCCCTTGGTTTTCGAAGGATTACTAAAACAAGCAAATACACTTGCATCCTGCATAAAATTCTTCTCCTGCCTGACTGGCATCAGTTTTCTAGGAGCCCTTATCGGCTGTGCTCTTATGACGAAGTCTTTCACCTTGGAACACATTCGCTGGGGCAAAGGCTTTCATTTTACGTCAGAAGACGATGGTGAACAAGGGCGATTATTGCAGACTTCGCGGCCGAACAATAATGAAAAGATAGAGGAAACCAGTGAAGATACGGATAATTTAAAGTTGATAAGGACTTCGAAAACACTTTTCGAGCTGATTGTATCTGTGGATTACAACTTGATTTTCTGGACGGCGTCATTGTTGACAGCTGTAACGGTGTTTTACGACTACAATCTCGTGTTCTTGTTGACAGCGTACGGTCACCGTATCGACTCAGTCTTGGTGATAACAATTTACCGTTTGGTTGTGATAAGCACCAGGTTCGTGCTGACAATCTTGCTCTTCATTCTACAAAATAGGCCGTCATTTGTGTTTATTCTTCCATTCCTAAGTGGCATTCTCACAATAACATTCATTCTACTGACAATGCTCTTCTCGGACCACCTCTGGTGTATTCGCTTGGCCTACATCGTCCTTGGCGTTTCCGGAGGCATCGTCTACGCCTTTCCTCCGATTCTCATCCTCACCATCTTCGGACTGGCCAACTTTGGGCGTAACGTTGGCATCCTAAACAGTGCAATCCCTATCCTCATGCTGCTTATAAACATGGTCTTTAGTCATTACTACGACAGCCAAACCGCGCGAGAGGAGGAACTCTATTGCTATGGAGATCGATGTTTCCTTTTGTCGTCCATCTTGACCTTGGTCTTGGGAATTTTTTGCTCTTTTTTGGCAGCGTTGTTGTATTTTAGGAAAGTTGAAAGACAGCAGGCTGCAACTGTGAGAAAATGAGGATGAAACATTGTATACAGCGGCTGGTTTCCCCCGGGCTCTGCCTGATTCCTACCCACCATAATGCTGTCCGCCGTCGTATAAGTGAACTATTTTTGAGTACGGCTTAAAACACTAATCAAATAAATAAATAAATGTTGCATTCATACGTAATTGCCATGACCACGAAAATCCTTCATCACTGGTTGATGTGATAGTTACGCGCCTTTGGTTTTAAGCTATGCAGGTTACATTGTCTATACAGTTCGTGAAACGAGCCTCAAGTCATGTGCATGTACAAACACCGTCTGTACAGTTCGTGAAACGGGCTTCAAGTCACTGTTTTAGTCAACAACGCACTGGAATTTATTTAAATTCTACATAAGTTATAAATCATGTTTCGACGAAAATGTTTCTTGTTGAGGTGGTGTTATGAAAAGTTAAATTATTTAAACCTGGATTTGTACTGCACGCCAGTGCCGTCAGTGACGCTTAAACACAGACACGATAACGGAGTTAGTCAGACTGTGTCCTACTGGCACAGTAAAGCCCTCTGACCTGCGGGCAATATGTACGTGTAAACAGTTATCGCCTTTCTCTAAAAACTCCTCAGTTAACACAAATTTTGTCTATGCAGCGCACGGGTCACAGGGTGTCTGTGTTTTGGATAGTTAATCTAGTAGAACAAAATATGGACAAATATGGACTTTTCCGGTATTTCTCGAGATGCTGCAGTCTTTTACGTTATATTTTAAAAAGTCCGCAAGTAACCTGCGGATGGTGGTGGGTTTCCCCCGGGGTCTGTCAGGTTTCCTCCCATCATAATGCTGGCCGATCAAATCAAATAAATACATAAATAAATAAATTCACTGACAGGTTCTCGCTCACATAACTTGCATATATCAGTTTGACACATGTGAACTCGCCAGGCTCTTGAACTAATATAGAAAGGTAACTCGTTCATCTACCTCCCATGTTTGTCTATAAACTACCCGATTCTATTATTTATTTTTGGAATGATTCAGTAGATAAGGTTCGAAACAAAATGTGTAAGCACTGTCCGTCCATTCCATCCAGAGTGAAGTGATAGTCCTTACAATAAATCCTCCTTCACGCGGTGTAAGTTGCCGTGTCGATCTGTCGAATTCCATCAGTCGAACCAAAACATTGCCCGGTTTCATAAAGAGTATTTAGGACTAGGTTTTCCTTAGCTAAGTGCATTTCTCATCTTTACAACATTCCTGGTATTGACTGTTAAGGGAATTCTTAACAAAGTGAGCTTCATGAGGCCTTGGCCAGGGCAAAGAACATTAATTTAACTAATTTGTGTAGAGTTCGATTAATCTCACCGCATGAGAACAATTCATGAAAAATCGTTTGTTCGATACGACAAATCGTACTGTCTTAGTACAGTTTTATCTGTTACCCATTCCCGCGAAATCCCTTGGATCTCGTGAGATTTCCTCAAAATTGAAAAACCATAACTATTCTTTATCGTCAGAATTAAAATGCCAGATTCTGCGGGGAATACACTTTGTTTGAAATTTTTACTCCAAAAAAAAAAATATTTTAAATGTTCGTACGTTATTAAACGTCACTTTTGGACAATTACTTCAAATGACAGAAGAACCATTTTACTCTTCCAGGTGTCTGCTCCTCACCAAACCACCCGGAAAGGTTAACCGACATTCACCTTCATCCTGCCCTCTATATGTTATATCACAAATATGTGTTTGTGCACAATCATCTCGTGAATATAGAAATACGAATTATTTCTGAGGTCTTTATATCCATGTAACCGTAAGCGTCATTTCCCACAAATCGTGCAGCGCATACAGGGTTCTAGTTGGGCAGGTTTTTTTTGGTTTTTTTTCTCTCATTATATGACATTTACAGTCAACGAGGCCTGGCCCCTTCACATTGTCTTCATGTGATAGTTTATTAAATATTTTGAGTACAGCATTCTGAGTAATTCTAGACCTGTGACGTCGAATAAAGTACACTTAACATCGCTGCGGTGCAATGGTGATATTAGTCGCACGTGAGTTGCTACAAATTAAGTATTTACATGAAAAATTAGGCTGAAACGCTAACCAAGGTCACTTGACAAGAGATTAGGTTTCTCTTGTCTCCGATTTTATATTCATATATTATCATGTTCGTATCACTAGAAAAAAGTGTTGATTAGATTTAAAAGAAACTTTCTTCGGCATTTTGTTAGCCTTATGTTTCTGTCAGTTCTTAATCACTGATCTTTGAACCAGTAAGGTTTTAATGACATGCTCTATATGCCAGCCATGACTAAATGTTGCATTGTGCACTGAAATTACTGCGTCATGCATGTGTTGTGAAAACCAAGGTCGTTTACGGGAAGAGGTGCTCTATTTTTCAAATTTAAGAATCAGCGATATTTAGGCCCGGATCTGGCCCACAGCCACCGTTGTGTGATGTATTGGACTAATTGTGACCACTTAATTGCATACCCTTTTGAGTCAGATCGAGATATGGCTATATAGGCATGTCTTTGATTGATTGAATGATTTGGTTACTTATTTAGTGATTGATTGATCGATTCATTGGTGTTTTAAGAACATTTTCAAGGACATTTCACTCACACGACGACAAGCAACTATCAACAGGCTGCTAGCGCACCTTCGCAAGAAGAAGCCAACATGAGCTGGACTTGAACTCACAGCTTCTTTTGCTGTTTGGGTGGACATTAGATTCTGTGTGCAGTGTGATGATTTCAATCAACGTCACAAGTTATTACTGCAAAAACTAGTGTGTCAAGGATATTCCATCAAAAGTCTTCGCTATAAGTTTCTTCAATTTTACAATGAGTTTGTCTCTCTTGTTAGTGAATATGACGGAGTGTCCAGAATCTCTGGGTCACTTCTCCATAACTGTGTCTACTTCCCCTTATCCCGGAGCTGGGGGGTGGGGGTATATTTAGCGTGTTGAGACTGACAGACACTTTGTATATATATGAACAGATGACACCATATGTACTAATATGGTACACTATTTGCATACTGATTTTATTCATGCACCTAGAACATTAATGATCCATATTTGAAATAATTTAGCAGATGATATGAGTCTTCAAGTCTTCAAGTCTTCATATTTGGAACACAGATACAATGAAGTTGTACTGTTTGCATGAACCAGATAATTTGCCTTGGCGGTCTGCACGAATCAATGGCTCTGTATATAAGTATATATATTGATGAACATAACATTCAAAGCAGCATAGTGGGGGCTTCAAGGGGGGGGGGGCTAACCCACCTACCCCACCCCCGGGCAGATCTCTTAAAAAAAAATTTTAAAATGCTATAGGCCTGCTGCATGGAGTTGTTTCAAAATTAATTATCGGTCAAAGCTAAGTCAGTCCAACATTCTGTTTTTTCCCTGTAGTTCCCGAATTATCATCTTTCACAGAACACTCCCCGTCTCCGTACGATTTCTCATATTAAAATGATAATACAAATGGTTAAATTAGATAATGCGACCTCAAAAGACAATTAAAATTCCGTACGAGCTACTGAGAACGATGCGCGCATATATTACTGGTGCCATCAACACCACCCAGGCGACCGGAGCTATCAGTTATTCTTCACGTGCCAGCTCAAAAAGTGTGTCAGTCATCGGCGGAGACTGATGTTTCAACGCGAGACCAGTATGTGTGAGTATGAAAAAAGAAAACATTCCTATTACGTAGGCCCACACAATTTTGGGGGAAAAAGTGTTGAAGGTCTAGCCTACATAATAAATAATGACGACTTGTGTGATGGAAATCAATTTCACGAAACTATATTTCCATGTCAGTATATACAGTATATACAATTGTACTGTATATTTAACAGAACTTAACAAGTCGGTGTTATATGACTGAAAAGTTGTTACGACGAAAAACTCCAAGCATACACACATACATACATAGCAGGCTTTCCAATAACGCGCTACATGGGATAACCTTTAAATCACTTCTAAACTTGTGTCAGTACAAGGCAAGAATAAGCAAATTAAGATGTCTAGTGCTTTTTTATCATCAGGATATTTATATTTATATTTCAGGATAATTAAGTGGTGTTTGCTGGAACAAACTGATCATGAGAGACCGCAATGGCCGTTGGTTAAAGTTAAAAAGTTTCATTTATCTGCATGAGCGGGGATAAAAAAAAAATCCAGCCACATTGCAAACAACGAGCACACCTATTTTTTATAGTAAGCGCGCGCACAAACTACACTTCATTCAAACCTGTGCAAAATGGCGGACAACACTTTACACATCACGACACTGATGATCACCAGACCGTGTGCGCGCAATTTTATGTATATATACCTGACGTGTGAACTGAGATGAAAGCCAGATGGAGACGAGGAGCGTAAGGGAATGGACAGGTTGGGGGTGGGGTAGGGGGGAGAGATGCCCCTGGGGTTTACTCACCTTATATGCTCAGATGCATAAACGTTAAGGCCAAGTAGTCTTTTTGCATGAGAGAACACAGTACCGTGTAAAATGTCGTATTATAACTTACAACTGAAGAACTACAGGCGTGAAAGTAAAAGGAAAATAACATACAGCCTGCACTTTACATAATGAGATATAATTCTCATAACTTTATAAAGAGTTGGTGGAGAATTATTAACAAACGCCCCGCGTTAGTGTTGCTGAATAAACTTTATCGTCTATGCATTACACTATCACCTAAGAAAGTGCTGAGCACCGCCTTCTTAAAGTGACGGAAAAAAATACGTCAGGATGCCGTACTCTTAGAAAAATCAGCGCAGTGACGACAGTTCGCCAGTTGATGTGTGGTCACGCATAACTGGTGAAACCCACCTTCTTAATTTACCCCAGTTAAGCGTTTATTCTAACTGTTTATGTAAATGTTTGAAAAGTAGCATGCTCTCTACAACCATGGCTTAAACAGATCAAGGTAAAAAAAGAAGTGATGTTGATTGCATGATGTTAGACATCACGTCAGCCTCAGTTGTGAAATCATTGAAACGATGCATTGATTGTTAATTTCAGTGGAGTTTTACCCCGTACTCAATGAAATTTCACTTATACGGCTACGACCAGCATTATGGTAGGAGGAAATCGTGCACCCTATGTCCTAAGTAAGTCCGCTTTGACAACAGAAATACATGGATTGCCTTTGGGAAAACAGCTTATTGACAAGGAACGCGACTACTTTGAGAAAACGCCTAAACCACCGTCTTTGGAAACGGGTTTCGTAACAATACCTACTGCCGCACTGAAGAGCTGCCTTTCGGGTAAGAATAAGGGGCCGTTATGGGAAACCGGTTCCTGAACGAGGGAGGACAACTGCAGATTTGAGGAAACCAACTCCTAATCTAAAACCACGGGCGTTTTTGGGTATAGACTCCTGGCCCCAGGATCACGAAACAAAACTGTCTTAAACTTAATTGAAACTTATATTCTTAACTTCGAAACAGTTTACCACTCACAAACTATGATTTACCTACACAATTTTTACTTTAATACCAAGAGTTGTCTTAGAACATTCAGGACAAAAATCACAATTAGCGTTTAAGTTCAGATTTATAAGCTCCGAAATAATACTTAGTATCACTTAAGTATAAGAGAGTTTTGTGATTCTGCTGCCGGAGCTAGGCCCCCGATCGGCGTCTTGGCTACAGCATCGCTGGTGGTTCCATGAACAGACGTATCACCGCATTAGGAAGCCAGTTTCTTGGCTATTCTTACCTAAACGCACGGCGACTTTAGGAAACCGGTCACAAGTTCATGGGCTAGGACAAAGGCCGCTTTGAAAAACCAGTTTTAGAGCTATAGGACAAAGGTCGCCGTGGTAACCCAGTTCTTCATTTAGGGCAAATGTCGCCAAGGAAAACCAGTTCCTGATCTAAGATAAAAGCCGCCGTGGTAATCCAGTTCTTGAGTTAGGACAAAGGCCGCCACAGAAAACCAATTCCTGAATTAGAACAAAGGTCGCTTTGGTAAACAGAACCAAGGTGTGGCTAAGCTTAATGCTGAAATAACAAATTACCGGTATTTCATTGGCCTTTCATTTGTACTTACCACCATTTTACTTAAATGTTTGAGGAACGTTACCAGAGCGAATAACAGTTATGTGATATGGTCTGCTTAAAACAACCCCTCTCCCCCTCCCCCATGGTCACACAGTTATTTTGCTGCCATACAGAACGCCCGTGCGAAAGATTTCAGGCAAGGTTTTCGACCCAGTACCAGCAAAAGCATTAAGCTTTGTCAAGGTGCGCTTCAGGCTATCTGTTAGTAATTCAGTTGGCGAGTAAAAATCCTTCAAAACAGTGGTAATCTAATGTATATGTTTAGTTACAATGCCATCCAGGGTTTCAGACTTACCCCTAGAAGACAGATGTTGATCGGAAAAAATATTTTTACTTTAAATTCTGTACGTGTATATTTTAACTACAACATTCTGAACGGTTCGTTTTGGTGAACGTTTTCTCTACAGGTAACATAATAATGAACGTATATATATAAAATTTTTTTCTTTTTGTCAGCTTTTGTCTAGAAGAGACCAAACCTTGAGATCGGTATGATATCTTGCCTTAAATGAGAAGAAAACGTCACTAACGGAATAACTTTTCCCTCCTAGGGATTGGCTGATGTTTGGTTTATCAGACACATTAGCGTAGGGTTCTGCTTTATTGAGAATGGACGTGGTGACTTGTAAGTCTTTTACTTCCGTCTTGGGTTGTAGGATAGAGAAATCCTATTGCTCTTATTGGACACTGAAGAGTGATTTTGTAGTATCTGGATATTTGTATGCGTACAATTTATATTCCAATTTATATTACATCAAGAAAAGAAGGTTATAAAGACAAATAAGAAATTCCAATCTAGAAGGTAATTGCGCGTGCAAAGACACGGTTTGTTTTTATTTGCATGTTGTTTCTGGGCGTCACAGAATCGACTAGTACAGTGTGTATGCCTTAAGCTCATTTGTGAAAGTGTGCATTCATTCATAACACACATAACACCTTGAACCCTGGGAATTGCTCTGTAGGATTTTCAAACACGTGTTGGTATATTATCGCGTGGTATAATGTCGGCATGACTTCCATCACTGTAAAAATTTTAAAACTTTTCTCCCATTGTTAACGTGTAATAGCTCTTGATGCTTAAAGAGGAAAGACACATCAAAGTGAAGTATGCATCAGTAAACAGACAAATAAAACTGTGTCGTAAAATACTCGAAATCGTTATTATTTGTTTTTAGATTTTCGTTTTCACGGAATTAAATGCAATCAAAATTTATGAGTTGCATATAGTGGTCTTTATGGATGGACCATAGCTCTGTGGTTTATCCCGCCAATTCGGTTTCCTCCACCTATGATACTGACCTCCAACTTATAAGAGAACAATTCTTGAGTATGACGTTAAGCAACAACGAAATAAACAAATAAATAAATAGTTTCTGTCTTGGTATACATATGCCTTGTGACCGCTTCCTTGCTTTCCCATGCGTTTTGCCCCCATGCATCTGGCCATACATCTGGCCTCAATATGACTGAGATTTTTGCCGACGCGGCGAAAAGCCATAAGCATTCACAATCATCCATTCATTCTGGCTCTGATCCACCCTACTGTACGTGGTACAATACTCTACATGGAATAGTCTGGAACTTCCACAGTACTTCCATACTCGATTCACAGTACTCTGGGATACGGTATACAGTACCCTATAGCAAGGTATGCAGTACTCCTGTACAAGGTACTCAATAATGATGTGTACGGTACGCACTACCCATGTACTTTGTGCATAGTTGTCCGACGCACAGTACACGGTACTCACTCACGTGCACAGTACATACATGCAATGTTCCAGTAGATGCCTCACATGCGGTTGTCTTGTATACCATAGGACCTACACAGTACTGTAAACAGTACTCATGTAAACGATACACAGTGCTGATGTACACGGTATATAGCACGTATAAGGTTTGGACAATAAATGTTGCCTGGATACCAAGTTAGAGGCTTTAGGCCTATTAAATATGATGACAACAAAATGTTTGGAGCTGAGGTTGCGTGAGACCATTTGCCAACTATATTCCATGCACTGTCCTTGTTGCATTGGTTATACTCTCCATCCATACTGTGGTGTTTTATTTTTAACATGGGAAATCTGTGCTCTGATTACCTTATAATACCATGTAGCACTTCAGTTAGAGACTTGCGACATATACAGAATATTTTCTGTTAATTTACATGAAATATGCTATTTCAGATCACGCGATATCTCGGTACATACAGGTAGTGATGATAGCAGCATATGTAGGTTTTGTCAACGAATGAATGATTGCAGTTTAAAAGGAAAGGCAACAAAAAATATAACCAAAGTTATTTCAGAAGAAACGTCCATACAAACCTGAACCAGCATAGGCACTTTCATGAAGTGCTTGGTAACTCCATAAATCGCATTTTAATCTAGACTTCTTATGAGGCCATAGGAAACGCCATTTTAGGGAAGCCGGAGTCATCCGTATCCTACTCTCTTCAGTATTACGGGCGAGACACTCCTGTGTCGTGCGATGCACGGTTCCCGTTATGACTACAACCGACGGTCACGCATATTTGTCTCCTTATAAGACCTTAGGAATAAGCGTAGACATATTCCACTACCACTTTCTCGTTAAAAATGGTTTTAAAGTATTTCAGAATTGTCTCGTAATCAGAAGGAAAAGAACTGATTTAACTCAGTCTGATTCTCGGACTGATTCTCTATATTGCATGGCCTCTTGGTAGTTGGCGCAATTGTGATGTCTTCCACAGATCTGAAAAATGAGAATTGTTTTTTGCTTTGATATATTTTGTTGTCCTGTTATGCTGTTTTATTTCGTTTGCTATCATTGTAAGGTTTATATTTTATATTTTATTGTTACACTACAATTCATAATGTGGCTCAGTCTCGTGCATTAACAATTCAGAATAGCGACATGGAACAACTGATCTTGTGGTCATGGCGGCAAACGATAACAAATAATTTCAAATTAAGTTTTCTCTGGAAGATTTCCAAGACAAATATTTGTACACAATGTACCAAACTAAGGGAGGAGATATCTGCGGCTGAAAAAGCACTGTGTTGCTTTCATGTGTCGATCTAATAAAAATTCAGAACGACACCCTTGGAAAATCTAATTAAATTACGCTAGAAATAAGAAAGAAAATGAAAGTATCTTTTTCACGCATTCAAAGACTGTAATCTTTAGACAATAATTATATAATGATAATCATGCATTTAACTTCCAAAGGAGAATGGCACAAAGCAATCTGACAACTTTCTGTATCGGTATCACTTGAATGCAGTGAATGAGGAACGCCTTTTGACCCACATGAAGCTCACATCAGATTGTCAGCGCCGCCTGCCTGCGAAACCCCTGTAATGACTTTGACATACAACACCTACTGACCTTGATATGTGAATAAAGTATTATTTAAAGGATTTTTCAATGAAACAAACTATACAGTCATCATATCATTCAGAAGGTGATACGAGAGGCTAGTGCACTTACCGCACCAGATGCTATAGACGGCCGGATAACAACGCCACCGCTCATCGTAAGCTGTCTCGCCCTATGGGCCCGGCTCATACGGCAGTCCGAACTCTACGTTAGAAAAAAATATGTATGATCATCGTGTGTCAAACACTGTCGTGATAACTAAATTGTCAATGGAATAGATTTATTTGTCGTCCGGCTTGATATATGCAGAGAGAGAGAGAGACAGAGACAGAGACAGAGAGAGATAGATGTGTTTGTGTGCGTGTGTGTGTATGTATACATATATATATGCATGTTTCAAGCTGGACAAACAAATAAATGTGTTCCATTGAGAATTTAGTTACCCAATACAAACCGTTTCGAATAATGTCAATTCTACAGAATTTCAGGAAAAAATCTAAGTAAATCTGAGTATTGCGACGCCGGTTTCTTTCATTGTAGAAGCTACCGATGTTTGACGATTGTATTTATTTATTTGAATGGTGTTTCAAGCTGTGCTCAAGAATATTTCTTGAATACGGGGGAGGAAACCCACGACCTTCAACAGCTTGTTGGCAGACCTTCCTACGTGCGGCCGGAGAGGAAGCCAGTATGAGTTGGAACTCACATTGACCGCACTGATGAGCGCTCTGATCAACTGAGCCACATAGCCCCCCTTTGTCATTGTATATAGAGCGTACATTCTGGAAGGAGGTACCCGTGTTGTAAACACGTTTATTACTTTTGGTGGCAGAATCTTCCTAAAGCTATCCGTACCTAATATATATATCAAGGTGGGTGCCTTAAAGGCCTGGGACAACCTCTAACTTTGCATAAATGGACACAAAACACGGTGAAATATTCCAGTCAACCAAACTATGTTCTTTTTAAAGCTGACACACTAGACTTTACGCTGATATGTGAATGTACAAACAAACATTCTTTCGCCCGAAAACCGTAAGTTTGTAGGACTTTTCTTTAAAAAAGAAAAGTCAGGTTACAGCGAAAAGCTTTGCTGTGATTTGTCGCACACCAGTCAACCACAGTGTGAGACCAGTAAGAGCGAAGCTTTCATCGCTTTGATGGCTAAAGAGTCATGGTTCCTTGATAATTTTGACAGCTCTGCGCCGTTGGAGTAAAGAGAAGAGGAAGACTTATGACTCCCGCAGTGTGCAACGAATCAAAGTATTTAAAAGTGTTTTATTAAAAAAACAATTTACTTGATCGATAAAAGAAATATAGTGGCATCAGCGGCTTTCATCGCTGAGAAATGAAGCCAGAGCTGTCGCTTGATGCTCTCTTTCCTGCTACCGGATTTGTCCGGCTAAGAAAAAACCTGCAAACTAATGGGTTTCGGGCTTCAAAAGAAAGCATGTTTGTTTGCCCATTCACATATCAGCGCAAAGCTTAGTCATGCTATTGTGTCCGCTTTCGAACAAACGTCATTTGGTTGAGATTGGAATATTTCTCCGTGTTTTGTGGCCAGTTATGCAAACTTAGGGGTTATGTCTCAGGTCTTGAAGTTGCATACCTTGTTATGTACATTAGATATATATAGCGTTCGGGGGATTCCGTATTTTACATTAGAAGAGGCCTTTAGAGGTCCGAGGATTTTTACATCGCCTGCTCTGCATCACGGACGCTATCGTCTACCGTTCGTAACTTGGAGGCCAGAGGCATCCTTCGATTGAAGACTTACCATGAACTGTAGATTTCAATTTACGTGGACTGACTCGCCTTTGGAAGCTTGCTATTCCATCAGAATTTGAACGGTACTTCTTAAGAAACTATATATTTTTGTAGTTGTATATATTGTTCTTGTATAATATTTTAAGTTATATTGTTTATTTTGTTCATTTACATGTATTGAACATATTCAAACGTCTTCTTGTTCCTTTGTTTAATCTTGTGTAAGGTCTATAGATGTCTGAGAGATGAACAAGTCATTTGTTTATCACCCTTCCTTTCAGATTAGTGGTACCCTGACCATCAGTGTAGTGAAATAAAATCAACTGAATTCCCCCAAAACGTTCTTTGCGAAATCTGGGGTACCTTCATCCGAGTATTGAAGACGGTTCAAACCTCGATGGCTAGTGGTCAGAGCGTCCGCCTCGGGATCGGGTCATACCAAAGACTTAAAAAATGGTACTTGTTGCTTGGCGCTCACCGCTGAGATGTTACAACAAGGAAACGCAACTGGTCGGCCCGCTGTCAGTGAAATGTGACTGGGTGGGGTGCTACGCCTGGTGTCAGATGTTCCAGTGGCGGCAGCACCTAGGCGGCATGGGCTTGACTTGTCATACACTCTAAGAACTCCTCGTGGTCATATCACTGGAAAAGTGTTGCGTAGGACGTAAAACCCAAGCATATATACATACATACATACATACGGTTCAAGCTGACCTGACCGCTGTTCTCTTGCAATGAATGAGCAGTACATGACCACTTTACTGACGAATTGTCATCACAAAGCCAGGAATGAACAATGGACTACAAATTTGGTTCCCGAATTGCTTAGAGCGGGAAAAGATCTCTAAGGATTCACGCACATCCGGGCACTTCACTCACATGCAGCAGTGGCGACGAGGTGGAAGATAACATGGGAACGTAGGCCTATAGGAAATGAGAAACAACCCACAATACTGTGAGAACTACACCTAATGACACTCGGAAATTATAGTATGTTTGACACAATAACAATCCACACAGTGCACGCAAATCATGCGAGTAAGCAAAGCGTGGTATTAGATTTATGTCGCGGGCGTTGCATTCAAAAAAAAAAAAAAAAAAAAAGGAACAGAACAGAGATGAAAACATAAGACATTGATATTTATTTCTCATTAGATTTCATTTGAACACATGATAATATGATATATAAAGACAAACTGAGCCTGCACGCTGCTTTCTTGTCAGCCAGTGTCCTTATTAGTGGCCTCCTCCACATACAACTGCATCTGTACAGAAAAAAGAAACCAAATAATCAGTATTGGTACTGAGAATTGTCATATGAAAATGAACAGGAAATCCACCAACAATCTGCTCAAGCAGCGAGTTATGAAATCGATATAAATGTCATCCAAAAATAGAGATATCCTAATACCGTTAGCAGCTCTGATAAATGATGGAAACAAATATCTGACACCGTCTTGGGAAATTTTCTATCACAAATAAGATCATTGTACCGCTGTCACTGAGGCATGTTGTGAAGGGAGACAACTCCTAAAGCTATCAGACTGAAGTTTCAACATGCTTACCACACAGTTCACTGGAGACAGGATATAAAAACAAAAGCAACTACTCAAATACACGAATTATAAAGAAGCCTAATTGCTGGGTAGTTGCAGTACATTAAATATGTAAATGTCAGGATGGACTTTTATCAGTCTGTTATCACGTGTGAACGTCAGGTCTCAATTTGACCTGTCCCTTATGTGTTATGTATGTAAATGCCAGGATTCAAATTATCAGTTTGTTATGGCGTGTGAACGTCAGGTCTCACTTTGACCTGTCCCTTATCATGTGTTACGTATGTAAATGCCAGGATTCAAATTATCAGTCTGTTATGGCGTGTGAACGTCAGGTCTCACTTTGACCTGTCCCTTATCATGTGTTACGTATGTAAATGCCAGGATTCAAATTATCAGTCTGTTATGGCGTGTGAACGTCAGGTCTCACTTTGACCTGTCCCTTATCATGTGTTACGTATGTAAATGCCAGGATTCAAATTATCAGTTTGTTATGGCGTGTGAACGTCAGGTCTCACTTTGACCTGTCCCTTATCATGTGTTACGTATGTAAATGCCAGGATTCAAATTATCAGTCTGTTATGGCGTGTGAACGTCAGGTCTCACTTTGACCTGTCCCTTATCATGTGTTACGTATGTAAATGCCAGGATTCAAATTATCAGTTTGTTATGGCGTGTGAACGTCAGGTCTCACTTTGACCTGTCCCTTATCATGTGTTACGTATGTAAATGCCAGGATTCAAATTATCGGTCTGTTATGGCGTGTGAACGTCAGGTCTCACTTTGACCTGTCCCTTATCATGTGTTACGTATGTAAATGCCAGGATTCAAATTATCAGTCTGTTATGGCGTGTGAACGTCAGGTCTCACTTTGACCTGTCCCTTATCATGTGTTACGTATGTAAATGCCAGGATTCAAATTATCAGTCTGTTATCATGCTTTAATATCAGAACCCGCTTTTACCAATCTGTTAATACATATCATTGTCACCACTGACTCGCATCAACGTACTATCACATGTAAATGTAAAGACTCATATCTCTCAGTCTGTTGTCACGTGCAATATGAAAAACTCACATTTACCAATCTGTTATCATATGCAATTTTCAGGTCTCCCATGTACTAGTCTGTTGTATGTAAATGTCAGGACTCACTTTTACCAGTTTGTTATCACGTGTGAATGTCAGAACTCATTTTTACCAGTTTGTTATCACGTGTGAATATCAGAACTCACTTTTAAGAGTGTTGATTATCATGTATGAATTTCGGGAGTCACTTTTACCAGTCAACTATCACATGTAAATGCCCAAACCCACTTTTACCGGACTGTTATCATGTGTAAATGTCAAGACTCACTTGTACCAGTCTATTATCATACATAGACGTACTTTTATCAGATCTGATGTAGTGGCCTTCAAAGGAACTAAATTTGATTTCTGTAGACTCAGCTGATCTTCGTCGACTTCAACCCAGGGAAAATTCTAAACAGACAAAATGAAAAGACTATCACACAACAACTGTGTAAATCATTAAAATTAAATGTACTTAAAATAATAACACCCATAAGGTGAAAAACATGACACTGTCAGAAACTAAAAACATTTAACTGGTAACTATCACACTAAATGGTCAAGTGCACGCAAAATGTATGTGTAGTGTGATGAGCTATGGTTACAACTACAGTATGTTTGTCAAAAACTTGTATTATTCACATATCAAAAGTAGGAAAAACTGGTTGAAGTTCTGAGTTTTCCAAAGCCACGTTGGAGAGCTTAGATTACAGTGCAGAAATCAGTGAAACTTACATTCACATATTACTGCTTTCAACATTAGCTATGATACACTCTAACTCTATTTTCTATATTGTATCCCCACGACCAATATATTTGGAGATCCAAAACTTTGTTTGAATCCAAAGCTTTGCAAAGGTTTTCAATCCCACAGCACCAAGCATGAGGTAATCAAATCAAATAGTCCTACATTGGACGTGAGCTCTACGAGTGTGTGAATGAGTTCTTCACACAAAATTATCACGACCTGACAAAACAAGTTCTCTTTCCAGCAGTAATTTTTTTTTCAGTTTTTTAAATGCATTTTCTGTTGTTTTTCACTCATAACTGCTAATTACTGGTAAGTTTTGGCCAAAAACCCTAACAGCAATAATATTGGTAATTTTCAGTATTAAACTTGGCTGTCATTTACCGTATTTCAACATTTAGATACTTTGAAGTATCTTAAGAACTAACTCCAAATTCTCATATCTTAAGAAAAAATGATCACAAAAACAAAGCAATTTCCAGAAGACACACACATGCATTATACTGTAATGTGTCAATTTTATGTCAATGAATTTTTGCTATTAATAATGTTTTGATGAATGTTTTTACTCTGTAAAACATACGCCTACTGAACATAAAAGCTGATTTATTTACTTATTTATTTGAATGCTGTTGATGCCATTCTCAGGAATTTTTCACTCACATGATGCCCTTAACTTTATCGATAGAGGAAACTGGAATGCCCAGGGTAAATCAGTGAGCTTGGATGAGTTAATTTATTTATTCATTTGATTGGTGATTTATGCAGTACTCAAGAACTTACAGGACAGCGGCCAGCATTATGGTGGAAGGAAACCGCACAGACTGCAGGGGGGAACCCAAGTCCATCCGCAGGTTGCTGGTGGACCATCCCACGTACAGCCGGAGAGGAAACCAGTTTATGCTGCATTCGTGAGAGGGACCCAGGCCATTAATTTATGCTGCAATGGCGCGCTAGCCCCCATGGCCACAGGGGCCCCTTGACGAGGTCCTGACAACCGTTCTGTTTGTGACACACACTTAGAACACAATAGAAGTCTGGTCTAGCAACAAATGTCAGACGGTGTAATCAGCCATATGAGCGCTGTCAACCAGTTATTTTTGCCCAGCAAACAACCAGAGCAGGAAAATGCACCCATTTTCTGTCGAAGGCTGTTTTTTAACCTGAACATCATGTGTTTCAGCAGTCTGAAAATCAAGTCCCTATAACCATCGGACCAAGGCTCTGTTCATGTCCATGTAGTGGATAATCCTAAACCCTTCACCACACACCTGAGCTATTGCCTTCTCTTCCAGTCTAGCTGCAGCAGACTCCTTGGTGTGAATATGGACAGTCCAAGTCTTCTCTGAAACATCAATACATCACAGCTATCTGGCCCAAATCCTAGCCATGGTTTTATAAACAAAATGAGCTGGGGATTTTTCATAAATAAAACAGGTTCCCAAATTCAACAAAATGGCCAAAACACCTCCAATTAAGGTAAGATTCATCCTCATGAAATGGTTTGATTTTACATTACAGGTACTTATCAATTATTATTATTACTGTACGTAATAAGTTTTATATTCAGACTCATGTTATAGATACGTCCTATACCCCTTTTGACAGGGCCATGTAGACAGACTAACTATTAGTTTTAACTCAACATAATTTCGCTCGTACGATCCTAGCCAGGTTCTTGGTTGGAGGAAAAATAGAGTTCTTTGAGAAACTGCTGTGATTTTGTAAATGTATTACATCTGCTATATTAAAGAGACTACACCAGAGATTTCTGGCTAAAACTCAATTAGCTCAAATCTAATAAAATATTTACTATTATTTTACAGTTTTCAAAATCTTTATTACACCTAAAATTTACAAAAATTAACTTTCAAAAGCACATAAAGGCATTAAAATAATGGGATACTTTATAGATTTTTCTCTTAACTTCAGAATCACTTAACAGTCACTGGCGTAGCCTCTTTATTACAGTTCAAGTTATCTATAGGTGGGATCTATGTAACTGTATGAACTGCATGAATTTAAAAGAACAGGCCGCAATTAAACAAAGTACAAATCGTCTACAAGGCCAATTCGTGCTGATTCCAAATATGATCATTATTTTCTGGCATTTTTTACAGTAATGAAAATGGAATTGAAGATCGAGGTGCTATGGTGGACTTTTTGCTTTTTGGATCGTATTGAATACGCTAAAGCACAGTGATGTCACAGATTCATTTTTTTAGCAGCTAAACATGCTGTAACTGTTATATTTTCACATCAATTACAGACACAGATGTGTGCTACATGAATATTCATGAAGAGCCCAGACATGCAGTAATCAGAGGATGCTGAGCTGCTCAAAAGAATCTGTGCTGACAAATGTACAACCAATAGGCCTTAGAACAGACCACATTTACATGAAGTATGCATCATCTAAAAGGCCATTTCGTGCTGATTCAGAATATGGTCTTCATTATATTTTTGGGCATTTTTACAGTGATTAAACTGTCATGCGTCACTGTGTTTCAGCCCATTCAATATGGCCGAAAAGTTCACCACAGCACTTCAGTCTTTATTTCCATTTTAATTACAGTGAAAAAATGCGCCAAAATAACGAAGACCATATCTGAAATGAGCACGAAGTGGCTTTTTAGATGATGTGTATTTTGTTTAAATGTAACCTGTTCTTTTAACTGTCCACGTGCAGTTACCACAGCTCAGGGATGAAACTTACCTTGTGACACTGGAGACAGCATTGCATCACATACATTTAATTTGAGAAGAAAACCTCGTAAGGAGCTTTCAAGGCGAAACAGGTACTTGTCAGACCTGAAAAAGTGTGCACTTGTACATTATCAGGACTGATGTGTCATTTATTTTAATGATTCAGATTCTGATTGATGCTTTTTTTGAATCCTCAGCATGAGGAATACTTACCTGACTCCAACAAGGCATAGAGATGGAGGAAACCCAGCATAGCCAGGGGAAACTACCAAGCTTTGCCAGACACTTGATTAAAATCCATTTCCAGATATGAAAATCTTTCAAATACTATTGTACTTGTGGGATTTTTGGTTTCCTTTTTTCTTCTTTTTCAATAAATTTTCATCATTATCATCCTATTAGACTAACTTGTAAAAAAAAAAAATTTATTCAGAAGTTTTCTACTTGTTCCACACAAAACAGCAAAACACTACTGAAACACATGAGGAGCCTACCAAGACAGTAATGCTACATTATAATTATCTGATTACCGTTCACTTTTTTACAGATGGAGGGAATCAGTTTCCAGAGTAAATATCCCAGGATAGTGACAAAGTTCATGATAAAAGCTACAGCTTACTAGCTCTTTGGTCACAGGCTGATGGCCTGGAGTGAGAACAACACTTTAGTTCACTGAGCCAGTGAGTCAAGGCCACTGATTAAAGGATTTGCACCTAGAGTACATCTTCAAAACTCTAGGCACAACTGTATGGAAAACCACAGATATCACACGCAGATCTTAAGTTCCTAACAAAACATACTGCAGACGTCCATGTCCTATTGGTTAGTCTGCAGTACAATACACCTGTAGCCTTTCAAAATCTAATGTCATGGTGAGTTCAAGTCCAGCTCTGGCTGGCTTCCTCTTCAGCCATGCATGAGAGGGTCAGCCAGCAACCTGTGGATGGTCGTGAGATTGCCCCGGGCTCTTCCCGATTTCCTCCCAAAAAATGCTGGCCATCGTCATATAACTGAAATACTCTTGAGTACGCAGAAAAAACACCAATCAAATAAATATATGAATAACAATACATACTGTGTATTAGCTTGACCAGAAGGGGCTATGTCAAAGACAAATCTTTCCAGTGGCCTCTGGCTATCCCCCATAACAACAACGACAACTTTCTCCATTTCATTCTCTGAGAGTAAGTACTTCATTCCCTCAACAATGTTTTCCACATACTTAAGGACCTCTGGATGTTGGCATATCTGTAATAAATTAAAAGAATTACATGTATACCGTAAGATATAAAATTAACTCATAATGTACGCGAAAATAACTGTAAACAGCAGTGATAGCTGTGAAAGATACACTGAATATCTCTTTCCATCTTCATTTACATTACAGAAACCCAAAAAATAAATAAAAGAAAACTATTACCCAACTGATATTCAATAATTTTCTGAGAAATTTTTCTTTCTTACCATCAGTACCATCAGTGAATGTGTGCAGTGTATTTACACTGATCAACAAAATAATTCACATATATTTCACTGAAAGTCATAGTCAAGAATTTTTCAGTGATACAAATAACAACGATAATAAGTTTGATGGGTGAAGGAAAACAGAGTCCCTGAGGAAAACCACCAACCTTTGGCAAGTTACTGACAAACTTTCCAATGTGTGATTAGTACACATCAGACTGCATGACACGGATGCACGAGCGCTGTCAGACAATATTAGCACGAACAAAATAATGTCATCACCTGCACTGGAACGTTGTATTTTTTGCGTGCAGAGAATACCCTGCTTGGATAGATTCCCCTCATATAGAGAATGGTGTGTATAGCTACCTCCATGAATTCACACATGATGTCAGCAGCCACTGAAATAACAAGATGTGACGAATCAGTCACATATGATGACGAGGAACCTCATGAGTCATGTACAATAGTCCATCCTAATAGCTCAGCTTTCTATTTACGCCAGTAAACTGAAATGGCACACTGAATTCTTCTAAATTTCCTAAGTAGATTAATCATGAATTAATCATATGACAAACTGTCTCCTTATAGCAGAGCAGAACCAATGCTGACATACTCTCAACCATTTAAACTTCGTCCATGACTAATAAACTAAGTTCCTGATTTCTGCTGTTTCCGAGGAAGAGTGGCTCAATTCTTTCCAGTATTGATCTCAGAAAAAGTTTTTCTTTTGTGTGTCCTCACTGAAGTTTGAGCTTGTGTGCCTTCACGTACATAACAGTGCACATGTACACATACAGTCCATATAAACAGACTCAAGTGACATTCATCTTAACACTGTCATGACTAAGTCCACCCTTGCCTCTCAAAAAGTCATCGCGGATTTCTAAACTAAAGCCTTAAGTAAAGGTTGACGGACAAAAAGTGGCACTCACACTCACGTCTTTTGCTCACTTCTCGTTTCAGCTTTCGTCTGTCGAAATATCATTCGTATGTCGAATATCATTCTCTTCAGTGTTACCATGAATCATGTCCGAATTTTAAAACAATTAAAATCTATCTGTCAAGTCCATCTACATGTAGATGTGCACCTTACTATGACCATATGAGGAAGATGTTCTGCCTGATTGACAATGATTCGTGAGGTACTGACTCTTTTAATTTAAGCTACATGCCAAAATGAATCCCAGAATTTTTAAATTAAAAAGAACGGGTACCGAGGCTAACCATTCAAAGACTCTATAATGATGTGCCATGTTGTTCAGGGTGTTGTTGTTGTTGTTCGTTCATTCACGCACCATTTACAACCTCTGAATAAAAATTATGTAAGACTGATAACTCGATTGGACGTTACGAGAAACGGATGACGGTACAGACCTTGTGTGGAACAGAGATCGTCGCTCTCCGCCATGGTAGCAGAATGGTCACAAAGACAACACGTCAAGTGAAACCATCGTCTGCAAATCGACTGTTGACCCAAGGGAGATAACCGGATGCCAAACATTTGACCACATGGTCGTAGCATTGGCTATTGGTTCGAAACCCAAATTGGACTCCTCCAATTTTTGCACTAAATTCTGTGTTATACCCCCAAAATCTAATTGCCAGCTGTTACTGTTTAAATGGCATTCGTGCTGCCCTGGCGATTCATTATTTTCGACAACGGTGTATTAAAATAATTAATTCCTTTGTCAAAATGTTAACTGTATTAACAAAGTCATATACATATGAGCCTCCGTGGCTCAGTCGGTTAGGGCGCCAGCGCAGCGCAATGACCGAGCCTCCCACCAATGCGATCCCTGTGAGTTCGAGTCCAGCTCATGCCGGTTTCCTCTCCGGCCGTACGTGGGAAGGTCTGCCAGCAACCTGTGAACGGTCGTGGGTTTCCACCGGTCTCTGCCCAGTTTTCTCCCACCATAATGTTGGCGGCCGTCGTAGGAGTGAAATATTCTTGAGTAGGGCGTAAAACACCAATCAAACAAATAAATAAATCAGATACTCTTTAAGCTTAAAATAAATAGGCCTATATACATGTAACGAGGTGCACAACTTCAATTCCTCGGGCATCAGCCATGACTTTACATGAGTGAACATAAACAAAGCTTTACCGTGTTGATATTTTTGGATTGAAGAGCAGAGGAAGCCTTGTAACTTCCGTGTAGTGTAACCAATCAAGGTATTTAAAAATGTTGTATCAAAAGAATAATTTCACTGAAAACCTACAGCCATCCGCAGGTTGTGGACAGGCCCTCTCACTAGTGCCCGGAGAGAAATTCAACATGAGCTGAAATTGAGCTACAGCGATCACGCTGTATGGTGCACATGAGAGGCACCATACATTACGCTGCGCTAGTGCGCAACCCATTGGCCACGGAGGACATCAAAGTTATATACATGTACATGTACGCACATGCGGTGTCATTTATAGGATACGCTGTTGGAAACGTCAGTGTTTTTACCACTGTGACAGTACATCCGGTATTTCTACGAGGGTTTTACCACTAAAGTCGCTTTAGTAATAAACACTCGAAATTTGAGAAACATCTCTGCAGGGTTCACATATTATTTCACACGATGATATTTCCACCAATATGACCGTTATTTTTTTAGTGAAAACACCTGGCAGCTTGTTGCCAGGCCTTTTAGGCTAACCGTAATTTTACGAACATTTTATAACAGTGTACGGAAATTACTATAAAATGTGTTTACCAGCAAGATTTTAGGATGTGGCGTTAAGCCATTCATTCATCCAGTCATTCATTCAGGAATATTCCTCTCAAATAAAACTTGTGATCAAGGTTTATGGGTGGAGGAATCCGATCAAAGTAAGTCAACGTGCTCCTCTTGGTAGTTGGTAGTACGACTGGAGAGAAAGCCTCGCAAAATAGCACTTGTTGTTGCCTCGCCTGACGCTCGGCACTAAAAGGTTAGCGCAAGAAAACGGGAATGGTCGCCTCATTGTCAGTACAATGTGACTGGGAAGTGTGTCATATCTGGCGGCATGATGTTCCAGCGGCGGCTGCACATTGGCCACATGGATTGCCCTGTCACAAGAAGAGAGATTATCCCTCATATATGCACACCCCAGACAGGATATTTAAGTAGAGGTTTGTGCTCAGGGATTTCATTGGTTAAGGCCAATCTGTAAGCTAGGTCGTATTACTGGCAGTGTCCATTATTAATTTATTGGATTGGTGTTTTATGCCGTACTCAAGAATATTTCATTTACACGACGGCGGCAAGCGTCATGGTGTAGGAAAACGGGCAGGGCCCGTGGGGAAACCCACGACGATGCATCCGCAGGCTGCTGTCCGACCTTCCCAGGTACAACTGAAAAGGAAGCCCCAAGGACTTTAAAGTGGTATTTGTTGCTGCCTCACTTGATGCTCAGCACTGAAATGTTAGAACAAGAAAACAGGACTGCTCAACTCAGTGTCAGTGTAATGTGATTGTCATGACTGGTGTGTCTTCGGCATGATGTTCCAGCGGCGGCAGCACTTTAGCGGTATGGACTCGTGCTACTGGAAGAAGGACGACTATCCCTCATACATGCACACTTCAGATTTAAACAGGATATTTAAAATTGGAGTTTGTGCTAGGGATTTTATTGATTAAGGCTAATCTGTAAACTATGTCGTATTACTACTGGCAGTGTCCATTTCAGCCAAGGATCCTCCTGCACCGAAGTGAAAGAGAACCCTTGATGTCGTGAAGGTGCATGTAGATTGGGGAAGCTCGTAGAAAATCACTCGCCTTCCATCAGAATGACATACATATGCGCATCACATATGCATAGGAAAGTACATCAGGTACTTACCAAATGTAAGTGGTTTACTCCTTGCACTACGTTACGTGTGCATAATAAAAGCATGGCGGCCGTCGTATATTAAATGATTTTTTTTCCGATTACCGGTAAGCTGTAAACCGCAATCAAATACATACAGCGTGCCAAAGAATAACACCTAGCTTGGGTTTTCACTTCTAGAAAGCTGTTTATTCAAAAGTGAATAACTTCATTATTATGCTGTCATTTTCAGCCGTTACATAATGATAAAGTCGGAATGTCAGTAATTATGGAATAAGCAAGGGAATCTCGTTCAGCCATGACACCAAGCCACCAAGGGGACGATCATCGTGGACGTTGGTGACATCTGCGGCCCATTTTACTGAATTGTTGCAAAACTGCGTCAGTCGCATGTACCACACAGACGTACATGTATATCTCTTTAATATATGTTGCCATGGAAGGTACGCCTAGCGCATTTTGCGAATGTTTTGTAAAACAGGCCTCTGGTGTCACCAACATGATCTAACTAAGACTTTCTTTTTGGGAGAGTACGGTACACATAAACGCGTTGTGTGACCAGGATTGATGTATATTGTAGCCATACCACGCGACTGTTACCCATTTAGCAAAGTGTCGCAGTAATCTACTATTTTAAGAATGAACTCAACTTTCTTTCAAAGTCTTTCGCTTGTTGCGATGTCGACGCGTTTGTCAGACACCTGGCTAATGGGCGAGCTGTAGGTTTCCTTCATCCACAGGACACGGCCGGCATCGTGGAACTGAAATATTCTTCAGTATGCGACATTAAATACCAGTCAAATACTAGTATACATTCTTTAAAATGTTTTCTAGATATATATTTTTCGATAATTTCAAGGACATTCCAGGCAAGGAAATAGAGTGAAAGTGTCGTCATTGTAGAATGTTTTTACAGCAGCATGATCTCTATCGATCTTTCAGTTAACCAGTCCCTAAGCCTTACTGCAACGATATCAAAATCGCTTTCAAGATTGATTTGTTTATTTAATGTTTTATTGTATGACATTTTGTAGTCGATACATAATGTAGGCAAGAAACACTAATTAGGTACAGGATATGGTGTACGGTCTACGGTTGTGCTCTGGATATAAATACAAATTTTTGAGAGATTTTTGAATTAAGAAGTTTAATACGCCAAAAGATTTGAACAGTGCCCTCGAAACTATAATTGTAAGGTAAGTATTCTACACTTCTAGGCCTGTTCCATGCGACTATGTAGGCCCTAATAGTTAAAACGACATTAAGCATATGTCTGGGCACCATCTGATGTCTTCAGTGTTTCTGTTATTGCGGGACATATGTCTACGAAGACAGCGTAAGTGGAAATCCATGTTTTTCCGATGTCACTTCCTTGGCTAGCAGGTCACTCCGTGTTGGGTATATCAAGCAGCTTGCTCAGGTCTTTATAGGTCGACTTTCATTGGTAAGATACAATGACCCTTGCTCAGGTCATAAAACGTCCTGTGTTCATTCGGGGATTAAAAACAAGTTGTTCAGGTTTTCAAAGTCATACGTTCATTCTGGAGGCACAAGACCGTTATCCAGGTCTTTCTTTTCCGAGGTCAGTCCATTCGACCTCAATGCGTCTCTTTCACTCGTGGGAGAACAAGACTATTGATGAGGTCTTAAGCAATCCAGTGTTCCGAGGTCATCGCTTCGATCCTGGTTTACACAACAACTTCAGTAGGGGGAAACCAAGACCGCTGCTGAGGTGGTAAACAATTTTGTGTTCCCAGGTCGGTCCTTTCGATCCTGTTGAACACATCACTTTTATTCGTAGGTAACCATGACAACTGCTGAGGCCTTTAACAATCCTGTGTTCCGAGGTCAGTACCTGTTCCATACTGGTTAACATGTCACTTTCATTCGGGGAAAACTACGACGACTGTTGAGGTCCTAAAGAGTCCTGGTGTTCCGAGGTCAGGCCCTTCGATCTTGTTGAACACGTCACTTTCATTCGGGGGAAACCAAGATCACTGCTGTGGTCCCAAACAATCCAGTGTTCCGAGGTTAGTCCTTTTGATACTGCATAACACGTCACTTTCATCCGGGAGTAACCAAGACCACTGCCGAGGGTTCATTGTGGGGATATCCAATTGGAATGTCACTTTCATTGTGGGGATATCCAGTTGGAATGTCATTTTCGTTGTGGAAATATCCAGTTTGAATGTCATTTTCATTGTAGGGATGTTCATTTGGAATGTCACTTTCACTGTGGAAATATTCAGTTCGAATGCCACTCAGTTGTAGGAAATTCCAGCTGGAAATCATTTTTATTGTGGGAGTTTTCAGATGAAAAGTCACTTTTGATAAAGAACTATTCGCTGGGGGCCTTTTCTCGCGTTTAGAAGGCGAGTTGAAATGTACTGTTCCTTGTGGAAATATCCGGATAATGTCGTTTTATATATCGTTTCAGCATGTTTTAGATTTTAAACAGTGCTATATTCCATGGTTAAGCGCTCTCTGTGATTTCAGGACTATCTGACTGGTATACTCATGGTGATTTGACAGGCCTGCATACATGTATATCGCATGCATCTTGCCGTGACCTTCGTGTCAACGCATTGCGCAACTACTGGTGCCAGAATCGCTTTAGAATCGAGTTGATCTGTATAATCATTCATAAATTTACCAACACGTTGTGTTCGTTGACTCAATCACCACAGATAAGTAATTGGATGTAATGTTATTTTAAACAGATTTACAGCCATGAATTAAAGCACAGCACCCAGAGCAAAAACAATAGACCATACTTACAGCGTTGTTCAGCGGTCATCTTACTGATAATATCTATCTACGTCAAAGTGTTAATAACATGTGCAGTCATCTAGATGTCATGACGGAGACCTATATACATTTATAAAGTCACTAATATCATCGATGTTTATCATGTGAAGTTCTATGGAGTTGTGTCCCTTGGCTCTGAATCAGTTGAAAACATTCTGATTGGTCCGGCCGAGGCAATTATTACCCCCATGAGAACTCAGCGCTGTTTAATTTAAAGAAATGATCAATACATATGACATATAAACAAATAAATCTCAAACATCACCCTACATCAATACTAGAACAAAGAGTTCATCCCACCCCCACTGCATCCCAGCCGCCAACCTACACACTAACTGCATTCCTATTTGCCACCGGAATTCCCATCCTTCCTTCGCCCACCCAAACTCCCAACCTCATCCCCATAACTTTCCTAATCCCCATAACTTCCCTAATCCCCATTTACAACAAAGAGCCTCGTACTTAACTATGCAGCTACCTCTATTTACCACCTTATCCCCATGTCCCACCACATCTAACCTACCTTTTCCTTCCCCGTGTACCAATTCCATCCACATCAGCCACATGTGTGTGGTGTTTTTAAATGTGAACTACCCAGAATATATTGTTGTCGTGTGACACGTGGTGTCGTTGTCTTTGTGTCTTGTGCGTGCGTGTATTGTATAAGTGTGTTTTGAGTGCGTGTCTGTAGGTGCGTAATGTGTTCTGTGTGCGTGCGTGTGTATGCATATGTTCGAGGCCTTAAAGTAATTAAATTTTTCTTCTCTAATAATTCCCCTCCCCACAAATGCCTTTGCCGAAAGAATATTTCACACTAAACTATTTCTAATAAATAACAATCCCTTTACCGCAAGCCCAAATCTGACTAGCAACTACAAAAAGGGCCAAAAAAGAATCAAATCATTAAAAAAAATTTCTTCCTTGTGCCCTTAGCAATATTTTTGACCAGTTAGCCCTTCACCTCTACTGAATCTAAAATATTCAATATCAGCCTCCTGCATCCTTAATCCCATCTCCCCATCTAAGAGAAGACAAAACAATATTCACAAAATAACCTATAGGAAACAAAAATCGCTTCCAGCACATTAACTTCGCAGTTTCTAATTTATACCATTAATCCCTAACCCACCCCACCCCACCCACTTTCAGTTACTCTTCGGGCATGTGTGGCATGTCCCGCCGCAGGTGTAGCGGAGGGAGGTGCCGGGGCGGACGTCTGCCGTACTCCGGAGTAAGCGGTGCGCCGGGTGGACTTGAAATGTGCAAGATGGGCAACATCGGCAGCGGCGGAAGATGGGGCTCGAACGCGGGCACCTCGTAGTCACGGAAGCAATTGTCACGGTACTCGCGAGCCGGGTCGCAAATGTCACAAAGCGACTTGGCAGAGATGTCACGTGGTGACCTGGCGGCTGGAGGCTGCAGCGCGGGACACTGGTAGCCGCGCGGCAGGCTCGGTGGGCGTGGGACGCTAGTTGGGCGTGTCACAGAACCATTGGTGATGTTCATACTGGGAAAGGTGAGCGGCTCGTCACTTGTGGTGTTCACATGAACGGATTTCATAATGGTTCCCCTGACACCATGGCGACCCAGTGGTTTATCGTTAATGTCCGGCAGATGGAGTCCGGATCTGGTCCCGTACATCTTGAGGTAATGGACGTTCTCGCTGTCCTCGAGCATCTCCTGGCTCGACGGACCCCAGGAGCAAGGGATGTCTGTTTCGTAACAAAAACACATATTAGGGGCCGAAAAGTATTTGACAAAGGAGTGGAGAGGGAGAGGACTAACGAAGTTAAAGCAAAAAAACTTCCTCAAGTCCTTAACAATATTTCCGGCAATAAAAAGGGATATTACATGGCATAATAAATACAACAGCCACTTCTGTAGGGTGTTGGGCACAAATATCCCTTCTCTGAGAGTTATTTACATGTTTCGTCCAGGTAGATACATAAAACCATTTATTTCATTGATATTGGAAATTGTCTTTTTTGTCTAATAAAAACACACATTGTGGTAATAGGATAAAAAATCTCTTAAACCCCTGTTTGCCAAGGGGAGACTATCTTGGAAAAAGATAACTGGAGGTATAGATCTCTTTAAGGTGATCATTACGATTACGAGATTGAATTGGGCTAAGCATCATCATTACACATACGTCTAATTGACTATGCACTGATTAGTTTATTGGTTCATTGATTGTGGCAGTTGTTACATCCTTTGTAACAACATTGTACTTAAAACTAGACAACGCATTCACATCAGTTATGCTCTGACTAATATAATGGGTCTAAAGATGAATGTATAGCTACGTGTCCAGTGAAAATCAACCTAAGACAGCATGCTTGCCAGCTTTACATCTTCTTCACTTACGTGAATTTTCAGGTGATTCAGTGAGTGCTGGATTCGAACGCGCGACCTCAATGTCCAACAATTATACGGGCACTGGGCACTATACCTCTCGTTACGAAGAAAGCTGAACATTTTGTTTAGTTATCTGTTTGAGTCAGTATATACTCAAGAATTTGTTTACTTATGTGGCCGTGGGTAGATTTATCGGTTGAGAAAACCAGAGTACCAATCTCCGTTATTTAAAGCCGCATCCGAACCAACCAGAACTGGATTCGAACCTGTGACCCTGAGGCTTTAGGCCATTAGCTGTGTTGAGAATGGCGCTTTAACTGGAACGCCCCTGCTTAAACACCATCCACCCCCCTCCCAGCTTTCAATAACAACTAACGATAAAATATGTTGAATCTTTTTGTACATAAGTAAAACTAACTCAGACGCAGCCTGCGTATGAAGAAACGGTTTCTTCCAATCTGTTTCTATTGGGACTGATGCTGAAAAGCAGGCTAATACAGCTAGAAGAAGAACATTGAATGTATATATCATTCATTTAAAAATAAAAACTGTTTATTTATTTATTTAATTCATTTGTGTTTTACGCCGCACTCAAGAATATTTCACTTATAGGACGAAGACAAACAATATGGTGACAAGAAGCCGGGCTCGGGGAAACCCACAGCCTTCAGCAGGTTGCTGGCAGGCCTTCCCACGTACGGCTGGAGAGAAAGCCAGCATGAGCTGGGCTTGAACTCACGGCTAGCGCATTAATGAGAGGCTACTGTGTAACTGTGCTGCCAACGATTATAGTGTTAATATCAGAATTTGTTAGAGTGCGCTTACCTGAAGAGCTGACGGCGGAGCTGTAGGCAATGTTCCTCCTCGCTCTAGGGCGGGAACGACCTCCACGCACCACTGGCAGTTTAGGCACCATCGTGGTTGGCCCATCGCTGATGGACTCCCCTGGGCTTGCGGAATGTTCCGGAGAGGACGTATTGGTGATGATGGTAGCGGCTTTCCCCTCTACCGTCAGGTCATAGTTAGAGGGCATCTTTATTAGCCCGAGTGGTGGCAGCCTGGCCAAAGCGAACTGCGGAGGGTAATCAAACATCATATCTATATGGTAAGTATGATACATTAATGCAAACAAATCATACCAAATGTAAGTGTAGGCTATATGTATGGGTGGCAAGTCCCAGTTAAATTGATCATGATTTACTCTTTTTTACATGTACTGGAATGATGGATTTAACATTGTTAAAAGTTATACATACTCTCTAAAAACTATAGTGAACGAGTGGCACACATTACTGTGGCAAACATGCACATGTTTATTGTGTATAGCAATGGTACACAATTTGTGTCATTTGCGTAATGACGTGTGTATCAGTGATACACATGCATTGTGGGTGTGGAAATTTGTACATAGTTGTTTTACAGAATACATAACTTTAATGAATGAATACATAATCTTTAATCCAACATTTTGGCACCGATGGAGGATTAACAGAGGAGGAGTAGATTAACATTAGATATTAGATTAACACTTACGGTATACTTGTTGGGAAGTCACCCGTTAGACAAAACAACGCCCATCACTTTAAATGGAAATTACATGCGTTTTGAGTTTACAGTTACTCAGACCTTAAAGAATATTTAAATTGTGTATATACATTACTTAGGGGTTAGTGAAATTGTGTATGTACATACATTACAATATGACATAGTTACACTTTGTATATAGGCGATACATTACATATAAGATAAATACTGTGTCACATTTATATACATTACAAAGTTACATTGTCCATATAACGGTACATTGTACTCCTTTACTCTGGCTATATACAATACTTAAGCGACAGTTACATTGTCTATGTATACATTACTTGTATAAGACAGTTACGTCGTGTATGTCACATTGCACATTTCATGGATAGATAACACTTTGTAAGTCATGGCTCATACGATTTACTGTTCCTAGAAACACTTTTATATGGGGATTGTTTTGTTATTAGCTGAATCTGCGTACGAACCAACTGACGTGGGCTTTAGTCTGTGCAGTCTTCCGTAATTCTGAAGAAGGAATCAGTAATAGATTAAATACAGGCGCCTTATGATGCTGAATTCGTATCACATATCCATGGAAGTCAGTAGAATAGAGGCGATCCCTGTAGTCGCTTCTTACCTTTGGCCTGACTGGCTGTGACACTGATTTCTCTGATTAAAGTTGATCTGAGGCGACTCAAAGACAAAATATCAACTTCCCTATTTGTATGCATACGCTGAGAAACAGAACAAAGATGCTGTAATCTTAGAAGAACGGATAACTTCCTCTTTATCCAAGAAAGACGTCCTCTGGAGATGACGCCAAATCTGTGACGTCACAATGACGCGTCACGCGCAGACGGCTCGGACATCTAGTCCAAAGCAAGGCTACGCCAACGACGTCACCATGGGACGTGTTTTGTCTCTTGTGACGTCCCCCGAAAAGCTGCCAAGACCACAGTGTTCTGATTAGGTTACGTCCCTTAGGTCTCTTCGTGGAAGTGCTATTTTTACATAACCGCTGTCATAGGCCTATTTGAAATATTCTTGCGTGCGGTGTATTTATTTACTTATTTGATTGGTGTTTTATGCCGTACTCACTTATACCACGGAGGCCACCATTATGGTGGGAGGAAACCGGGCAGAGGATGGGGAATCCAACGGCCATTCGCAGGTTGCCGGCGGACCTTCCCACGAACGACCGGAGAGGAAACCAGCATGAGCTGGACTGAAACTCACAGCGATCGCTTTGGTGAGAGGCACTGAGTCATAACGCCACGGTGGAGCGCTAATCCCCCTCCCCCGGTCACGGAGGCAACCCGTACTGTGTAAAACACCAATAAAATAAATAAATAAAATATTGCGTTTAAAGATATTGAAGTTAAATTCAAGATGACAAGCATGGCATAAACGGTTCAAATCGTTTTGAACAAAGTCACACGGATGAAATGACATGAAAGTGAAACACCACCCCAAAATGAAGTTATGGTGAGTGAAAAGACCATTGAAAACTGTGTCTGTAAATACGTTTACTGAATTTTTTACATTTTTTCCACCAAATTAAACGCAGTCAAATGTTTTGATTGCTTGGTGGGTTTTATGGACCAAATTGATAACGTGGTTCACCAGTGACGTCATGATGATTATTGACTGGTGCTAAAGCAGAAATTCACATTAGCTTTTTCAAAACATCACAGACAAACATAACAGAAGTACTCTTCACAAGAACTTTATTCAGAGCTGAACATAAAGGCGTAGACAGATTCCTTTTCCGTTGATCTAACAGATTAATCCTAATTAAAGATTAAATCGTTATCAGGAACAGAATTATTCATTACCGAGGACGGATTAATACGTTAGATTAATGGAAAGGCAATACCCCTCAAGTCCCCTCTCAAATACAACTTATTTAACGGAAATTTTGTGGAGGGTTGACAACCACTATGCTTGATTCACCAAGGGCTTTAAGTCAGGAGGTTTGTAGGGTACTGGCATTTTGAAGGTGGCTGGTTTTCTCCGAAATGGCTGGAATTTCTTCCCAAAAATGAAACTGACCGCGGTCGTATTGAAAAATGTGACCAATTCTACAGAACGGCGTTAAACACGGCGTTGAGTAAATTACATTTGTAATAAAATAAAATGTCTTTCACCAAATGAAACAAGTGAAATGTAAAATGGTGCCAATATCAATATGTATATAAATCTACATGTAAAGTCTTGTATTTGTGACACATGGCCCAGGAAAACAGCGTGTTAAGCACTGCTAATTCAGTCCGCGTGTATGTATTTCGGTCTGGAAACGATACAGAGTTGTCTTATACATAACAGTGTATGCAATAACGGCAAATTACGTATATATACACAGCACTGCCATTAGTTCGTGTACATGATAAGCTGTGCTCATAGTCACCTTATTTACCGCTTCGTAAATATAACAAGCGAAACAAGAAAATATCGCCATGAGACACAGCTACCTCGACCCGCATGTATATGTACAGGTATATGTAACAATTTTCGAAATGTCCATTAAATGATGGAGAAAACCAATCAGAATGACACGCTATACCACATGCAGTTCATTGATTTTTCACAGCAAATACAACTCAGCGTAATACATGTATTAAGATGGTCGATCAATAATAAGTATTTGGTAAGGTGTCGAGTGACTATATGACAAATCATTTTGGAAATGACATCCAACATATTCAGAATCTTTTTAATTATTTGTTTACTTTTGACAGATTCTACACCGTAAAAAAATAAAAAGGCGGGTGTAATTAGTTAATAAAAATGGTTCATCGTAAACCAAAATTTAATACTGATAAATCAATTTTTACTGTTGTCTGTAACACTTATCAGTACAAACTTGGTTCATTGTTTTTGTAAGGTTTTCTGTTTTTACAAATTAATAATTTATTTATTTATTTCTTTGGTGATTTAGCCGTACACAAGAATATTTCACTTATACGACGGCGGCCAGCATTATGGTGGGAGGAAACCGGGCAGAACCCGAGGGAAACCCACGACCATCCGCAGTTTACTGGCAGACCTTTCCACGTACTTAAAAATTAATAAACGATGGTCTGATTGTACAGTGAAGGCATGTTACCACCGTGAAACAATATTATTATACATGTGTAATTGTCACGATAAACGTCAAGCAATGCAACGGTATTTAAAAACACATGTTACGCAATTTAAAGTAAAGAAAACACGTATACCTTGGGTGCAATGCGTACACTGCACGTCGAACATAAACCGGTGCACATTTTACTTAGAACAATAAATGTGATAACAAACCGGAGTAATTTATGCTAATTTGTGAATGGGACACTCCTATAGCTCCTATAATAATAATAACAAAACCAAGAAAAAAAGAAAGAAAAATGGGAATCACTTTGGCACATGTTTCACTGCAAAAACATTCATGTTTTTTGTGACAGTTCGCATGCCAAATAATGGCTGCTCCCTGGCTTATAGCTATTTTTAGCCTGTAGACGAAGCATGTCTGTCAGCTGTTCGTGTAGTGTGATATGTATGTAGTGTTCACACAGCGGTGGCTGTATCGACATCAAGAACTCTGCTATGTGTTTTCTATCCAGCGCATAAGGCTATACACAAGATATGTAGTTGGAGCGATTGGTGTAGTGTCTACTGATTAACCATATAAACATATATTATATCCAACCATGGATGACGGCATCAAGCTGACAGATAACGATGTGCTGGGACAGAATGGCAGCAATGGTAGTCTGAACGGGAAAGCCTCTAATGGCAGGCCGCGGAAGCGCGTGCGTGTGTTCGAGGACACACCACTGATGCCGTCAAGCAAGGAGGTCTATCATCAGATCCGAAGCCTCAGCGGTGATTTCTCGGCGCCCAAAAGCGATGACAGCAAGCAGGCTCGACGCACCCTGGAGACCCTGGGCGGGGTATTCGGCCCGGTGGCCCTGGCCCAGTTCAGCACAACCTTATTCCTTAGAACAGGTAAGAGACGCACCCAAAGCAATCTGCCGCTCAATGTCGTGTACTTCACCGAGTGCTGTATATATTGGCATGAGCATGTGGGGATACACATATACATGTCCATCCAACGTAAACATTACCACGTGTTTTAAACACTGTAGTGACAGCGGCATGCTCAGTAATATATAGGCCAACCCTATAAGCGCTTCTTTGAATGAACAGTTACATCCGTGATATTTGCATTGTACACCGTTCATTCAATATTTATTTGAAACAGCCAGGATTTGCTTCCCTGATGGATGTTTTTATGCAGGCCGAAACATGTGTTTAAAAGCGATTATATAGGCAATGCATATGTACTATAAGTTTAATAACTATATAAATGCAATTTAATAATGATGGTAAATATGTATTGCACCTTTGTATGTACGTGTATGCACTACAGTATTGGGCAATACGCGTAAGGCTTGAGGTACAGGTATATGTTGCCAATCGGGATGCACATGCGGGGAATAACCTTGTCATGTTATCAGTCTATATATTTGTCTTTGCATATATATTTATTTATTTGACATGTTTCACTCGCTATACTCAAGAATAATTAGGGGCCCACACAGTTTTCCTGTGTGACACCTCTTGAAATCGTTCGGATTATTATTAGGGGCCCACACAGGTTCACTCTGGGATACCTTGAAATCGTTTGGAATATTATTATTATTATTATTAATATTTTTAGTCCTCTCGTAAAACTGCAATATCTCCCCAACTACTGAAGGTAGAGAATCCAAACTTTGAATCTTGACAATGATCATGTGAAGCAACTTTTGACGTTTAGTGCCGATTGGCCAGTCACGTGATTTAGCGGCCATTTTGAATTTCATTTTTAATCTTAAAAAATTTTATTCTCACAAACGGGTATACCTGACGGGTGGAAATTCTAAATGCTGTTCTAGGTGGATCGCCCTACTCAGTTAACCTTACACGTGGAATATAATATACAAATTAGGCTGTAACTAACCTCGGAAGTTACGTAAACATTACATCATCCTTAAATGTTGCTTTAAATGATTAACCAAACAAACTTACTGGTTCTCCATGTTGTCAGGATTACAATTCTGCAAGAATTAGTTTCCTGCGTTGTATAGTTTTGAAGTTTTTGCTAAGAAACCAACAAGAAACCAAGATTTCTCAGAATTCTCTCATTTGCATAACATGGAAGCAGTAGATCAAAGGCAGTCTCTCCCTACCCATGGTTTGCCTGACATGAGCAGGGTATCCTGATTCTGTCTGGCGCCGGGAGCAGTACATCAAAGGTACAATCTCTCTATACATGTAGCTGAGTCCTGGCATCTGAGAGCACTGTTTATTTTCTTTTCACTGGCTTTCACCATGGCCCAAGTGGAATTTGTACCTGGCAGTCTCAGGTTCAAATCCAGATAAATCCTGTAAGTTTTTTGTCTCTCCTCTATTTAAAGTGTCAGGAAATAATTAAAAAATGCGTTCTAGTCATAGCACTCTGAGGTTAAAATACGATCTATTTCTTATCAATTTTACATGGAAAGTTTTTCCTACAATTTTTATTTTTCAATTTGACCTACTTTGGACGCAAAATTACTATGATTATAATGCGTTGGCATGTCTTTTTGTGAAGAAGATTTATTCGATGGAACTGAAATTCAAAACATAGACAGAGTACGTCGGGGCACATTACGTGTGAAAAAATCATTTCCATGTCTTGGAAAATGTGGAAATGCACTGATTACCGAAGCTGTCAGGTGACCAAAAGTTTTTGAATTTAAATATTTAAAGTATGTTACCCGATGTAGTTTGGCGTCCTGGTCACGAATGGGATCTTATATTTTGCCTGCGATGTACACTTTTGACGCAAATTACGATCGAAGTTCGAAAAAAAAATGCAATTTTCGACATTTGTGGAGGTCACGTTACAGAAAACCGTTACAACTGTAATGTTGAAAATTACAGACTGCAAAGGGCCAAACATGCACTGTACAAAGTGCGAAAAAACTAAATTTCCCCACATTTAGAGGTCACCTGATAGGAAACCGTTATTGCTGCAAAGCTGAACATCGCTGAGCGTAGATTACTATGAGAATGGAGATCATCCTTGCTGCACTGTATACTTTATGTCTTTTGTTATGGGCTAGGGGCAAAAGATCAAAGCTGAGCTGCTTCCACGCTTGTTTTTCATACTAGGTCCATTGTGTGTGATGCTAGGCAGTCACTGGTTCAAATCCAATTCATTCTTTTTCAATGTTTTCATTTTTTTCAGTTTTCTTGCCATGAAATTATCAGGGGCAATAGTGTGTATCCCGGTAACGCTATTGGATAACAGCTTTAATTCACTCTGTTTGTGTATGAACCTAATATATATGTATATATCTATTTGTGTGTACATCGAAATGTATTTGCAAATATCCAGGATGTGAATGTAGTATTCTTACTAGTCACTGATGCGGCTGGCTGTAAACTGCTTCAAATATATAGACCTATACCAGGCATAGCTCTGTTCAGTTGAAGCCCAACATTTACAAGACTAGTTCTACATTTATGGGTGCCACAGGCATAGACCTACAGTATGCGTGTACAGGCGGCAGTTATATACATAGCTCGGGAACTCATGGCTATACGGGCATATATACATGTAGACTAATTATCGTAAGGCTACTCATTTTTAGCGCGTATAATTTGTTCCTAATGATTTTGTCGCAATTACCATCACCCATGTAGGTCGTCGTTAACTGAGATACATATTTATCTTATGTCGGATAAGAGCTTCCATTATTTAGACCTGTTCGGAGATTTTTACTTTTCGCCTATTACAGATCACATAGTCACCCCTGCTTATTAAATATCACGATGTCCACAAGCGATTGCTAAATTTCGGTAATAAAATAGTAATAAAAAATTAATTGTCGGATTTCGTTTAAAAAAATGAAAAACAGAAAGGTTGGAAGTAAGACCGGGGAGTAAACATAGTTTTAATTTGTAGCATCAAGATCCAACCGGATCATGCAGGGACATTGAGAAATGGTTTCTTAGCATTGCGTTGATGTGAAGTTTTCGCAGACTCGGTTGTATAATGTGGCAGTCCTGCTGCATGCGGACAAAACACAAGTTCCTCACCAATAAGGTCATGGGTTCGAATCCAGCTCGTGCTGTTGCCGACGGCGGATTTGCCTCAGGAGGTGTTACATGTACTGGAACGAAGACGGTGGAATTCCCCTAGCTCGTCCTCTTCGGCTTTCCTCGCTGCGTAAATCTAACCACTGTCGCAACAGCTGCATTATATCTATCCCTTCAATATGGTGCATAAAACACAATCAAATTGATGAAGTTACAAATAAACACAGATAGTGCATAATGTTAAAGACTCTGGTTGTGTATTTTCTAGGTACGCATTTACTTGTTCTTGTTTCTCTGACAATGTTGTGCTGGTGGCTCCTTAGATGTTACCAATAATGATGTTCACTCTTGTGTAGGGTAAGGTTAAACCAATTAGACAAAAGAACTATGGTAATAGCTTTTCCACACAAGCTGTTACATCGCTAACATGTTACATTAGTAGCAGCTACACGTCTGTAGCAAGTGGCTCATGTTCCGATTCTCCTAGAACCTAGTGCATTTGTCGTGTCCATTCTGCGCATACACATCATCTTTCCAAGGTTTTTTGGTGTATTGAAAGTTCCCAGCTATGAAATGTATAGCTATGGCGGGTAAAAAGCTTAAGAAGCGATTAAGCATTACAAATGCACCCTCTGAAATAAGGTTTTCTTTGTTTTGTAGCGCACAAGAGCAAATCACTTAATTAGAAAGATACTGAAGTACACGTATATTGTCTCCATTTCCCTATACATAAGCATATAAGCTTTCACGCCGAGGGAGTATACGTTGGATTTTCCTAAATTACAATGTTTTACTTCAAATTTCGTCCATGAACAATTTTCTCGTTTTGCCCGATTCTGATGCCTCTGGTATCGATCTAAGATAGGTCTTTTGAGGTTTGATTAGGAGGTGGAGTGTAATGTAGGGAGAAGTGTGAGTTTCAGCAAGCTACAGGTGCAATATTTATGATTTCATTTGCCTCTGAAAATGCCACTTTTTGGCGAATTTAGGAGCAAATACGGCATAAGCCACCACTCCCCTCCAAACATGGTTTGGGAGATTCGAAAGGAACACAATAATTTTCGACGTCATCTTCCACTGGTATCATTTGGAAAAATAATGATTATTATTTGGGATAATTATTTGGGAAATAAATGGAGCAGAAAGCTTTGTTCGCACATATGTATGGACTATGATAACAAAGCGGTGTATTTTTACGGGTAAATTGGCAGTGTATTTTTTTGTTGGTGAACAACCCCATTCTGACCGTAAATTTACGGCCTATTGCGTAGTTACATGAGCAAGGTGCTGTACGTTGGTGCTGACCGTAAATTTAACGCCCATTGCGTAGTTACATGAGTAAGGTGCTGTACGTTGGTGCAACTTATTTCGCTTTATGACTTTAGCGCAGCCAGAGTGCATGTAATTGTGCATACGATGCATGTAACATTGGCGTGCGATGTATGCGGCATTGGCACCATATACATTCTCGCGCGACGAAATAAGTTATTCAGATATATTGCGTCGCCATACTTTGAATCATGCAGTGAGCTTTATGAAATCGCCGCACATCTTATCACCAAATGTTTGGTGTTTATTTCCAAAATAACTCCATGACGTCAATGACTATTTTCGTTTCTTTCCTTATTCCAAAATGATGACTGAAAGTATAGGCAATCTTGATCAAACTGTGTATTCATCATTTCAGTGTATCGCCTTGCTGGGCAATTCGTGCCGGAACCATTAATCTCAATATTACTTTCCTTGCAAAGTAATAAAGATAACTTCATGTTTGTTTGACGTCTGTCTCCCACGTTTGAATGGTTTTCTAGCCTATATGGTCGTATAGCACATCTATACCCTGACATAGTTCTTACAATATAATACCCGAAGGTGGGAAAGATGTTGGCATATCAAAATTTATGAGATTCCGAGAAAAGCAAAACAATTAGTAGGTTGAAGTCCCGTTGCCATGGTTACCGACCGAGACGTCTTGGCGACGTTTTACAGTTGTCATTCGCCTGGTAATCAAAAAGGAAGATCATAAGGAAAAAATAAATCCTTTTTCTTTTGCCGCAACAATTTTGATTAACTTGGAATTTCGTCAGTGCATGTCTCAGTCAGAATTAAGAGGTCGGTTGTGATATGACCTCTGATATTATAGGCCATATATACTCTGGGCGATGATTTCGATCTGAGTAAGGACAGGTAACGACAAGATGGAATAAATGGCAATGGAACGCCCACACCGTGAAAGTGCATTATCAGGCAAGAAAAAATTATATGTTGTTTGGATTTTAGATTTTAGAAGGACGGTTATACGTTTACCAAATCAGTTTATTTATATTTATTTATTTGGGTGATGTTTTACGTTGTTCTCAAGAATATTTCACTTACACGACGGCGGCCATGCATGCAGCATTATGGTGGTAGGAAACCGGGCACAGCCTGGGGGAAACCCACGACAAGGTTGCTGGCGGACCTTCCCATGTACGACCGGAAAGTAAACTAGTGTGAGCTGGACTTGAACTCACAGCGATCGCATGTGTGAGATGAACGCTAAACCTCTCGGCCGCGGTGGCCCCAGTATATTAATATGGTTGGTGTTTAACACCCGTGCACTTATATATGATGGTGGTCAGGTTCACGGGCGAAGGAAACCACAGTACCCGGGATAAACCATTGAAGCCATTGACTTATAAAGCCAGGAAAAAGCAGCGTAAGCGGGATTTGAACCAACAACCTATTGGCCAATAGCCTCTGGAACTGAAGATCACAGCGAGCTAGCGGTGTAATTATCATAGCCAGCAAGGTTACACTTAATTTAACACATTGTTGGAACAGACCTGTAGGTGTTTGTTTATTTGATTGTTTTTTTTTTTTTTTTGTTTTTTTTTTACAACGAACGCATGGATATTTCACTTATGCGATGGCCACCAGCATTATGGTGGGAGGAAACCCTACAGACCCTGGGGGGAAACCCACGACCGTCCGCAGGTTGCTGGCACATCATCTCACTTACTATGGGAGATGAAACCAGCATCAGTGCACTTGAACTCACAGAGAGTGGTTATCGGATCCTGGGTCGGTGGATGCAGCGCTATAGCGCACTTAACTTCGGCCACGGAGGCCCTTCTTGTGTACCCATCTAGGTGTTGTATTAGTGTTCTGCTTGTATTATACCTTATACACCCATAACTGTATAAACTGCATAGAAGTTCATCTGTGTATGACGCATATTCAATTACAGTATACATATGCGCATCGATCTAATGGCTTCTATATAACCCCAGCAAATAGATGTACGATTGTCCCCTGCGGGTGTCGAGATTGCTATTAACGTGGAAAACCACCAGGTCTTACAGATAAAGAACACCTGTTGTACTGTAAATTTCTGAGGCTTTAAGGTGTATATACGTGTATATATAGGGGATGCTGCTTTATATCTGTATGCCGGTGAATGTGTGTATATTATACCGATTGAAGAATTCGATGCCATCTATTGCGCAGTGTGAATATTTGTTCATTTTCTGTGTGGTTGTCCGTCCGTAAATTATGTAAGCTGTATTATTTTACATACATAGGCAGAAATCAGTTAATTATACATTAGCAACACAATATACGCCCACTAAAGTATTGTATTTGTGGAAAAAATAATATACCTTAAATTATAAATTCATTGCATTGTGCTCACAATGAGGAACTCCAGTTATAGGATCACTTAAACAAAGCAATTTTGTGCTTAAGTAAAACTTTTAAGACTTGACTTGAATAAAACATTCTTGAAATTTTAAAATAAAGTCACGGATGATGCGTGTATAGTATGGCAAGAGTAAGTGACACAAATGCCAAAATCAATAAATAACAAATAAGTTGTAAAATTTTAAAGTTTAAAGGTTTGGACTTTAGTCAAAAATTGCTTTGTTGGCATCGCTCCCAGACGTATAACTTGGCAGCGTGAAGGAATCTTTTTGAGCATCGGTTTGAGAAGATTGTGCCTTGAATTCCCGGATTCGCGAGATTTGAAATGCTTCAACCCCTCCATGAATCCCCTTACACATAAAATATACCAACGCGCATTCCTGTTTAATCTGCTGTAATTAGTTCTTTACAGATTAATCTTCTCTTCTGCCCATCATGTTGTTGGGGAAAAATTCCGTTTGTGTTGTCTGTTGCCCATTGCCCATTGTCCACCTTGGCCTCGTCCGCAGAGTATTTCCAAGCCATTCTTCACCAGATTGCACAAGGCTTAAACTGACCCTTTTCGTCCATTTTGGCTGACGGCAGCATGGTATGCAAATGCCGGAGTTAAGATGCCCATATTCAGTATACAATGTACATATACCTGGAACTGTGCAATGTAGTCAACGTTTAGGTTACATGTATATTGTCCACGCCTTCGTCCGTTCCTCAGTGTTTTGACATTGTGGCAGACAATAATCATGTCCTTAGTATATATTTCCAGACCCGCTGGGCTGTATTCAATCAAATTTAGTTTGAAACCTAATTATAGCGGACATAAAAAATGATCATACTTTGGAGCCGTGTGTTAATTCGCTCGTTTCTCGAGTGCCTAGATTATCTTTTGAGGGTTTAAGAACTGGTCAGCTTTTGGAAGAGGGAGACACCTGTGACGGGACGCCGCCATGTCACTGGCCATGCGAGATCAGCTTATCCACGAGCCGTAAGCGAGACTGTAGGCATATATATATGGTCGTCATCGAGAGTTATAAACTGATGGTAAAGAAAGATGGGCGTCATTGTCTATAGGCGAATATCCTGTGCGCATACTTGAAGCATGGTGAGAACTAAATAAAATATTTCACGACAGTCACGCCATAAAAGAATATGTTATATGCCTCAGAGGATAATTTGGTAATTCACGATGACAGCCTCCATCGAAGAAGCGACGGGCGATCGCTTTGACCAACCAATAAACAACGAAACAACAAACACCTATACCAGCTGAAAGGAGCAATAAAGTTGCGATAATGAATATCCAAGCAAAATTGCCTTTCATGCAAGATGAAGTGTATTTCAATGCAAACGCGAAGTATCAGACAGCTCCACAGTAACGGGTGGGGACAGATGGGGAGAGCTTGGGTGTCTGGGCAGCTGATTTCCTTTCATAAAAGCGATGTCAAATTCCACGTTCGTATTAAGAAAAACGCGTTGAAATCAAGATGGCCATAATTCTACCGTTACCTCGATCTAGCGCTGAAAGTTACACGCATATGCGCATTCAAAGATCACAAACTGGGTTTTTTATACTATAGGTAGCTGGTCAGCAGTTGCTGGAATTCGAATGTTTACGAAATATATTATTTGACAACAAGGTAAATTAGATCGTGAGACAGGTGACCTCTCTGTGCTCTCTCTTGGAGTTCAGCCCAATCTCTAAGGAGACAAACTGATTTCGTCGGATAGCTCGGTTAAGTCCGCCATTACCTACATGGCAATTTGTACCATATAGCTGTAGCGTATGCAGTGGCGATATGCTGTCAGTTCGGACCAGACGTTAAATAAGCGTCACTGTCTCGTTTGAATGGCGAGCGAATGAAACACTTCATTTAAGACGAATTTTTTTTTTAAATAGTTGTCAGCGTGAAGTCTTAGGTTTCATGTTTTACATCATTAAGCGTAATATATGTCTCGCGTAGTTTGTATATAGTGCCCAGCTTCCTGCAATTCCACCTCATGACATGTTTGTTTGTTCGCATGACCTTTATAGTTAGCTCGGCTTCTTCCCGTTACCTCATTCAATCCAATGACTCCATTTGATCAGTGGAGTTTTGATAACTGAAAACCTCTTACTCTGCCGGATGTGATTTCAGGTCGGGTGAATTTACCACTGGATTTATGACATAGCTGTAGGTTTCTGTTCTCTGCAATCATCATATCTAATGTAATCTAGAGCATTGTTTTCATAGGCCTCACGCGCAGGCCCTATGAATCTCCGAAGAATTTATTTTAAACGATTGTCATCTATATCTATTCTGTACAAATTTAAAGAATTCACATGGTGAAGAGGAAGAATATAAAAGTACTGGTGTCTGTCATCTGTCAACCTTTTCTGCGGTAGTTTAGCGGCATCGCAGGAGACTAAAACTTTGCCCGTCGGTCCGTCTATCCTTGACTTTCCCGCGGGAATCACTTCCCAACTTTTTTTCTTGAATTGTTGACCATATTGAATTGAAACTTGGTACTTATTTTCACTATGGAGAGTCACAGGTTATGTTTGCAATTTGGGGTCATTTGATCAGCTTTAAGGGAAATTGTTACCGCTTTTGTCGGTATTTAAACTCTATTAGTACATGACTTCACGGCGAGACGTTGCTCTAAAGCCAGACATTTGGGCTTTTTCGTCCATTGTGTACAGATTCTAGCCGTTTTTGTTCCTTTATCGACTTTGACATTGCTATTATTCTGACAGCTCAGGCTGTGATTTAAAAACAGATATGCGTGTATTGTGAAAGTAGTACGGTTAAGAATGCTTCTCAATTCAGTACTATATGCACGTAAAGCCATGTGCTTCGTTCCACTGAACAATGGAGAAACCCATATCCTTTGAAATCTTGATGCCATAATGGTCGTGAATGACTCAGACTGACACAGAACCTGCATAGAGCCTACACATGCAATGTCGGTTTATGACTCATCTCCAACCGGATATACACGTTGATTGTCGAATGTAGTAAACCGTGTTGCAATTGTAGCTTGTGTTGGTCAGATCACTTACCGCTCATTGTTGGCTCAGTTGAATAAAATGCTGGTTATAGACGAATCGGCAGAAACTGATCGACTCCTGCCTTTAGCAGGGTCACAGGTGGGAATCCATGCAGCTCTTGCCACGATATTGCTGAGATACTGGCGATGTGGCGGTAAGCCATAGTCATTCAATTCCTTGTTTCCTGTGGATTTAAATCCCCCGAGGTTATTTTCCTAGGCATGCACCTGGTTAAGAGCAATGGTGAAATCATCCCAAATTTCCGGTTTCCTGTACACCATATCGCAAGAAGCCCATTATTGAACCATGAAAAAATGTGGAGAAATTTCCGGAAGTAGTTTCACCGAAGTACACCCTGTTTTACGGTCAAATATTAGCTTCCTTTCGTGACGTTTTCTCCATTGTTTTGTTGAGATTTATATGCAGTGATTATGCATTGAATAAAACTTTTAATTATCTGTGGAGTGGAGCTTTCATTTATTATCCTTTTAGTTTTATGTCCCGAAACGTCATCGAATGTGCTTGTGCTATTTTGAGGACCGTAGAATTAAATGTCACGTACTGGTCGATACCTTGACTGCCTGGGGTAGCGTATGTAGCAAACAGATTTTTATCATGTAAGATAGCTTCCATGGACGTATTTAACAGGTTCTAATTGTATTTAGGCCTACCTTTCGGCAATCGAGCGCTCGGGTAGTCATTAAAATGGTGGAAATAAAGAATAATGTGGAAATAAATTATCAGACGGCGGGTACGTCATTTGACTAATCCGAGGTTGCACAGATGTTGATTAGAAATGACGCGGACACTCCAGTTTCACGTCTGAGACCTGTGCTGTACTCAACCGTGCAGCAGTGCAGTCTGACTGGCCCTCTACTCCCGCAAAACAAGCCTAACATGAGCCTAAACTGTTATAAAACTCCTTCCTGGAAACATATATAAGTATATAACATGTTATTTAGCCCATCTAAGGTAGATTTATAACTCGAGACTGGTATCCCCGAGTGATAACTGCCGGAAAACTGTCCATTGTCCATACGCGTTCAAGATGTCGAGAATGTTTTAAGCCAACCGAGAGGAAGTCGTTTTGGATTTGCTTTAGGTGGGCAACGGAGACCGGAATAATTTACATAGGCTAAACAGAATGGTATATAGTCACTAAGGTTTCCGGATAGTAGGTTTATTGCAGTTTTAGGCTCATGTTAGGCACGTTTCTTGGATATGGAAGGTCGATCTAAAAGTCAGACCACATTGCTGCACCTTAGAGTAGGCTATAGGGAAGGTCTCAGACGTGGAAATTTGAGCGTCGCTGACGACCGCGTCATTTTTAAGATAAATTTCAACGTCTGAACAACCCCGGACTATCATATCAACCCGCTGGTTTACTGCCCAAAAATAAAGGACGGGACTAGAGTAAAAACCGAAATAGCTAGAGGGGGTGTTAGTCTATATAGATGAACCCAGGATGTTCTTTTAAAATTCGGACATTCATCGCAACCCTGAGTCCATCACTCGTACTCCAAAAAATCGAACTAGAAGGCGATAGAACTGCTTTTAATGAGGTACGCGCCTGTTTCACGCATATGACTTTGAACCCTTGGGTTACTGCCCAAGGATATATAACGTACAGGTACCTTGATAGTCACATTTACAACCTGTGCAAATTTCCAGGCAATGCACAAGTCACACAGGAAGTGTCGTTCGCGGTTGGAAAACATGCAAGTGTTGTCAGTCAAGAATATTAAATAATCAAATCTGTCACACGAATTAAAGTATTGTCATCTAAATGATAAAGACAAGATATGGCATAGAGGCTAAAGCTTGTGAAAATGAGGCTTTTACAGTGACAAACTCAAAGGTACGAGTGTTCTCTTTCACAAGAGCGAAACAACAACGCCATATTACCTTTCATTTTCTAATCTGCTTTAGTAGGCGGCGATTTTGCCACCCACAGCCACCGAAAATCGCCGCCTGCTGGCTACTGATGAACACCCTGATATATATAAACTTTCGTTCCTTAGCAATCACATCAAAAATACGCTCCATAAGCTGAATTAATGGGATAATAGGATAAGAACATATTCAGCTTTATTTTATAAATATTACAAAAAGCTACCGGTACATACATGTAGGTTATGCTTTCATGGTTTCCTAGCAAAGCTTACTTGCAATTTTGGGCATTTTCTGTTTCAGAGTATCTTTAACAGTGGTTCTGTGCATATGAGTGCCTGCAGGCATTTGTGTTTGCTATTACAGAATGTTAATGAAAATATTATTAAATAAATATCCTGAAAGATTTGTAGCTTTGTGGACAATCTTAATTCTGTATCGAAAGAAATGTGTTTCGCAGCTTCTTGTGGGTTTCAATGTTGAGTGTTAGAGAAATGTGTGATATTCATTTATTTATTTATTTGATTTGTGTTTTACGTCGTACTCAAGAATATTTCACTTATACGACGGCGGCCAATGTTATCGTGGGAGGAAACGGGACAGAGCCCGGCAAGGTCTCAAGTCAGCTGACAATCCCCAAACCACAATGAAGTGGTGACAGTTTTCAGTTGACGAAATACATTTAGCCAATGCCCCTCACCAGTTACAAGCAGTGGTGGTATATTCGAAGGGTCCAAAGCCTCCAACTAGCATGGGGAAGAAAATTTTCCCCAAGATTGACAAAAATTTATAATAGAGATGCATTGTATTATGATCTGTTGCCTTAACCTGTTGTCGCGTATAGCAATGGTACAGATAATGAAGATAGTTTGGACTTTTAGTTGGTGTTCACACGAACCGAACAAACAGAAATGGTAAGGACATCATGTTAACCTTTGTGAGCGAAACTGTCCTCAGTCTTACAATATATCACAATATGACGTTCTAGTGCAATGCATTCTCTTTAAACTAATGTTATGAGTTGGGGAAAAAAGATCGACTTAAAATGGTACAAAGTACAAGTACTGCTGCCGGATCCCGCATTACGAACACAATAACGGATAGGCAGTTTGTGCGTGGAGAAGACTAACGAATTGTGCTGAAAAACAACTGGTCACTAGTTACAAGAAGAATATAATTAGAAGAGGAGCAATAGACGTATTTCACAGCCCGTGGGCTCTAGTTAATCATCTGAATACCCTATAAGCGCACAATTTCAGTATCGAACGGCACTACAATGGGTGACCGTGATGTTAATATCGGTGAGTGGACACGTGCGTCGTATGTGTAGTTTTTGAATGTCGGCCAGACACACGCATTAAGCGTAGGATGCATTTGTCAAATAGCTCAATCCTTGTAATTATGGATAACATGCATGGTTGCTATGTTTTAGTTTTAGTTTCGAGGTTGTATACTTTATGAAGACGACGCCGAGCTGGTGTTTCCGTCTTGGTCGCGTATAGGAAAGATAGGAAAAGTATATAAGTTAGTTCTGTGTCACTGTTTGTGTGACTGGACGGTGTCATATCTGGTGTCTTTGGCGCAGCTATGTATAGCTACATAGGCCTCAATATTATGGTACCCGGACTCGCATGTTAGGATAGGAGACGCCATCGTGAACTGATCCAGTTATTGTCGAAACGGAGAGTAAATCCAGAAACAAACAAGCAAATTGATGATAACGATGGAATGCTACCAATTTATCCTCTGATGACCTCTGATGGCCATGGTACACACATAACAGCTGTGGCGGTGTTGTGGAGCTACGTGATAGGGAAATCCCGCCAGCTGATCACACTTTGTGACATAGATGGCATGTGCAGGTGTAATAACAACAGCTCGTGTATGGAAATTTGTTGGTTTAAGTACCATCAGCTGTCAGAACCATTGGCCAGCGGCGGTCATTTCCATGCAATCCATACATCAGGCATTGCCTTCAGGCGGTGACGAAGTGCGGTGCTTTCGCGACGTGACCACCTAACCAGTCGCGGTTGGGGGCAAAGCTACACTTCCCTTTTTGTTCTCTGGGCATTGGGGCCATGAAATGTTCGACGGTGGTTTTCTCCACGTGTGTGACACTGGCAATCTCTACTCATATATCTGGTCGCCCATGGGGCAAACTAATTTAGCCCATTAATGATTCATTTGAGATATCTTAAAAAACATTTCCCAGGTATCTTAAAATTATTTCACATAATTTTTAATTTTTTTCAGATGTCTTAAACTCCCTTTCAGATATATTTGTTATGTAGTTCACATGTATTCACCGGAAAAGCGTTGACAGACATCTGAAATTGCAATTAACATATGTCGAAAGCAATTGCGGCGAATATATCCTTAGTGGAACATGCGATAAACCCATTCCGACTAACCTTGAAATCATTTTATATGTGACATGTTTTGTGATATCTGCACGACAAAATGATCAATACAAAATGACTCAGAAAATGAAGACTTTTCCGATTTTACGCGATAAGGGATTGGCATCCTGGCGTTATAAGCTCAGCAAGCGGGTAACATGAAAATGTGAGGTGAATTCCAGTGTTGCTCTTGAAATGATTCTACAACCTGGGTTAGGGCAGGGTTATCTCCCTTGTATTGATCGATTTTTTCACATCAGCGATGCCACTGACGTATACATGTACAAATCAGACCCCAGTTAATGGGCTGTTCAAGTTGATGTCGCTGTTTACACAGCAATTGGTGGAGTTCTCCTGTGATTTGTCAGTCAGTTTGCATTGAACATCTGTTGCCGTGCGTATTATAAACAGGCTGTCCTTGAGTGAAATTTCATGATATACATACATGCATCGGCGTTAACTTACGCAACAAAAGATGTAGGAGTTGATTTATACACGTAGTATATGCTCATTGTACATGTATATACCATGTTAATAAGAATTTTGTTTAAATTGGGTGAGCGTCTTATGATTGTTGCGATGAAAAAGTTATACAGCTATGCGTTTATTAGTACCTGCACGCATATATTTATAATTTCCTTTCAAAAACTGCAAAGACAGTTAACGATATTATAAAGGACTGAAATTTCAGACGTTAAATATCTTAATGGTGTATTTATTTAGTTATTTGTTTAACTGGTTTTTCACGCCCTACTCAAGAGTATTTGATTTACGACAGCGGCAAGAATTACAGAAGGAGGAAGCCGGACAGAACCCAGCCCCGTGCATTATATTTCCACAGCTCTTAATCCGGTGAATATTCTTTGTCGTGTTCCTTGCATTTGATCTCATGTATATTATAATGATACAGTGATATTTATAATATGGTGATATGTATATACAGCGGTATCTTACTCCTAATAAAGTTCATCACCGATATACCTGATACCTTACTCCTAATAAAGCTCATCACCGATATACCTTACTCCTTATAAAGTTCATCACCGATATACCTTACCCCTAATAAAGTTCATCACCGACATACCTTACCCCTAATAAAGTTCATCACCGATATACCTAACTCATAATAAAGTTCATCACCGACATACCTTACTCCTTATAAAGTTCATCACCGATATACCTTACCCCTAATAAAGTTCATCACCGACATACCTTACCCCTAATAAAGTTCATCACCAATATACCTGACCACCTTTGTTTAAGTAACATATTTTTGGCACAGCAATAAAAAACAATCAGCCTGTACGCTGCGTTGGAGACATCACATAATTACACCCAACCGCCAGATCCGGCGTTACACGGGACAATGCAGAAAATAACCACGATATCAACACGTATGCACAATGCTCTCTGTATTGTATGGTGAAAACATGCACCTTCACAATTTTTATACAGTGATAGGCCAATAAGTTAACAAATATTATCTGTAGGAGTTACATTCTCAGCACTGAATTAATTCTGCTTTGTTTCAAGCTCAAAGAAGTATTGACCTATAGCGGCTGGTACATTTCAATCAGTAGTTCAATCGGTGATTTAGCAATGTCACTGTCAAACGTATTTATTTATTTATTTCATTGGTGTTTTACACAGTACTCATGAATATTGCACTTAAACGATGGCAACCAACATTATGGAGAGAGGAAACCGGACAGATCCCGGGGCAACCCACGACCATCCGCCAGTTGCGGGCAGACCTTCCCACGTACGGCAGGAGATGCCGGAGTTCAACTCCCAGCGACCGAACTGGTGGGAGGCTCTGTCAAACGTGTAAAATATGCCTAGACCTATATACTGACATACATGTTGACATACACGTTGTTCTGTCTTTACAATCTGGCACACAGTCATGTGGTGATTTGGTTGTCCGATTGTTTACATGTGTATATACAAACGGTTACGAGATATTTATGCATGGCACACATGCAAATCGATTGAGATTTCATTGCCTTGGTTTCCTTTTATAGGGAGCAGTCATTATTTGTCCTGCAGTTTGACCCAAACCGAGCTAAACAAATGATGCACGACTGTTTTATTGTGGCACATTGTCAGCATAGTTAGTCCACCACTATAAGTTTGAGCCATGGGTAATTTGGCTCAGCAATTGCTGTCACAGCTATCTGGTCGCTTCCGTACTTTACCGGAGCGCCCAGCATCGCTCCTATAGAAGTCCACAGTGAAAATTTCACTTCCAATAACAGCTCGAACCCTACCTTGCATTTGGTATGAGCCAATTACTTGAGTCAACCGGGTGCTAAAAAATAGCAAAGCCGGCTCCCGTACACCATCTTCCAACAGTAATTCAGCCAGTTGAACTTTTGAACTGGTTCTCTCGAGCCAACGTCCGCCATGTCTTGAATTCAAACTTCTCGCGGGCTATGGGCCGCGAAAATTTTATCCCACCGTACACGTACTCATGCATTATACAGAGTCTAGGAATCGGCCCGTACCAAATGTAAGGTAGAGCTGTTATTGTAGTGAAATTGTCACCGTGGACTTTGAGACCTGTGCTGGGCGCTACGTTAACGTTTGTAGGCGACCAGTTAGCTGTGCTAAGCAGTTACGCACACCCCACTGGGAGCGTGATTGTACAGGCACCCAAAAGAACACTTGCGAATGAACATTGATTGACATTGCCACTATTTCTACCAGTAAACTCGTCTAACGTCTCGTAGTCGATGAATGGCCTGGTGGTTAACGAAGCGACAATGCAGGGGCTCCTTCAGCCCTAGACCGAATAATAATAGCCAAGTGAATAACAGCCACACTCAGGGCTTCGTCATGGTCGACTGATGGCAGTCTACATGTACCTGTAGATAAGAAAACGACATTCGTAGGTTTTCACCAGACCTAGACCAATCATTGCTTTAGCATCATACCATTTAACCGAGATGCGCTTGTCGCCATAATCCTGGTCTGATAGAGCCAACAAATGCACAATATACATCTACATAGGCCTTAATAGAACGGACTACATTTAAAGTACACATGATCCGAATGGCCATTCTATGTTGATTCCAAATATGGTCTTCATTATTTTTTTACATTTTTTCACAGTGGTTAAAATGGTAATAAAGATTAGTGTGCTAACAGCTGAATAGAACCTGTGACACCACTGCATTTGCTTCAGTCTGTTTAATATGGTGCAGTAAGTCCACCGTGTAACACCTTAGTCTTTATTTCCATTTTAATCAATGTGAAACAATACCAAAAAATATTTATGCCCTCATTTTAAATAATTGCGCATATACAAATATATAACGTAGGTTATAAATATCACCTTTTTGGATGTTAATTTTTTAATAAATATTCTCTCCGGCAATAATTCTTGTTCACTATATGTAGTTTCATTCCACCACGCGACGTCATTTTTCAAGAGCTTAGCTATACACGGTGCTACAGTCATCTGGTACTAAACGGACGCTGTGTTTGTTTATTGTCTGTTTGTTTGTTTGTTTGCTGATTATTATTATTTTTTACCTAAATTTTGATTGTTGTTTAGCGCCATGGTCCAGGCCTTCCATTGTGCACTGACGGTCAGTTTTTGGGGTAGAGGCAACCGGAATCGGAGACGTAAACCACTAATCTTTGGCAGGTTACTGAAGTTACAGATGGATGCCTGTATACCACATAGCTGGAAAATTAGTAGCCTTCAAGGATGTTTGTGGTTAAACCTCCACAGAGAGCGGAAACAAGATCTGGGCTGGGAATGACGAAATGTCAATTAGTCATGTTCATCTGGGTCGAATGCCAGTATATTTGATATGGGCCTTTATGATAAATTGTAGTCCTGTAGTAGACAGCACTCTGTAAAATGAGCCGCCTGTTGATATGCTCGCTACAGAAGCTGTAAAAGCTCTGCGATATGTGTATTCATTAAACAGCATCTAAATATATAGAGTCCTGTATATGTAATAGTCCGTGCAAAATAGAAGTTAAAGATTCCATCAACTGAAGTACGCGGAATGTCCACCCGGAAGTGCACCCCTAGACAGTCGTAAAACTTCAGTTTCAACTTTCTTATGTACACTCAGAAATACTCTAATACATCGTATTCTCTTATACCGTTTTGTGTATATACTTGTGCGTCAGTAATTAGAATCTACTAAGGAAGGATGCTGTAATAATTGTGAAACCAGTGTAGGCATAGAAATATGCCTTTCCGGTCTGAGCCGCCATAGTATATGTTAATGTTATGTACATGAAGAAAAAACGCACAAAAAAGCGAAACAAAACAAACTAGCCAGAAATTTGTAGCAAATGGACAAAAGGGTACGAAAGTTCAACTGTTTTTTACCTGGACATGGTGAAGCCACATGCCACAGTTTAGTTCAACATGACAAGCGGTTTGAAAAAAAATAATAAGTTGAGAAAATTGCTAAGTCCAATATTATAGGACAAAAACGGAAAAATGTTGTCAAAAATCGATGTATCGAGCGAAAGCTCAAATATGATTTGTAACCTGTTATAGGAATCACACTCAAAGATTCGATTCAGTACGATCTATAGATTGTTTTGGATTAAGACCACAAGAAAATAGGTAAAAGCGGGATTCGGGTTCTCACTGACCATGCGCTAATGTGCAGTGGTTATATAAGAATAAGATTTCGGGCGAATGGGCCATGAAGTGATGTAACGTGATATCCGTCCCTGTTTGAGATGTTACTGGAAAACCAGAGTTTTAGAAACTAGTTGGGAACCACCTTGTTAAAATGAAATCAACACTAAGTGATAATAAAAAATGGAATATGTAAATAAACATGAAACATACAAAATAAACACTTTTAGGAAACAATATAATATCTAGATTTATATATAGATTTCTAGAAGGCCTATGTATACATGAAGTGCCCGTATGGCGAATGTACATGTAGAAGCAATTTTTTCCTTTTTTCGAATGACACACTGTTTCGTTATTCTACGATGACTCCGCAATTTCTTACTATAAATTCACGTCAGTTTATTCTTTGATAATGATCCGTTTTGATCTGGTGTATTGATAGCCTATATTTTCAACTGCTGATCCGCAGTCGGCGGAACTGTCAACAAACACACGTGTGTCGGAAGTGCGAAATGCGCCTGTTGGTGATGACGTCATCCTGCGCTCTTTCAACCCGTGATGAGCGGAGATCAGCTGAGAAACACACAAAGCTGCCGATAATACATCGCGAATCTGTCAGGAGTTTACAGTCAGTTTTATGTCGACCTTGCACAGGACGGTCGTGCTATGCATAAGGTCATCAAAGTCAGTTAGAAATATCTCAGGACCGTCTCTTCACTCGACGCGGACGTACAGCTAGCGGAAACAAGGATGGCTTCCCGAGATGGAGAAGTATCGAACGTTGTTGTTGACATTGTTCAACCTGGTCACTCCAATATCGCTAACACGAGCAACAATGGCAGTCCGTCCCAGTTCGGCTATCTCTCCGAGGATGACACCAGCTTCGTCGAAAACGACCATGCCGGGGATAGTGATCGCACCCCTCTGCTTCATTCCTCCCTAGCCTGGCGCCTGCCTCGGAGCCTCAGTGGGTATGGGTACACCAACTTCGAAGCGTGCTCCGGGCCGGACATCTCCGGCCGTAATCACCGCACCCTGGGGGGATTCATGGGGGTGTTCACCCCGGTGGCTCTCTCCATGTTCAGCACCATGCTGTTTTTGCGACCAGGTAACACGCATAAAAGTGGAGAACATAGCTGACATATGTGCATGTGTGTCTTACACCAGTTCTTTCTTTCACTCTCTCTCTCTATATATATACAGTGCCCGCCCCATCCCCACCCTTCAGTATGTCACTGTACCCATATACTTCTCCCCCTGCCCACAATGTAGCACATAGCTCTATAGATGTCCCCCCTCCACCACTGTAGTCTGTAGCTATACAGATATACCCCCACCCCAACCTGTCAGGTTGATTGTCTTGTAATACATGTATTTGTCAGTAGCAAATAGCAAACCAATATCACCATAACTTAGTAATACCAGACCATGAATAATAAAACATGCAATCATCCCAACGGTGTTACTTGTTTATAACCTCGGTGGTGTGAAAGATGTAATTGTGAATGTCGAGGACTATGGCGTTGTTAACAAACAGAAATGTTGATATGGTGTTGGTGTTTTCTCTTGAGTCTGAAAGATTGCTGCTAAATTGGGAATAAGTGGTAAGAAATATTTCATTCTTTGCTGAGAAATTCTTTTCATTGAGTACAGTATGATGAATTTCTGGGAACTGCTTATTTTCAATAACTACCATTTATTTATTTTATGGATGTAATATAAATTTAATAACTACATAAAGCACAAATGAAACCAGAAACGAAAGTAGCAATGATCTGCACAATAAGCCGAATTGGCATTGGAACCATCTCGCGAGATTAATGCTTTTTGGACGAGACATGAGTGGGTGATCACGCAAACTAACAGAAAATAACGCCAAAAAGATGTAATTTTGGGTAGTTGCCACAACAAAAACAACATTCTAATGTGTAGTGCCTATCGGAAATCACATCTTTTTAGCGTTATTTCGCATTAGTTTGTGAGAGCACCCACTCATGTCTCGCCCAAACAGCGTTAATCTCAAGAGATGGCTCCAATGCCGATTCAGCTTATAGTTGAAATTGTCCATTTTATGGAATATTGAGCTATGTTTAATTTACAGCACTTAATTAGATCTGCCCTTTTTAGCTAGTGTACATGTAAATCAAACAAGGATACAAAGTTTCTTCTTTCAACCATGGATAGACCATCCAATAACCAACATATCCATATTTTTTCTTTTTCACAAAACTGGGAGAGAAATGTAATTTTTTGTTTTCTGCAGGACTAATATCTGAATATCTATTAGAGGAATGAGCATAGTAATTTCAATCAAGATTTTACACCTTTGTTGAACCTGTTTACTGTGTATGGAAAGATTGGAACTGACCATGTTCATCTGCCCATACAATGTGGCTCTTCCCCTCTCTCCTTCCTTGACCTACATCATATCTATGCATCTCTACATCTACGGCACATTGTTCAGTGGCGTGACACGTTAGTGGCCCCATGTGTGGCGTTAATCATAACTCTGTACACATGTCCCAAATGTAGAGTACAATGCATAGGCACATTTGTACACTCTAAAACCTCAGGTGAATGTAGAGCTTGAAGTATGTAGGAATGGATGTTAACATTCATTTAGAGGCAAGTCAGGTTTCTGACTCATGCCTGCCATAATGTCATACTTCTGCCGTACTCCTTGATGATGCAAATAAACACGTATGCTGACAATGTGGCAATTTTTTTTTCTTTTATTTTTTTTCCAGAATCCTTGAAAAGAACAAATGTCTGACGCAGTAGTTAATCATTTTTTTTATAGCACATGCATCTGAAGATGTCCATTTTTAGATCTTTTTTTAAGTGTTTTGTCATTTATCTTGCTGCATGGATTTATTATTTGTGCAAAGCAACTTTATTAGTTAATTCTGACTTGAATTTGTATATGTTTTCAAATATCTACCCAGTAACATTAAATACCAGGCATTGGATTAGATAGACAGATATATACCTCTAAGTGTGTGCATTCAGATGCATGTATGCTGTGCTTTATATATCACCATAATATTCCAAGCCAAATTATTTTGAATTTTGAAGGCAGTTTTACATTAAGGTTTGATAAAACTGATTTTTCATCTAAGTTTATCGTTTAAAACCATGGACTAATTCAGAAGTTTCATTAGTTTTAATTAAAACATCAATATATTATGTATTTATAAGTCTCACATAAATGAGTGTTTCAGTCTGGTCATGTCATTGACCCAACAAGTTAGCCCAGGTATCACATGATGTCAGTCAAGGGCTCACAACTCTTCTGTTGGCTGGGTGGGGTAAACAGGTCACCTGACAATTCTCTGCATGTGTCAGGTGACCTATGGCTAGGCCATACAATTTATAACATTTTTGACAAACAATGACAGTGACAAGCAAACTGGAAAAAATAAAATTTTGACAGGTTGTAATTACTTCATGTTAGACTCTAAAACTCGGGTAGGAGACGTGTTTTCTTTTTAGAATAATTCCTCTTTTTGTCAAAATCCTTATTAGAAAAAAGTTGTTTGAATAAATATGTAAGTTATTTATACTCATGGAAATCTAGCCTTTCTCTAGTGATTTGTTATGCAACTGGTTTCATTTTATCTACTGTATACATCTATATTATGTATATTTCTTTAATGAGGTTTGTTTAAAGTTTGTGTTATTGGTTATGAAAGCAAGCCCAGTTGCACGTTGTATCAGGCTATCAAACTTGACAAATGTCACATCTCTTGAATTAATAGGGAAGTACACTGAACAAGTTCATTCACCCTATTGTGAGGAGTTGATTTCAAGCCAGGTTATCAATGTTATCGTTGTTAGACAGATCATATAGTGCGCTGTTGACTCGCATTCAAGCAGATATATCAGAATGAAAGCAGAAAGGAAGCTGAAACATACTTTTCTTTTTCCTTAAAGATATCAGAGGTTGTTAAACTGTGTGTTACCATATCTAGTATTAGTATATGTGTGGGGGTTTATTTTGTTGTTTTTTTTTTTGGTTTTTGTTGTTTTTTGGGGGGCTACTGACACCATTTTATTTTTAAATAACCGCCATTATCGTCTTCACTGTGATTGGTGGTCATTTTGTTAGCTTTGCACCAGGTTCTGTATTAGATAATCCTTTATTTTCACTTTCTTGAATTGTTGAACCTTACAGTATTTGTTTAGCTCCATAACTAAACTCATGAAACTTATTACATGCAAGTCCTACCATTATTTAATTCCGCTTAGCATAGGGCTACAGGCCCTGTAGACATAACACAGCACTGTTGTTGATGCTTATGTGACAAGTGACAATAGAAGGCTGGGTGAGGAACATGCACTGTGACATTAAACTTTTTACTTGTTTTTTTTTTTTTATCAAGAAATGTCTTGAGCAAGGAGTTAAGAACTTAAGACTTAATGTTTATGCAGATAATGTAATGCATTGGATAGACCATTGCATGAATGTTATTGATAAGTACTCTTTCTTACAAGCGCTTACTTGTGAAGACACTCCTAATATTTCCAAATGATGGAGGTCTGGTTTATTTTTTTTACAACATGGTGGGTGTTTATCAAGTAATTTTTATTAAACATATAACTTTTTTGATTTTTCCCATTAATTGATTCATTCAGCTGAAATCCAGCACTGATGAGTGTCATTTACTTTGTATTAGGATGAGGTTGGTATTGAGTTGTGCACTTTTGAACAACTGACTCCAAGTGTATCGGGATGCTGACGTTTTTTTCTGTGATGCCAGTGACAGATGACAGTTCAGGTTACATTAAGTAATAACGATGTTCTGTGTTGTCAGGGTTTGTCGTGGGTCAGTCAGGAATTCTGGAGACGACTGCTCTCTACATGCTGGCCTATCTCATCCTGGTCCTTACTGTCCTGTCAATCTGTGCCATCTCCACCAATGGGGCTGTGGAAGGAGGCGGAGCCTATTGTATCCTTGGTCTGTCATTGTACAGTTTCAAAAAGGAAATTTAGTACAGACGTCACATGAGTATGTAGGTCTGATGTACAACTGAATTCCTGGAAATGACTGTTTTGGAATAATTTGCTTTGACATTACAAGCATTCGCATTTCATATTTGTCTGAAAGTTTTCAGTATTCAGTAATTAACTCAATGGACATAATTTCATAAAAAAATTGTATGGGATATTATAAGTTATCCATGCCCTAAGAGTGTGATACTGAATTTTATCCCGTTTTCATGGTGAAAATACTACAAGAACACGAAGAAGGGGTGTAGTATTCTCCAGTATGCAGGATGAAGTTCATTATCACAATTCAGAGAAAATTCTAGGTCTCTGATTGGTCTGTCTCCCTTGAATAGGCTTCTGTATTCGCAAAACAGGGAAAGGTCTCCCACCTTTGATATTTTGTCTATATCCCTACGGAGTCAAGGATTCTCTCGCCGACAGATAGCAATGCTTGTCAGCATTGTATGAGTCAGTAACTTTTCTGGCCTCTGGTTTCCAAAGAGTTCTAACAATTCAACAGTGAACAACAACAGTATGTAGAAAACTTTCTGGTAGCATCTTCGTGAGATAGCTAAATTGCAACCTGTAGAACATTACAGTGGAAACTGCTTTCAATTCAAAGCATTGCAGTACAACAGAAAATTCTTTGTAATTTAAATGATTAACTTATGCAGAGCACAGTAGTATATCTCCCAAAGAATTTATCCACTCTGAGCAAATGTAGGCATTATGCCGAGTCAGAAAACTAAAATAAACATTGAAACTGGTAGCCTATAGACTGCAGAAAACCGGGTCACAGCATGACATCAGATATAGGTCAACTCATAGTGTCAGCCGAGAAGTTCAGTTTCTGCGATTTATAAATCTAATACGATTATGTTCTGTTTTAGTTTTAATTTGGATGGCATGGGATGGTTATTTTAGTAATGTTACATCCAGAGAAAATAGGCAACAGATAAGGTGGACTTATGAGCCGAAGAAGGTCACAATAGATGTCGTTTTGTTCACTTCGCTGAAGCGAAAGTTGTTGTTAGTCGTAACTTTTGCTTGTTAATATCCAAAGCTGGTAGGGAGATTCTCTGGCTGATTTCTGTCTGGGGTGTGCTGAGGTCGAGACAGCTAAGATCTATCATCGATGTCACTACATGATCAGAAATTAAGAGAGTTATCTGTGCCACGGTAGTTCGAGGTATCTACAATTCAGGTAAACAACTTCAGCTGCACATTTAAACAATTGCTGCTTTTCCGTCTTGAAAGCCTAATTATCTTCGGAAAATAATCGCTTGTTCACGTTTCTGATGGTATTGACAGCTTGCAGACACTTAGTTTCTTCTGCGATAATTTTGATTTTCAGCATTTCTGTTTGGCAGGTCACCCGGGTGCAGTGTGAGGTAAACATTTCACCCCATTTCACGTGATAACTCTTAACCAGTGACTAGCCTAGAATCTACTGCAGGTAGAAATAATATGTTGTACACTTGTTCAAGATTGTATCATATGCTTTAATTCTTCAACCTGATTTTCTCATGTTTGCAAAATGTGTATTCAAGCATTTTCTGAGGACATTATTTTGTGTTTGATAAAAATATGCTTCTGTGAAGCATTCAAGTTTCTCAACCCTACCAGTGTAGTTTTGTCTGAAAAATCAAATTAACAAGTTGGATAAATTACAATGAAAGTTCCTTCTTTCATATGCAAAAATGTCAAGGAAGTAGGGTAAGTTGAAATGCTGTACCTAACTTCCTCATGTAAAAAACAGATGTTTCTATGACGTTAGAAAGTATTCAAAAAAGTATTTTAAATTATTGAGGAAATATTAGTCATTAGGCTGTATGTGTAAACTGGATCAGGTTTTGTTTGTTAGTTTCACTTTCCATTTCGCTTGTCATAAAATGACATGACAGATCTCAGGTCCAGTATATGATATCAGCGAGACTGTATAGATTTGATGGTTTGAAATGGTAGTTCTGAGAACATATATTTACATTTATTTTGTGTTCAGTGTACGTGAGTGCCATGTTAACTAGATTGAAATCAGAACTACATGTATATGTACACGGGGGAGAAAAAAAAAAGAAGAAAAAAAAAAAAAAAGACAGAAAGCAAGAAAAGAGAAATATTATGTGTTGTCCGAGTCACCACATTATGCATCAGATTTTCTGTGAAAGTGGCTCAAATAATCCATAGGTGCTGCGAAATCTCACGTCCACAATATTTATGATGGAACTGTGAATGGCTGCCCCAAGAGCACTTCTTGATGTTTACTGATTACTGAAAGAACTGAAGACAGTGACAGTAAGATGTTGATGTCCATTGCAGGACCTTTTGTTGTGTGTTCATTGAAGATGCTACTGATGTGAAATACCTGTGTAAATGTTACGTGCAGGTGGGGGCCTTTCTGGGTGAGGTGGGTAGCCTGCTAACGCAGAGCACTTAACTCAGGACCCTCTGACCACTGTGGTCGATGCCAGTTCCAGCCCAGCCCATGCTGGTTCCCTCTCAGGTCGTACATGGGAAGGTCTGCCAACAATCTGCAGATGATTGTGGGTTTCTCCCTGCTCTTTGTCGAGTTTCCTCCCACCATAATGCAGGTGGTTGTTGTATAAGTGAAATATTCTTCACTACAGAGACGAGTGTCAAACACCATGTAAATAAATGCAAAAAATTAATAGTTGCAGGAGTTTATCATTTACATGCAGTTTACCCTGGCAACTCTCCTTTTCCTCCACCTATGAAACAGGCTGTTATTGCACATCTATCATGTATAAATGAAGTGCCCTTGAGTATTTGTGGGTAACAGCAATCAAGAAAGAAAAATAAGACTCAGTGTTGGTGAATGGCTTGAGGAGTTACCTCCCTTAACCTGCTCTCAGACATGATCAGCCGTGCCCTGGGACCGGAGTTTGGAGGGAGTATAGGCTTTCTCTTCTTCATAGCGAATGTCTTCTCCTGTGCTCTGTACATCAGTGGTTTTGTGGAGGGTGTGATGGAGAACTTTGGGCCAAGCGGTAAGTTTGTGTACTTTGTATAATCCTACCATTTTGTTGTACAGTTTGGGATAACTATTGTACTTTCATAGCTATATTGTGCAGTGATTGACTTCAAAATATGTTTGTTGGGGGTAACCTAATCGACTCTCCAAAAAAGGGCCCTACTGTGAAGTTTTTATTGGGCTGTAGACGGAATTTCTATTTTTATATATCTCACCATGTTACTCTGGTTAAAATCCCTAACTATTTCATTAGCAAGAATGAAAAAAAAATATATATATATATATCAACTGACCGATTGTGTTTTTTGTGATAGTGTTGTGTTATCTAAAACAACAAATATTTAAAGGATTGCCTGGTGCATTTGTTTTGGGGATTCCCAAAATGTGTGGCTTTTATTTCGGGTAAAATTTATTTCTTGGACTATTTTCCAAGTATATAAAAGTACAAAGGAATCCTCTCAACCTGTCCGAAAATTTCCTGCCACTGCAGTGAACTCTGCATAAAATAGATAAGTAATTTAGACATATAAAATATGTCCAAAAAAGGAAAAGACTGAACTTTTTAACTATAATTTTCTTTCTATCCCAGATAAACACATCCTTTGTTCTCAAGTTACTTTTCATGAATCCCACAAGATTTAAAAGTGCACAGTTTCATTTCCATGTAAAAAAATGGATTTGTTGACATTCCATGGATAATGTGTAAACCTGATATCCCTTGGATGAGTGTAAATTTCGTGAGTACAATGTTAAATACAAATCAGATGAATAAATAAGTAAATAAAGACATAATCTCTGTTTTACAGGTGAGGCACCCTTCTTGCCTGGGGGTACCCGCTGGTGGGACTACCTGTATGCCAGTGTCATCTCTCTGGTTTGCCTTATTGTCTGTATCATTGGGGGTGCCATGTTTGCCAGGACACTTGTCTTCATCCTGCTGGTGGGTACAGACATTTCACTTGTTTACATGTCTTTATGGGGAAGTCTTTATAGATAAAGCTTTATTGTTTGCATCATTGGGGGTGCCATGCTTGTCAGCACACTTGTGTTCATGGTGCTGATGGGCACAGACATTTCACTTGTCTACATGTCTTTGTGAGGAAGTCTATAAATAAAGCCTTTTTGTCTCCCAGGATGCTTGAGTTCATCCTTCTTTTGGATACAGACATTTCACTTGTCTACATGTCTTTATGGGGAAGTCTTTATAGATAAAGCCTCATGGACTGCCAGGACACTTGTCTCCATCCCACTCGTGGGTACAGACATTTCACTTGTCTACATGTCTTTATGGGGAAGTCTTTATAGATAAAGCCTCATGGACTGCCAGGACACTTGTCTTCATCCCACTCGTGGGTACAGACATTTCACTTAGCTATATATCTCTATGTGGAAGCCTTAGATTAAAGCCTTGTTGTCTTTATTGTTCAAGGAACTCTTGTTTGCTAGGACATTTGTTCTCATCATACTGGTGGTTACAGACATTTCACCACTTTATGCGATGGACTTTGAGTGCAGTCTCTGATAAACTCCAAAGTGAAGGCCTTTGCTGTGAGCAGATGGCTTCAAACCCACCTGAACACTGAAAATAACGCTGTTTTCACCGCCTCTCCTTTTCTCTTTCGAAATGAATACGTACATGTCGGGTGAAAGTTTCAGGAACTGTGATCTCATCTTGTTATGTTTGATGATGATGATGATTGCAGCTCATTCGATCTTTGACATCTACATGTAGATGATTTGCTTGAAAACAATCACTCTTTCGATATCTGATTTCTTATTCAACTAAACCTTGTACCTGACACAAAGAGGGGAGATTACTCTGGGTTCTCCAGTTTCCACCCATTAATCTGAACGCCATCAAGCGAAAAAAATTTGATTAGAGCTTTGAACACCTGTCATACAATCAGAAAATGAATTAACTGATTTTACTTGCAGTAAGATAAGCGTAGATAAAAAAATTTTCTTCTAATGTTTTTTGTGGTAAATGATGGAGATTTTATTTTCATGTAAATTGGCTACACAGAATTCCTTGAGATCTGAATGTTAATTGTTGTTGTGATTGCATTTACTGTAGAAAGTCTCACAGAATGAGGACTCTCAATCCGAGTTAGATTTTATTCGTTTCTTTGATTCCTTTTTCTGCAGTTTGTAAAAACATAACTGTAGAAGCTGCATGCAAATGACAGTGTACAGTTATTGATGAAGCAAATACTAAAAGAAACAGCTGTCATTTTCCACTGACATCAGGCTGCAGCCATACCTGCGAAACCATTCTGACACATCACAGGTGATCATCACAGTGATGTAAATGGTCAACAAGCCTAGAAATAGGTGCCTGGCAGTTTTGAAAACATCCCTTTGTCGAAAGTGGTATGACCCAAGTGATCTTTGTCCAGCACTGTGTAACATGAAAAATATGGTCTTGCCACCTTGTCCAAAGGGGTGTTTTCGAAAATGTCAGGCACCTGTTTGCGGGTTTGTGATCAGTCTTGTTGATCTTGATGATTTTGTTTGCTGTTTCCTTGCAGATTGTGGTGATCTGTGTTATTGCTGTCATTGTAAGCTTCTTTGCCCAGAAGAAGAACATGGACATAGAAATTCCTGGAAACAACCCAGTGGTCTATCCAAACGGCACCGAGGGCACCCGAACTGGACTCTACACAGGCCTGAATCACACTACCTTCTCCGATAACTTGTTTCGTAAGTTTGTCTGCTGGAAGCAAATCATGGTGCTGTGGCTGTTAGAAAGCTAGTTTGTACAAGAATGTTTGGATCTACTTGTAGTGCCTGTATACTAAAGTGACATTCACAAAGAAAGAAGTTTTACCCCTGCACTCAAGGGGTGAATGGCCCACGCTAACTGATAAGACGTCAAAAATTTGACCAGTAAACAGACCGACAGACAGACTGTGTTAAATGCGGAGTTGTTGTTGCTGCTCCATGTGTTATTTTCTGATTTTGTCGTGCATATGAAATACCGGTACATATGTATATAGCAACTTAGTGTAGAGATGCTTAACTCTAATCTTCTACTTTTGACCGGGTATGGGGCTGTAAGATAGGGGATATGATGAACTTCGTGTGGGGATCTGAAACTGAATATGAGACAGGGGATAGGATGAACTTTGTATTCTGTATGCAACTGGATGTATTTGTTTGATTGGTGTTTTATGCCATACTGAAGAATATTTCACTTCTTTCACGGTGGCCAGCGTTATGGTGGGATAAAACCGAGCAGAGCCATGGGGAAACCAGCGACCATCCGCAGGTTGCTGGCAGTTCTTCCCATGTGCAGCCGGAGAGGATGTCGGCATAGGCTGGACTTGAACTCACAACGACTGCATTGGTGAGAGGCATGGGGTCATAACTCCGCGCTGGCGCCGTAACCTCTTCGGCAGGGAGGCTTCTTGCAGCTGGATATGAGACTGTAAGAAGGGATTTGATGAACTCCGTGTTTTACATTCAGAGGGGTATGAGATTGGCTGTTAGAGGGGGGATATGATGAACTCTGTGTGGGATCTGAGAGTGACTGTAAGACGAGGTATATGGTGATCTTTGTGTTCTACTTTCATATGGATATGAGACTATGAGATGGTATATAATGAACTGAATGTTTTACCTTCAGGTGGATAGGAGATATGATGAGCTTTGTGTAACATCTGAGATTGACGATAAGACGGGGGATATGATGAGCTTTGTGTAGCATCTGAGATTGACGATAAGACGGGCGATATGATGAGCTTTGTGTAGCATCTGAGATTGACGATAAGACGGGCGATATGATGAGCTTTGTGTAGCATCTGAGATTGACGATAAGACGGGCGATATGATGAGCTTTGTGTAGCATCTGAGATTGACTGTAAGACGGGGGATATGATGCAACTTTGTGTAGCATCTGAGATTGACTGTAAGACGGGGGATGTGATGAACTTTGTGTAACATCTGAGATTGACGATAAGACGGGGGATGTGATGAACTTTGTGTAACATCTGAGATTGACGATAAGACGGGCGATATGATGAGCTTTGTGTAGCATCTGAGATTGACTGTAAGACGGGGGATATGATGCAACTTTGTGTAGCATCTGAGATTGACTGTAAGACGGGGGATGTGATGAACTTTGTGTAACATCTGAGATTGACGATAAGACGGGGGATGTGATGAGCTTTGTGTAGCATCTGAGATTGACGATAAGACGGGCGATATGATGAACTTTGTGTAGCATCTGAGATTGACGATAAGACGGGCGATATGATGCAACTTTGTGTAGCATCTGAGATTGACTATAAGACGGGGGATGTGATGAACTTTGTGTAACATCTGAGATTGACGATAAGACGGGGGATGTGATGAGCTTTGTGTAGCATCTGAGACTGACGATAAGACAGGCGATATGATGAGCTTTGTGTAGCATCTGAGATTGACGATAAGACGGGGGATATGATGAACTTTGTGTAGCATCTGAGACTGACGGTAAGACGGGTGATGTGATGAACTTTGTGTAGCATCTGAGATTGACGATAAGACGGGCGATGTGATGAACTTTGTGTAACATCTGAGATTGACGATAAGACGGGGGATGTGATGAACTTTGTGTGGCATCTGAGACTGACGATAAGACAGGCGATATGATGAACTTTGTGTAGCATCTGAGATTGACGATAAGACGGGGGATATGATGAACTTTGTGTAGCATCTGAGAATGACTATAAGACGGGGGATGTGATGAACTCTGTGTGGGATATGAGATTGACTATAAGACGGGGGATGTGATGAACTCTGTGTGGGATATGAGAATGACTATAAGAGGGGGGATGTGATGAACTCTGTGTGGGATATGAGAATGACTATAAGACGGGGCATGTGATGAACTCTGTGTGGGATATGAGATTGACTATAAGACGGGGGATGTGATGAACTCTGGGTGGAATATGAGAATGACTATAAGATGGGCGATGTGATGAACTCTGTGTGGGATATGAGAATGACTATAAGACGGGCGATGTGATGAACTTTGTGTTCTTTCATCTGGATATGAGACTGTAAGATGGACTGAATGTGTTACCTTCAGAGAGATATCAGATAAACCAGAAGACAGGATATGATGAACTTTGTATGGGGTCTGAGGATGACTATAAGACAGGGGATGTAATGAACTTTGTATGGCATCTGAAGCTGGCTATAAGCCAGGGGATGTAATGGACTGTGTGGTCTACTTTCAGCTGCGTATGAGATTGACTACAAGACTGGCAATATGATGAACTTCGCCTCTGTGTTTGCCATCTTGTTCAGCAGTGTCACTGGCATCATGAATGGGGCTAATATGTCAGGTATGTCCCTGTGTAGAACTCTTCTTAATATTCAATGAATATCGATTTTGTTCGTGAAGTCTGTGATTCCCATGTCTTGGACTGTTTAGAAATCTTTCCTCTCCCACCAAAGAAGTAAAGTAAGATTTTAAAAAATTGGGTGGGTGGGCGTTGATTGAAGTGGTAGCCGTACTGACGTGGGTGACAATGCCCATTTCTTCAACTCTTAAGCTGAACTGCTTTTACTACTGTTAAATACCAGCCAGTCAAATAATAATAATACGCATTTTACACACATCACTAAATACATGTGTAATACAATTAAATTGGTGATAAGGCGTTGGAATTCTATAAACTCGGCTGTCATACTGTGAATAATCAGCCTTAGATTGTTTCGCAAGTTTGCAAAGAGGTGCTTGGCATTTTGGAGAGCACCCTTTTGGATGAAATGATATGTCCATGTTATACATACTGGACAAAGGTATCTTAGGTCATAGCACTTTGACCAAAGGGGTGTTTTCAAAAATGTCAGGCACCTATTTGTGGGCTTGGTTTCCAGTTAATAACTCGGGTAAAACATTATTGATTGACAGGTGAACTGAAAGAACCAGGTCGTTCCATCCCCAGGGGCACTCTGTCGGCCGCGGCCTTCACCTTCGTGACCTACCTTGTGCTCTCCTTCCTCATCGCTGCCACCTGTGAAAGGTTGGTCTGTAGAGTTGGTGTGTGTGCTAAGTGCTAAAGATATGAGTGCTGATGCCACAAATCCATTTCTGACTTAAGTCAAAGTCTTTAAAACTTTATCACAGTGGTTAGTTTTCTGTACTGGAAGATTTGTTTGAAACATTTGTCTGAAGGTTATGTTGCTGAGATTGTAAATACTTCTTAGCCTATCACTCAAAAATAAGCTCGAAAATCTGTGAGATCAAGTCCAGCTCATGCTGGCTTTCTCTCTGGCCTTATGTGGATAGGTCCACCAGTAACCTGCGGATGCCTGGGTTCCTCCCACCATAATGCTTGCCGTCGTCATATAAGTAAAATATTCTTGAGTGCGGCGTAAAACAATCAAATGAATAAATAAGTAAGGTTTAGAGGCAGGTACCACAAGCCATTTCTGATGAAAGTCAGAATTTAAAACTTCATTACAATGCTTAGTTTTTCATACTGGAGGTTGAAATTTTCAAACATGTCTCTGACTTTCAGGTCGTACCTGGGAAAGCCTGCCAGCAACCAAAGAAACAAATACATGTAGATACTTTGTTGATTGTACATATGTAATTGTGATGGATGTGTTTTCTATCTGCAGGTTTCTTCTGTACAACAACTACATTTTCCTACAGCAGATCAACCTCTGGCCGCCATTTGTCATCATTGGAATCTTCTCAGCCACTCTTTCAGCGGCTTTAGGGAATCTCATCGGAGCATCTCGGATTTTGGAGGCCCTTGGAAATGACCATTTGTTTTGTACGTGTTAAATGTGTTAAATAGAAACTCGTGACGTAGGATTTTATGAAGCACAATTTACTGTGGAAATGGAATGATACTTAATCTCATGATTCCGTCTATACTGCTTTGTCAGCAGTGTTAACCTGAACTCAGCAGATTTCCCTGTGAAAGTATCAGTATCAGTACTTTTAGCTCGCTTTCACAAATATGCAGCAGTGTGACTCGGAGCACGATCAGCTCTGCAGTAAAGTCGATTTGATTGGCCTGTTTACCGACAGTGTGTTGTCATAGGAGCCCACAGTCTAGTTTCTGAAATTCGAACATTTAATATAATGTAAATATCAAAAAATGACAGATACAATGCCGTCAAACCTCTCAGTTTTACCAAGTTTGCACTTCTCTTTCTTTGCTTTTTCGAGCAAAATTAATTCCTAAGGCAGAGATTTTTGGAATTTCATGATTTTATTTCATAAATCATCACTCTCCTGGATTAGACTGTTCTAGACGCTCAGTTTTTGACCAGAACCAAAATTTACCTCAATCACTAGAAAGTACCGTATACATTATAGTTGTGCAACCAGAAGTTTAAAATTTTTGTTTGGTCTCGCGTGTCAGGAGTGATAAAGTGATGGCCATGAACGACAAATAATAAACATAGCCCATCGCTATGACATCCCATCTCAAGTTTTCATGATTGCTTTCTTTCAGGGATCATTTTGCGACCAGCCACTATTACCACAAAGGGAGGTAACCCATATGTAGCCGTGCTTATATCCTGGGCTCTGGTGCAGGTATGTCTGATAGCAAAAATAATTGGTTTCAAAGAAGATTTGAGTTCCCAGAATGGTTTATACAGGTAGTAGACATCATAAAGTACTATTGATTTTATATATTTAGGATAGTGTAGTTGAAAGCAACTATTTAACCCCTACTTCCTCAGATTTAAACTGACTTGCTGGCTGATGATTGTTCATTTTGATATAGAAGCTGTGTTGTCGCCCCAGAAATTCCTGAGGACAGTGTTAAACACCAATAAAATAGATGTAAATAGATTACATATAAAAAGTTTGAATTCTGATTGTATGATTTCAGCTTGTTCTGTTGATTGCACTGCTGAATGCCATGGAGTCTGTGTTTTTTACCCTCTGACTTGTTTTTTTGTGTCATCTTATTAGTTGATTTCAATTGGTACTGCTTATTGGTCAGCTGAGTGCCATTGCTTCTCTAAAGTTGTTACTGTCTTATTGTGTTGTTTGTGTTATGACTTCTGATTGGTTGATTTCAGCTGTTTGCTGATTGGTCAACTGAATGTCATAGCTCCCCTAACGCTGTTACTGTCATATTGTGTTGTTTTTGTCATGACTTCCGATTGGCTGATTTCAGCTGTTGCTGCTGATTGTCAGCTGAATGCCATCGTTCCCTTAAAGTTGTTGTTGTATTATTGCGTTGTTTGTGACATGATTTCTGATTGGTTGATTTCAGCTGGTACTCCTGGTTGATCAACCAAATGTCACTGCTCCCCTAAAGTTGTTACTGTATTATAGTGATGTTTGTGTCATATCTTCTGATTGGTTGACTTCAAGTGGTACTGCTGATAGGTCAGCTTAATGCCATTGTTCCTCTGGAGTTGTTGCTGTCTTATTGTATTGATTGTGTCATGACTTCTGATTGGTTGATTTCAGCTGGTGCTCCTGATTGGTCAGCTGAATGCCATTGCTCCCCTAGTGTCCGTGTTTTTCTTGTTGTCTTATTTCTCCACCAATCTGGCATGCTTGGCCCTGGAGGCTGCCTCAGCACCCAACTTCAGGTCAGTTTACATCTCTTACCATGACAAGCTACATTCACAGCCCAGGTAGCCTTGGTTGTCCAATAAATGCGACCACTAAAAAAGACTCTGGTAGAAGGCGGGCTACAGATAGGCGGCCATAATTGTATGCTGCATGTTGGTCAAAATTTCCGGCTGAACTGGTTGTTCTGTCAGATACAGGAGGGATAATTAACATTGGCCAAATGTCGAATGGAAGCAAGAGCCATGGAGATCTCCTAATTTTCCATTATGACAAGTAGGATAGACAGAATCAATACATATTTTGAAATGAAAAATACAGTGTTTGAAAAGTGCCCTGCAAAATGCATTTAAAATGTCCATGCAAACTGTTTTTTTAACTGAAAGTAACAAGTACCGTCTGTCTCCATTCATTCAGACAAAGGACAGCTCAGAACTTGACAAGCATCTGTTGTATTTGTGTATAAGGTAACCTCCCCTGAAGAAGAACATTATCTCAACCCATGACTCTGGCCATCTCAACTGGAGGATCTCATGTTGCATAAACACGAAAGTTGTTAACACTTGTTTTCACCTTTGTTCCCAGGCCTACCTTCAAGTACTTCACCTGGTACACCTGCGCTCTAGGTATGATCGGCTCTATCGTCATGTGTTTCCTCATCTCGGCCATCTACACCTCCATCGCCATCATCTTCATGCTCGTGCTGATCATTCTGCTCCACTTCCAGTCCCTGCCCACCTCCTGGGGCTCCATCAGCCAAGCCCTCATCTTCCACCAGGTGCGCAAATACCTGCTGATGCTTGACAGTCGCAAAGAACATGTTAAGTACTGGCGGCCGCAGGTCCTGCTCATGGTGTCCAATCCACGCCAAAGCTGCGGAGTCATCGACTTCATCAATGACATCAAGAAGGGCGGTCTGTACGTGATTGGGCATGTGAAGCTGGGCGATCTACAGCAGAGCGGGCGAGACCCAGTTTTGGAGGAGTACCCTCATTGGCTGAGCCTCGTAGATCATCTGAAGATCAAGGCGTTCGTAGAAATCACGTTGGCTAAGAATGTCGTGGAGGGCATGCATCATTTGGTCCGTATTTCTGGGCTGGGTGGCATGAAGCCCAACACCATCTGTTTTGGATTTTATGACAACGTTGAACCTAAAGATACGTTCGGTAAGGCTCAGAAAAGGAAGCGAGCGTTTTTTGGATCGGTCGAGGACGGACGGCAGAAAGATCTAGAGGACGCGTTCCCGGAGATCAGGCACATCGGCGACCAGAAGCTGGTGAACAAAACGGAGTATGTGCAGCTGATCGTGGATGCGCTGAAAATGCAGAAAAACGTGCTGCTGTCGCGACACTTCGATAAACTGGACAAGAAGAGTATGAAGGCGTCGAACGGCAAGTGGTACATCGACGTCTGGCCAGTGAACATGTTCCGTCCGGAGACAGCCAGCTATTTCGACAACACGTGTTTGTTCATGCTTCAGCTGGCCTGCATCCTAAACATGGTGCCAGCGTGGCGAGAACGAACCTACCTGAGGGTTTACCTGTGCGTGGACGCCACCAACGACGACACGCTCAAGAAGGAAAAGCGCCTGGACCAATTCCTGCGTCAGCTGCGCATCCTGGCTCAGATAAAGCTGGTCACCTGGGACACCGTGGTACAGAAGTTGAACGCCTCGGACACCGAGGCCGATCGAAACGAGGAAACCTCACGCCCGGGCACCCATATGCTCATGACCGACTTTGAGAATGTCCCTGAAGACTACAGCCGTGAGATGAACAGTTTGATCGTGTCAAACTCTGTCCAGACGGCGGTCACCTTCCTTTACCTGCCACGCCCACCGAGTTCCCAGGGTAACTACTCTGCCTACCTAGATCACCTGACGATGCTGTCGGAGAATTTACCCCCGACTGTGTTCGTGCATGGGTTACATCCCGTCACTTCAACCACATTGTGATCCCCTGTTCCTGTAGATGACCTTCGCCTCACTTCAGAAAATGTATCGTACGACTTTCGCTGTCAGATTTATAGCAATGTGTCACCAGTCTTTCAGTTTATGGCTTTACCTCACAGCAAATGTATTTTGGGAGATATCCCCCTTTACAAACACATCATGTGTCTTTTGTACAGCTTGATATTTTTCTTTTGTTGATGTGAATGTAGCGTGGTTATCCAGCTTAGTGTCTTTTGTAATACATGCAGGACCCCTGAAGTTATATGAAGTACAGTTGTGTGATTGCAGCTGTAAAATACTGCCCATCTAAGTTCTTCTGCACTTTGCCATTTTTCACGTTTTCAGCGTGTGTCTCACATTAATACAGCTGCGTGATTACAGCTGTAAAACGAAACCTGTCATGTCCATCTGCATGCTGTATCTCAGTAAGTCCCTTTGCAGATGATTGGCTGTAACTTTCACATTCATGTAATACAGCAGAGGGGTCACAGCTGTAAAACTAGCCCTGTAGCATCCATCTGTGCTGTATTCCACTTTGCTGTTTGCACATGTGTGTAACTTTCGTATTGATGTATTGAAATACAGACGAATGATTACAGCTGTAAAACTAACTCCATGATGAGCACCTGTGCTGTATTGCAGCATGCTGTTTGGCTGTAACTATTACATTGATGTAATACAGCTGAATGATTACAGCTGTAAAACTAACCCTATGATGTTTGTCTGTGATGTATCGCAGCAACTATCACTTTGATGTAGTACAGCTGAATGATTGCAGCTGTAAAACTAACCCCATGATGTCCATCTGTGCTGTATCGCAGCAACTATCTCTTTGATGTAGTACAGCTGAATGATTGCAGCTGTAAAACTAACCCCATGATGTCCATCTGTGCTGTATCGCAGCAACTATCTCTTTGATGTAGTACAGCTGAATGATTACAGCTGTAAAACTAACCCCATGTTGTCTGTCTGTACCGTATTGCAGCAACTATCTCTTTGATGTTGTACAGCTGAATGATTGCAGCTGTAAAACTAACCCTGTGATTTCTGTCTATGTTGTATTCAACATTGCTGTTTGCTCATGGTTGCCTTACAGGTTTAATGTTCATACGTACATATGTTTTGTGTTCAACAAGAGTTGAAGTGAAAGGTAGGAGACATAAGATTTCAAATCCAGGGTACAAAAATTAAATTTCCCACTACTTTATCACATATTTAAGCTTTGATTTAGGGACTGAAGCTTAATGAGCGATTTTCTGCAAAGTTTACTGTCGTAAGGCCCATTTATACACTAGGGAGAACTGTCCATCAGTAGTCACTGAGGATTTAATTCTGTTCCAAATTAAAGATTTCTTGACCTGGTGTTCACATGCAGGAATTCACAGGCCTCTTTTTTTTAATGATCACACAAGATATCAAATCAATTGGGCCAGTATAACATTCTGTGATACATGCATTAATTTGTTTCTAAACATGAATATCTTAATGAAAGGTTAGTGCCAGATAGACGGTTGTATTGTCAAGGAATTCTGAAATCAGCAGAAACACTTTCTAATCATTGGATCTTAAGAAGTCCAGAATTTGTAATGACACAGCTGTATAAAATCTGTGTTAAGAATGTATATAGTGGTATTATATATGTTTTTGAGAATATGTTTACATTTAATTATTATGATCTACGCTTCACTGGAGGCATTAGGGAATAGTCATTTTCAAATTCAAATTCTTTGTTTTATTATAATAAAAAAATGCTTTGTTTCCGATCATTAAAAGTAAGAACATGGAATCCCCCAAATCTGTTTACTTTCATATGCGTTCAAATGTTTACTTCAATGAAATTCCTGTGATACTGCATGTAGATTTGGGCAAGACAAGACAAGTTGGATTGAGGCAAAGATAGTCTACGGAAATCCATTTAGAGTGTGGTGAAAAGTGACGAAAGTTAAGCCCAAGCTGCAGTGGTGACGTCATACCTACAGTGCTGGTCGCAGCGTAAAGATAGTTTTCATGTAAGTGTACCCAGGCTTTTACAAAAATTGCCACTCTCTACAGGTACATGTCCATTCTTGTGTTCAGTATAATATTTATAGAAGGGTTTTTAGATAATATATGTATTACATATGTATGTGTTTTACAGTACAAAAAAAAATAGATAATGAAACTGTGTTAAGATTCCTTGGTTTTTGATTTATAGAAATGTTATCAATACTCATTGCACATGTATATATTAAAGTGGGTCATTTGTTTCTTTTACTTCTGTTATGGGTACTCATGTACTGAGTTTTGTAAGTGTAGATACATGTATAATACATGACTGATTATGAAAATGGTATAAATCATGTGGTTGCTGGCTCTGTCAAGTCTTGTATTGTCGGTTATTGTCGATGATTGTTTGGATTTTGCGTACAATCGGAAAAATTCCTCGTTTGCTTTGACTTCAGTGGTGAGGGTACTGGTGAAATTTCAGTTATTGTTGGGATTTTTTTTGGAGAACTTTTTGTAACTTTTGTTGTACATTTTGGAGGTATATATAGCCAGGTGTTCTTTGGAAAGGTAAAAGAGCCATGTGGAATCATAAAAGTTCTAAGTTCTATTAAAATGTTGTAATGTGCATTCTACAATGGTTTCATTTGATAAAGACCATTAAACTTTAAAAAATAACATGTTTTTGTGACGTTTACATTACTGCTAAGTTTCTATGAATATTGTTTGTATGTCATTGGCTTCAATACATGTATATGTTAGATGACAAAAATTTCACTCAAAAAATTGCACTTTTAGAAGCAAATATCCTAAAATATGCTTTTGGTGGTGAAATGTTTTCCAATATCACCATAATATGGCTGATATATTGCTGATGTGGCATGGAACGATAGTCATTCATGCATTTTCCAATAAGATCTCATTCTACCATCCAAATAAATCGCAGAACACCTTTCTAACATCGAACTGACAATGGAAATCTCAGAATCTGGTCAAATGTGCAACTTAGCTATGGGTGAAATTTTAGGTCATTTGCTATAAAATGTTATCTTTTAAAAATGTGTTCGTATTGTGTATTAGGCTGGAAGGATGTTATTTGTCAGTGACTGACAGAATCCAAATGTTTGCTTCTGGATTGTACAGTATATGAAGAGGTGGTCAATTGTTACCATGTTTAACATGCATTCAGGAATAGGAATTAGCTAAACATGATGTATTTCTGCCGTATTATTTAGATCTTCAGAAAGCGTTTGATGATCAGGGTAGAGTTTTGTACAACTTTTATCAAAGACAGCTTCTATTGTTGAGATATACATAAATGAGTCGGAGAAGCCGACATGGGTTGTAATTTAATGATTAAATAAGTGAAACCATGATGAGGTCTTCTGTATATACACAAAGGTATGAAGAGTCGTTAGAAAAAGTTCTGTGTCGTTGAAGATTAACAAACCTTCATCACTCCAGGTGTGAGTATATGACAGATAAATCACCTATAATTTCATGGAATTTTTCATTAACAAATCGCTCTGCTGTAGACTGTGTTGGTGAAAACTTTGGATTATATAACAGTAATCACATATTACAAAAAATGTATTTCCCCTGGTTTTACCTCCGATTAATTAACATAACAAATCGTTCTGTGCCACTACAGTTCCTACACCAGTGGGATTGTTTCTGATGAAAAATAACATGAAATTATTGGTGGTTTCCTGCAGTACAATATGTATCGTATTTTACAGCTGGAAGCAAGGTACAAAACATGCCTGCACAGGTAGGCTACATACACCTCCCTGGGGTATTATGGGTCGGTTGCCACTACAGCTATGTCAAGCAGTAACAAAAGCGTTCGCAGAGCTTGTTAAGTGATATGAAAAAAGATGTTAACATGGAAGCGTCTTGATCTTTTTGTCAGTGGACCATTCTTGAAGGCAGTTTGGATGTGTAAGGTACTCTACATATATAAATGCTTAGTGTCAATGATTGCGACATATCGAATTGTTTTTAATAGCCTTCGTCCAGTCATTTTAGTGGTAAGGTTGTCCCCCGCGTGCCTTACAGTCATGAACACCATTCTTAAGGTCCCCTTACAAAGTTCAGGAGCTGTTCCATGATAGTTTTGATGTGTGTATAACAAGTGATTAGCATGTGCAGAGTAGTTTCTGTTGCATATGTGCAAGCCCCCAGAAAAGATATCTGAGTGTTGCCTGGCAATTGTGGCCTATAAAGTACAAGTATGGTCACAGAAGTGTGCTCTGAAATATATGGTCAAGAAAGTGTGCTTAAAATGGATATGGTCTTGAAAGTGTGCTTAAAAGGATATGTTCATGAAAGTGTGCTTAAAACAGATACGGTCTTTAAAGTGTGCTTAAAAGGATATGTTCATGAAAGTGTGCTTAAAACAGCTACAGTCTTGAATGTGTGCTTGAAAAGGATATGTTCATGAAAGTGTGCTTAAAACAGCTACAGTCTTGAATGTGTGCTTGAAAAGGATATGTTCGTGAAAGTGTGCTTAAAAAGGATATGGGCATGAAACTGTGCATAAAAGGGATTTGACTTGATTGATTTCTTCTCAAGCATGTGTAACAAGGTGTTATTCAAATGCACTCTACCCTCCCGGCTGGTAACTTATACCAGAAGTACCAGGTACGTGAAGTGTGAGTGTTTGTCGTTCTCACATGAAACCATGGAATGGTGAGCTGGCCACTGCGTATTTTGGGCAAAATTAGTCAAACTTGAAAGCTTGATGGTCACAGACAGGTTCTCTGTACTTGTACTACATGTATGTGACATAGGACAACATCCATGTTGCTGAGCATAGCTTAGAACTAGTTCTATTTTTTCGGAAGACTGGTTTCATGACAGTAGGCCTACACAACCTCGCGCAGTTGTGGTTATGGCCAGCAGAGAGGACTGGCCTTTAGCTTAAGAAACACAAGCTTGCACATTCCTTATGTGACCAGCTGTATGATACGGCACATGTGTGATCCTTATGTGACCAGCTGTATGATACGGCACATGTGTGATCCTTATGTGACCAGCTGTATGATACGGCACATGTGTGATCCTTATGTGACCAGCTGTATGATACGGCACATGTGTGATCCTTATGTGACCAGCTGTATGATACGGCACATGTGTGATCCTTATGTGACCAGCTGTATGATACGGCACATGTGTGATCCTTATGTGACCAGCTGTATGATACGGCACATGTATGATCCTTATGTGACCAGCTGTATGATACGGCACATGTATGATCCCGACTGTGTTCAGGGTTATATTCACCTGTGTTTATATAGAAATGCATACCTAATAGCTACTCTGACCATACAGTTATTATTTGATGTATTACAGTTGATAAGATATCTCAGTATTGATTGTGGAATAAGTCAAGCAGCAGAATAAATCAAGTGGCCGAATAAATCAAGTGGCAGAATAAATCAAGCAGCAGAATAAATCAAGTGGCAGAATAAATCAAGTGGCAGAATATATCAAGCAGCAGAATATATCAAGCAGCAGAATAAATCCTGTAGCAGAATGTATCAAGCAGCAGAATGCATCAAGCAGCAGAATAAATCAAGTAGCCGAATAAATCAAGCGGCAGAATAAATCAAGCAGCAGGATAAATCAAGTGGCCGAAGATATCAAGCAGCAGAATAAATCAAGTGGCCGAATATATCAAGCAGTAAAATAAATCAAGTGGCAGAATATATCAAGCAGCAGAATAAATGAAGTGGCCGAATATATCAAGCAGCAGGATAAATCAAGCAGCAGAATATATCAAGTAGCAGAATAGATCCAGTAGCAGAATAAATCAAGTGGCCGAATAAATCAAGCGGCAGAATAAATCCAGCAGCAGGATAAATCAAGTGGCCGAAGATATCAAGCAGCAGAATAAATCAAGCAGCAGAATAAATCAAGTGGCCAAATATATCAAGCAGCAGAATAAATCAAGTGGCAGAATATATCAAACAGCAGAATAAATCAAGCAGCAGAATAAATCAAGTGGATATTTAGGTAATGGAAGTATATAAGTATATGGTATCATAGTAATACATGCAGTAGAGTTATAATATTGTTTTATACAAGTACATGTATTTTATTGAAACCACGTATTTGCAGCAGAGTACATGTGTACTTGTTGATTTATCTAGTTCCCTAATTTCTGTACCATTTTGTATAAAAATTCAGATTTCTTTTTGGAGTGATATATAATTCATTTTCCATATGTACCAACACCAGAAGTGAAGCTGTAGAAAAAATTTATACCCAGCTTTCTGATTATGTCAAAAAATGTAAAGATGTTCAGAAATCTGTACTTCTTTTGTTAATGTGTAATAAACCTACATGTGCCAGAATTCTTAATGCCTGGGAGTTAGGATAAGAAGATTCTCTAATCATCCCACATGTATTCTGATAAGCATTGTTCAGCGGAATCATATAACTGATTTGGGTTATAGGTTCACTAATTATTGTGTTGAAAACATGAAACTGCATGGATGAATGTTTGAAAGAAAAATGGGTCTGGAAGTAAATCAGACCATAGAGGCATTTGCTAGAAGGTTATAAGTGAAATGGTATTCCTATAATTTTTAACTCTTGAATAGTTTCAGTTATACACATACATGGTCCTAAGATGGTCTTGTGATCACTGTATATCAGTGCACATGTATACAAGTAAATTGTGTAAAGATTACTTATTCTGAAAGTCAGACATTGGCACTGTCAATTATCTAAGGACATTCCAGCCCAAGTGGATTTTGATTGGCTGGCGGCTGTAAGCAATAACCCTCCTTCTCTCTAAACGTTTGCTGTCCGATAAACTTTGTCAAATAAATTATTTCTGTAACGTACCTCGAGAAGTTGTTCAGTGTCTGTTCAAATTAGGGCGTGGCACGTGAAGTGGAGTTGATTGACGAGGCAGAGTTAGCCGGTGAGGTGGAGTTGGTTGACGAGGCAGAGTTAGCCGGTGAGGTGGAGTTGGCCGTGGGATGAAGGTTCATCTTGAGTTCGCCTGTCAGATGCAGTAGGTATGTCAGCATGCATCCACTGTCACTCTTGCTACTACCTTCACAGTAGTATGACCCGAAATGGCAATAATCGAGTGACAATGGACCGAGATTGCTCGAGTGGCCATTACGGTTATTAAGGATCACTTGTCTTCCAGCTATATCATGTGCATTTCTGTATGTCACAAGCTGGAAAGTTTATCACTAGCTTACCAAATGTCAGTGGTTTCTGCCAGGCATACAAGTTTCCTTCAACCATACAACTGATTGCCATCATCTAAGTTAAAAATTTTATAGTTTGGGATTAAACAACAATCAAATAAACATAATACTCCCACAAAACGAGAACAAATGCTGAGCAGGTATCCTTACTAATTCATCTGAAGTCACCACAACCTTAATCTTAACTGGAACCTGAGGTTATGAGTTCAAATCCACCTAGTGCCCATTGGTTTGGCCATGGCTCAATGAGAAGTTTTCAGGTACCTGCTGGAGGATAGTGGTTTTTTCTAGCCATAGATCTGACTGCTGTCAGATGTGAACCATTGTTCTATTGTACCCGACAAACCTCCTGCCTTGAAGCCACAGTTGACCCATGGAGAGCTGGATGTGAACTTGCTGCAAGAGGGACTATTATAAATCTTTTGTCCCTTCTCCCTCATTGAATAAAACCGTGCGGGGATCAGCAACTGATGACGTGTTGTTTTCGCGACACATAACAATATGTAGTAACACATAACAACCATGCTACGTCACATTTATTTTTGGTCCTGTCATGAGTCGTGTCCACTGGTAATCATTTGATGTAATAAAACAACTATTGCATGTTGCAGAGTGGAACATGGCAATTTGCTGGCTGCTGACAGTTGATATACAAATCGCACTGCATGCACTCATTGTACATCAGCTGTCTCTAGCCAACAAATCAAGATTTCCCCGTACTGCTTCATTTGACGGCATTTCTGTCACCTAACACTGCTTGATGTTTTCTGCAGCCAGAATTATTTATTAATATTTGATTGGTGTTTTACACCTGTCTCAATATCTCACTTATACAACGAAATCACGACGACTTCTTATGGGCCAGTGCAGTGTAATGACCCAGGTGCCTTTCAACAATGTGATTGCAGTGAGCTCAAGCCCAGCTCAGATTGGTTTTGTTTCTATGTAAGAAGGTCTGGTTGTGGGTTTCCTACCACCAAAATGTCACATTACATCACATCATGACGACTTCATAGAGAAGAGGCTTCTGGGTCATTGTGCTGCGATAGCACACTAACCACCAGGCCATGGAGCCAGACAGTTCTTTCATGTTCACATCGCGGAGGCCTCTGTCCCTCAGTCCGTTAGCATGCTAGCACAGTGCAATGACCCAGAAGCTTCCCACCAATGCAGTCGCTCTATGTTCAAGTCCAGCTCATGCTGGCTTCCACTCCGGCCGTATGTCGGAAGGTCTGCCAGCAACCTGCGGATGGTTGTGGGTTCCCCGGGATCTGCCTGGTATCCCCCCATCATAATGCTGGCTGTATAAGTGAAATATTCTTAAGTATGGTGTAAAACACCAATCAAGTAAATAAATAAATATTCACATCGCTGTATTAATGAAACATCATGTCAATGACAAACACCACCCAAACCCATCCCTGCACCCAATGCTAGTGGACTGACACAACTGGATGAGCAGTACTCTGTGTCTATCTATTGCAAGAAATTATGTGTATTAAAATCGATAACACGAAACAGGTTTCTTGTTTAGGCCGAAACTCAGGATTGAAGCACTTGGTCAGCGTCATATAATGTGCACAACGATATTTTACCTCTACAGCGGCTGTTTAGTTTACAGGTGAGAGGAAACTGTATACCCTAATTCCTCAGCCTTTTCACATATGAAAGAGCAACTTTCAGTGGAATTTATGTATATTTTTCATTTGATTTCGGATACAAAACTATATTGGTTGGACTGGCCAGTTTCAGGGCTTCAAAAAAATTCAATTTTATCAGTCAACACAGAATAATGAATTCAGAATATGCTTGAATAAACACCTGAAACTGACAGAGGCATTACAGTAACCACACTATACCATCACCTGTCAATCATATAACACATGGAAAATGAAGTATTCGGGATTTGGCGTATATTTATTGAATCCACATGTAAGAAAGCACATGTCCACTTAGCTCCGAGTCATTACTTCATCATACAAAGAACACTTGACATTTCATTTTACTTTATAGGAAGATCAGAATCTGGAATAATGAAAGATACAGGTGCATCAATACATACAAATACCGCTGTGCAGATATGCTGTATATTCCTTCTACATAACTCAACAGCTCATAATTATACAATCGAATATTATTTTCTGCTTCTTTCGCTTTCTTGTGTTTTTTTTTTTCTTTCCACATCAGGAAATAAAATTCACCTTTCCTCTTCAAAGAGAGGGAAACAAATGTGTTGGTAAGTTAATATGAAACAAATGTGTTGGTAAGTTAATATTTGAAAATTCAAATTGTTTTCACTACAACTAAGTATGTGTGTATGTTGATGATGAAGAATGACACTTGGCATTCCCCAACACTGACTGCACTTCTGCCCAACAAACATGACAGCGCTCTATCACTGAAGCCTTTTGTACATCATATACCAGAAATCATAACAACATGATTCAAATAAATTTCACTTAACAATAATTCAACTGCATGATAATTTAATCATATCTATATACAAGTGTACCATTAAATTACAGGCTAATGGCATCCTCAGCCTTCAACACAGTGGTTCCAAGCAAATCAATATACTGATACATTTATTTATTTGATTGGTGTTTTATGCCATAATCAAGATATATATTTCATCTACATGATCGCTGCTGGCGTTACAGTGGAAGGAACACAGCCCAGAGGAAACCCACGATCACCTGCAGGTTGTTAACAAACCTTCCCAGATACAACCAGAAGGGAAGCCCGCCCGCCAGAGCTGGGCTGGAACTCGGAGCAACCACACTGGTGGGAGTCTCCTGGTCATGAGTCAACGTGCTGCGCTAACACGCTAATTCCCTCCACCACCACTGTGCATGTATACTGAATCATCTTCGTAGGATCTCATCAGAAGGACTGTATCATAGGTGGTGATCTGATGCACATCTGGTCAAATTCCATACAGGATGAGAAGTCATGTATGTGCAGGATTTGTCAGAGCTGTACACAAACCGTACATACTTGTGATGCTTCAATCTGCACTACGCTCATACAACCCAGCCTCTTGAGGGATCCAGGGCACTGGGTGAAATTCAGATGCCCTGTTCTGTTAATACTCCAGTTCTATTACACCAAACTACAGTTTCCCAATTTCAAACAGTTTCCAAATGCAGCCCAGTAACTGCATATTAAATGGCACACACTGAAGTTCCCCATTTCAACCAGAATTTAATGTAAGCAAGTACCTACAATTAACACTTCTGGTTTTAAGAGCAAAGTCAAATGGTAGAATCTGTTGTGACCAAGTGTTCATGGCATACATTATAGTCTCCATATCTCAAAGCCATATACACTGTATATAGCACAACAACTTTGGCTTATAAATACAAAATCACATGGCACTATCTGTGGGAACCACGTTTCAAAAAATGACATTAAAGTTCCCCATTCCATCCAGTCTTTATACTGTACGTAGCATAAGTACCTACAATCAACAACTTCACCATGAAGAATGAAATCAATTGGTACCATACTTTGGGACCAAAACTGTGAAGGGTAGATATTAAAGTTCCCCATTTCAATCACTGCCTTGATCCACTGGTACCTATCTTATAACAACATGCATGTAAGAATGTGACAGTTTCACAAAGAAACTGTTCTTTGGCAACCAAGATCTCTCACCATTACACTCACCATAATACATGTAACCAATATGTACATAGGATATCGCACACTTTTCACAATGAGCTATTTAACAAATCATTCTTTACATTCCAAATTTGGCTGCAGGTTTCCTGATCAAATCCTCCCCCCAAATCTCTTGTGATATGATTTGTCTGTATGTCAAGTGCACTGTACTTCCAGATTGTATTTTCCACCCAAAACTTCTCCCCCCAAAATGTCTTGTGATTTGACATCTCTGTACAGTACGGTAAGTACAATGTACATCCAGACTGTATTTTCCACACAAAACTTCTCCCTCCAAATGTCTTGTGATCTAACATGTCTGTAAGTAAGTACAATGTACATCCAGACTGTATTTTCCACCCAAAACTTCTCCCTCCAAATGTCTTGTGATCTGGCATGTCTGTACAGTACGGTAAGTACAATGTACATCTGGACTGTATTTTCCACCCCAAATTTCTTCTCCCAATTCTCTTGCCATCTAGCTTCTCTATCCAGTAAGTACAATATACACCCAGACTATATTTTGTGCTGAAAATTTCTGCCCCCCAAAATGTCTGTGATTCAGTCTGTACACTATGTACATGAACTTGTACCCAGTCCTGTGCTCTTCAGCTAACACCGCAGCACACAGGTGAAGGCCGCCCCTGCACTGCTGTTACCTGGCCTTAGTCTATAATGCACTGTAAAACATTACCAGAATGGGCACCTGCAATAGAGACAAAGTACTAAGTACTAAACAAAAGATGCATCTATTAATGGGTGTCACCCAGCTTAATGTGAAATGAAGGAAGTCTTTCATATCCATAAACAGTAACTGAAAACAGTTTCAATTTGCTCATAATGTTAAGTTGTCTCCCCTGAGGGATTACCAATGCTTACAATGGACACAAGTACTCTGGTCACTTAATAATGGTATGTCATGAAACTGGTCCTCTTGAAAAGATGAGTTCATAGCAACCTATATATGTATATATTTTAACTTCCTTAAATGTGTATACATTTAATTTTCATTTTGGAAAGTTGTATCTGACAAAGAAGGTACTGATTTTTGTTTTTTCTTTTTTCATTTTCTCAAAACTGTAATAAAAGGAGTTATTAATAAATATGATAGTTAATGTAGTGTAAAAGAACAAAGAAATATATGAAATAAATGTAAATACTGAGTAGTGAGTGTCCATGCATACTGACCAGCCTATGTAACACTGGCAGAGGTTCTCATGGGATGTAGCTTGTTTGATGAGCAAATCTACTTGGTTTGGGACATCTATGGGCTCCGCGCTGGGATCAGTGGCCCCAAAATCACGCCCTGGAGAAACAACACGACCCACTTGATACTTAAATACTGGATTTATTTATTTATCAATTCTTTATTATTATTTCACGTTGTTTTTTGGGGGTTTTTTTTGGGCACATTGTAGATTTGAATTGATTGATTGGTATATATTGCTATGCTTAAAAAGTTTTCACTGACATAAAGGCCATCAGGTTTGTACGTGGAGGAATCTGGAATGCCTGGTGCAAACCAACAACCTTTGACAGGTCCTGAAGGCTTTCATTTATTTATGGATTTGACTAGTGTTCAATGCCACACTCCAGCATTTTTCACTTATCTGGAGGTCACGTTCATAGGTAGAAGAAACTGACGTGTCCAGAAATACGACCTCTGCAAAACTGCACCCTCATTGGTCAAGGCCCTGACAATTACACCGAAGAAGCATTTGAACCATTTGCACATGTGACGGTCTCACTCACGATTTTACTCCACGTCATCCTTCCTGTATCTGAAAAAGGCATTAGATCCGTGGACACTTCAATGATTACAGTACCTGTGAGTTTGTCTCTAACTCTGTGTACTATAGAGATGGCCTTCTTGTTCAGGGCTTCTGTGGGCACACTATCTCCTTCTGTTCAAACACACACACAGTACACAGAATAACATCCATTTACCTGGCAATGATTCGTTACAGACATCAACACACAGTATACAGAATAACAACCATTTGCCCAGCAATGATTTAGTACAGACATCAACACACAGTACACAGAATAACATCCATTTACCTGGCAATGATTCATTACAGACATCAACACACAGTATACAGAATAACAACCATTTGCCCAGCAATGATTTAGTACAGACATTAACACACAGTATACAGAATAACATCCATTTACCTGGCAATGATTCATTACAGACATCAACACAGAGTACACAGAATAACAACCACTTGCCTGGCAATGATTCATTACAGACATCAACACACAGCATAAATTTATTTATTTATTTATTAGAGTGGTGTTTTACGCTACAGTGAAGAATATTTCATTAATACAACAGTGGGCCAGCATTATGGTGGGAGGAAACCAGGCTGTGCCTGGAACAAACGTTCTGGACACCGCAAGACTTGCCTACTATGAGATGCTCCGAGATCAAGCTCTGGACCAGATACACACCATTCCCCCAAAATTTGGGGGGTGCCAAGGCCGAGTATATTTTACAATTAGGTAGTTACAGCTCTTTACTCAGTGAACTAGGTTATGGCATTTTGATATTTTTTTCTCGATGGAGAGATAAAAAAATAACTGCAGTTCAGCAAATCACTCAATGCATGGAATAGTTGAAAAAAATTAAGCTGTAATGCAGTATTTTTTGAAAACTGAAGTTTGCATAACAAATGTTTACTGAAGGTTGAAAATAGTTCCTTCCGTGGACATTGTATCATTGATCAAACAGAGTTGTCCCCCTTAATCATCATGTTTTCAAAATGGCGTGTATCTATGTGAGAGTCGCTGTCTAGCACGCTAGCCAGCTTAGTAGTGACTCTCAGTTGAGAATGCAGAGGAAACCCACAACCATCTGCAGACTGCTTGCAGACCTGCCCACGTATGACCTGAGAGGAAGTATACAGTATGGACAAACTCACAGTAATGCCACTCAGTTCAGACTTAATTCAAAATACATGTAGTATGTATCATGTACTTTCCCATCTGTAGTTACATTGGTGTACGGACATAAATACACAGGACCTTCATATATCATCCACTTCTACTTGCCGAGATATGATTCAGTAGACACGTGTACACATACAGTATGTATCATGTTACTTCTTGGTCTCTCCTGTTTAAACAGAGAGGCACTAGTTTGAAGCAGGATCTTGAGCCATTTTGTGTCAAAAATTGATTGTAGCGCAATGTCAACAATGTTACAATGTATGGGTTTCTATTGTAACGCTGCCTGGTCTCTCAGTATGATGAGCCGGGAAAGAAACATTTTAGGTCAATAAAGTGAGGTCAAGGTTCTGCTGCCAGGCGTTTGATGGATCCCCATTTTAAAGTGTCCAGGGGTTAAATCAAAGTAGCACAGTCAGGGTAATCTCACCTGGTGAGCCTTCCCCATGGGCATTGGTCGTCTTCTTGTGACTCGCCTGTGTCATGTCCCCAGTCTCCAGGATATCTACATAATACATAATCCACAACAAAACAACTGTCACACTTACACATACATGTACACACAACTCTGGGAACCTTTGATATTTGTTCATTTTTCTGCCACTTATTTTTATCCAACACACATACTGCTATAACAGGAATAAAGAGTTTCTTTTTTCTTATATGGTTAGTTCATCTAATAAACAACACACCCATAATTTCACTTTTCCTTACAAAACTGGGGGAGAAACGTAATATTTCATGCTTTCTGTGGTAATAATATCTGTCGCGAAAATGAGAGAAATTAAGGTAAGGTTAGGTATTGTGGTGATTTGTAGAAAGTCAGGTGTTGAGTGTCCGACTGGCCATCGTTGTTATATCTTTGTTGTGTAATATTTCGTAATTGTTGGAAAGAATTTCTGTAAAAGTGAATTTTCAGTGTCAAATAAATGTCATAAAATATTACTCTTGCTACTGAAACTTATTTACTGTCCTGAACCTATTTTAACAAAATAAGATTTTAAGGGTTTTGTAGCACAAAAAAAGAATTAGGTGTCACAGTGCTTAAGCCTGTTAAATATGCCCCAAATGTCCTCAACAGGATGTCGTTTTTTATTATTTCAGTTAGACTTGTAAAAAAAAAGTAATAAAAACCATATCTGGAATCTCTCTCAGTTGATGGGATCATAATAACAAACGCATGAGATTGTATTTGTTTGGGCTCACAGATGGACGGATAGATGGTCAGGCCCTTCACAGGGCCTCAGAGTTACCTACCCTGCTCCTGACTGCCCCCAGAGTACGAGTCTGATCGTCCCTTAGGCTTGGCCTTTGTTGTTGCTACAACAGAAGAGGACAAAATTATCTAACTTCCTGCAAAGAGTTAGAGACATTATCTTGATATAATATTTCTTTAGTTGATTGTAGTTTTATGCCTTACTTAAGAATATTTTACTTATACAACGGTGGCTAGCCTTATGGTGGGCTGAGATCAGGCAGAGCCCTGGGAAAATCCACGATCATTTGCAGGTTGCTAGCAGACTTGTCCCAGAGAGGAAACCAGGATAAATTTTAGCCTGTGAACAATTCAACATATGCCAATGATGAATCCTTCTGAGTACAGAAGCTGTACTGAATTTTGGCTTTTTTTTCATGCACTGTTTTGTCAGTATCTGGTACACGTTGGTGCTGGATATGGATTTACTGACCTGTACATAATTATTTAATAAATAATGCATTATTGGTTTAATTTCTAATTCATTTATTTATTTATTTATTTATGTATTTGTTTGATTAGTGTCTACTGTTGTACTTGACAATTTCTCACTTACAGGATGACAGTCAGTGTTATGAGTGGAGAAAACTAGACTGCCTGATGGCAACTAATGTATATACTTTAGTTAATGATATCTGGTACAAAACAAACGAAGCGTCTTCCGTGCTGCAGACTCACTGTCCATCAGCCTCCAGTTGAGTAAGGGGTCGTAGACGAACGCCTCGAGCACGGCCATCAAGCTGTCCTTGTGTTCCCTCAGGACCTCCATCACACTCTCACAGGTCATGGTGTAGTTCCCATCAATACCCGTCACCTGAAGAGAAGAAATTAAGGCCCAGGGTCAGCAGGTTTGAGACGAGAGCGAGAAAACAAAGCACAAACCTGGCACTAGTTTCATGAAGGGTACTTACTGGTAAGTAGCCCTTAGGTAAGTGTGCTTCATGTCTCTACAACACACTTATCAAAGTGGCTAAGGGCTTACTTAGCTAATGATGCGTACGTCATGAAACTGAGTTTTACAGAAAAGCAAGAGGAGCAGACGTTAATATGCTAAATAGTTGAAAGTTCACTAATACATGATCCGTGCAGCAATGAAGGAATACCTCCATGGCGTTGATGAATGTTTAAATGAAAAGTTCTTACTGAGAGCATACTTCCGCTGCAGTGATGAATTGTAGATGAAATGTGCAGTATAGAGAGCATCCCTCCATGGCATTGATGAATGTTTAGATAAAATACGCAGTGCTGAGATCATACTTCCTAGGGATTGTGAATGTTTAGATGAAATGTGCACTCCTGAGAGCATACTTCCTAGGGATTGTGAACGTTTAGATGAAATGTGCACTCCTGAGAGCATACTTCCTAGGGATTGTGAACGTTTAGATGAAATGTGCACTCCTGAGAGCATACTTCCTAGGGATTGTGAACGTTTAGATGAAATGTGCACTCCTGAGAGCATACTTCCACTGCAGTGATGAATGTTAAGATAAAAGGCGCGATATTGAGAAGGTTCTTGTACAGCGCTACTGAACGTTTAGATGAAATGTGCAAAACTGAGAGAGCATACCTCCATGGCGTTGATGAGCATGCGAGTAAGACGGAAGGGAATCTTCTCTGGGAACTTCTCCCTGGTCATGGCCACTTCAAAGCAGTCCCCAAAGTCGATGTGTGTGATCTTCCCACTCATACGGTCCAGCATCAGGTTAGAGGGATGTCTGCGGGGGAAATATGTGTAAGCTAGTTGTAAATGTCTGTCAGTTCATAAAAATATTCACAAAGTTTCAGAAAGCCGGCTAATTTTCATTAAGTAAGCGAAACAAGTCAAAAGAAAATGTGACTGGATGCTTGAAACATCTGAACATCAACATGACATCCAACTCTGCCAGAAAAGGTTAGTTTTAGTTTTTCCTTCGGATTACTGTCATCATGTGTTCAAATTGCCATTTATGTCAGCCCCCAGTTCCTTAAATGAATGTGATACCATGAAGGTACTTCTACCTGCTGTCAAAACTGCTGCCAAATACAGGCACTATGTCATCCATATTAAGCTTGCTCTGCAGAGCAAATCTGTGCATGACTTGAGGGAAATTTGACCAGTTACTGACAAGAGTGAGAGTCAGAAATTAGATCTCTGTGTGGAGGAAACCAGTGTGCACAGAAAAAAAATCACTGACCCTTGGCAGTAATGTGATGGATGAGGTTTTGAACTTGCGGATCAAGCTTGAAGTTCCACTTCATCCCCAACAGAAATGGGTAGAAATGCTAAGAAAAATTGAAAGAATGAATGGAACAACTGCTTATTGCAGCTAAAGCTCTGAGAAATATGGAGGCAGGGGAATCCACAAAAATTCCTTTTAAATTCCAGGGATAACAGCATCATCTTTTGAATCCAATGACTGAGAGGAAAAGATATACCTGTCACCCAGTCCAAGTACATATCCCACCATAGACATGACAGCCAGGGAGCGGGTGTAGTTAGTCCGTCTGTCAAACCACACCTACACAAAGAAAGAAAACACAAACACTAAGGTGGTAAACATATACCTACAGTACATATACACAAGATCTTTTCTAATTCTCAATCCACTTTCCTCCACCCTTCAATTTAACAGGAGATGTATATTTATTTATTTATTTGATTAGTGTTGTATGTTGATCTCAAGAATATTTCACTTATACGATGGCGGCCAGCATTACGGCAAGAGGAAAACCGACAGAGCCCGCGGGAAACCATTTGCATGTTGCTCGCAGACCTTCCCACATACAGCCTGAGTGGAAGCCAGCATGAAGTGGACTTGAACTCACAGCGATTGCATTGGTGGGAGGCTTTTGGGTCATTATGCTACGCTAGTGCGCTAACCAATTGTGTCACAAAGCCCCCACCCCACCCTACCCACCCATCTCGGAGATATATATGTCAAAAAAATCATGTGTACAATAAATATCAATCAAATAAATAAAACAAACTGTAGTTTGTGTGCATGTTACATTACATGAAATTCTTCAAACTTTTCGCATATGACAGAAAAACTTTCTGCGCGATTTATGCACTTTTCAATTTGATTTTGAAAGGAACTACACTGGTTGGGTTGGCCAATTTCAGACCTTGGCACAAAGTATAACTTCATCGGCTTACACAGAATAACGCCCTAAAACATGTTAGAGGATGCTTAAACAAACATCAAAAAAAGGAGAACAGGTTGAAGAATTATAGTATGTCCCTGTTTCACATATAATTTTCCCACAAAAAAATAAAACTAGAGCAGTTAATGACATAATTCACTATTTCAGAATCCATCCATTCCCTTTTTCCCCAGACTTGTTTCTCTTAATTTACAACATACGTTCACACGAGCCTTACCTCTGAGCTGGGGCTCTTGTACCAGAGGATTTTAGCTAGGTCATCTCCCTGGGTGTGCTCCAGGGCATGCTCAAACACCTCCACCTTCTGCATCAGGGTCAGGTGATCATACTCTGGGGCCATCTGTAGGGGAGAAAAACAAGGGTGTCCTTAAGGTCAGGCAGGGTTCAAACATGATTTTTTTTAGGATTTCAGTGGTGATTAATTTTATCTAACCTAAATGACATCCAAAATTTGGCTCATGGTTAAGTTGCTAATTTTTCCTGATTTTGTGAGTTCTATTGATTGCAGGAAGGTGTTTTAAGGTTTGTTTTGAAGGTAGGATGATATCCTACAGGAAATGTGCAAGTTTCAGTACCAAATATAATATTTTAAAGACATTTATTTACTTCTAAAAATGCACTTTCTTGGACAAAATTTTAGGTGATTTAGGGTATATGATGGTGGTCGTATAGGGTGGAGGGAAACTAGAATATGCTTAATACAAGAATCCCATGTAACCACACAGCTGACAAACCTCGTGAATCAAGCCTGTGATCTTTGTATAAAGTAAACTGTGGCTCTTGACATAGTTTAACACTGAATGAAGACCACTTGTCTTCCTATGATATGGTGTGGATTTCTGTATGCCATACACCGATTTAGCCAGAATTTGAAATCAGGGAGTATTGGTGGTTTCCCCTTAGTTTGCCTTATCTCTCCCATCTTAATTTTATCAGAAAAAGACAATGAGACTAAACCTATGATGGCTAACCCTATGACTCCATAAGTGCAAAAAAGTTTAATAACTTGCCATGGTCTATGGTTTACCGATTCCCTCCTATCACTTACATTGACCGCCATCATATAAGTGAAAAATTCCTGAGTGCAGTGTTAACCAACAATAAAATAAATAAATAAATAAACACATATATAAATAAACATATACATGTACTTCAAATTCAGCCTTAAAATCATATGTGAGTGCAATGATAATGACAAAGCAGTAAAGACTTATCTACAAACTCGTGTAAACAGACCAAGTTCACATGGAAATGCTTTTATCTCCTCAATATTAAGACAGACAGATAGTCACCCTGAGCATGAGTCTGTGTTCTATGTTGAGGAGGATCTTCTTCTTCTCTCGGTAGTCTCTGATCAGAGAGTGGAGTGTGTCGCAGTGTGGCACCCAGCCTATGAGGCCTGAGTTCGTGGAGAGTGGGATGACTGCGTACCTCTGGATACTGAACACAAATACAGCAACTGGTCAGAACACGTCGAGGAATGAAAGATTATAGCTTAAATACACAACACCCAGCCTATGAACCCTGAGTTGGTGGATAGTGGGATCATGGCGTACCTCTGGATACTGAACACAAATACAGCAACCGGTCAGCACACATCAAGGAATGAAAGATTATAACTTAAATACACAACACCCAGCCTATGAGGCTTGAGTTGGTGGACAGCGGGATCACGCCGTACTTCTGGATACTGAACACAAATACAGCAACTGTTCAGCACACGTCGAGGAATAAATACAGAATAATTAGCACTTACTGTATTTCTCCTAAAGTTTAACCTGTATAAATAAGTTTTTTCTTATAAGACATAAGACTTTTCTTAAGGCCCTGTAACACTGATAAAACAATAAGAATCAAGCAGAATGTGACATCAACCAAATTTTATGTGAAATACAGTATTTTTGGTTTTCTCTTTTTTTATCACAAAAACAAACTGTCCAGTCCTTTTACCTATGTTAATATCCATGAATGATTCATATTTCTTCCAGATGTTTTCATTGCCTGTACAGAGGTAGTGGCCTTCAACTACTTTTGTTTCAATCTTCATGCCACGGTAAGAGACACTTACGACAAGTTTTTCCTGAAGGTTTCTGGATTGTTGAGTAGCAGGGAGTTGACTAGACCAAACAGCTGCATGACTCGCTCATCCTGCCTCAGATCTTCATGGCCCTTCAGCAAGAACATGTACTCCTGACCGTTACTACCTGTTACAACAGAGGAACATGTACTCATGAGCGTTAATGCCTTTCACAATAGAGAAACATGAACTCATGGCCGTTACTTCCTGTTACAACAGAGAAACATGTACTCATGACCATTACCGCCTGTTACAACAGGGAAACAAATAATCAGGACTGTTAACATGTAATCCTGCTTGTTACCCACTGTTACAACAGTGAATAATATACTCCTGCCTGTTACTGCTTTTTGCAGAAATATGCACTTCTGCCTATTACAACACAGAAACATGTACTTCTTAGCATTATTACCAGTTACAAAAGAGATGTCCCTCTCCATTCTATCTACTGTACGCCAATACACTACACACGCTCTTCTTGTTCAGCTATACAGATTCTTTTGCAGCAGGGAATACAATGTCATTTCATTAGCGTGACACAAATAGCGTTTCTTACCAAAAATACTGAGTTTGCGTGGCCTCTGTTTGGAGGTGATGACTTGTAAGGAGCTCTGTACATGGTGTATGCGCACAATGGGCTGGTTAGGCTCGTAGGACCCTGGTACTGCCAACTCCAGGTCCTGGCATCTCAGCAGCTTGGGGGACACGTACTGCAGCTCTAGCGATGTTAGCTTAGAAACAGATTAAGATCAATGAATTACGTTTTTAATATCATATAAATAATTCATATTTTTAACAAATGATCATAATCAAAGGTGCAAAAGAATGCTTAGTCTGGAATAGATTTATATATATATAAAATAAATGTTGTACATGAACATAATGTATACCATACAATTACTTCTAGGTGGTTGATTGATCTATTTTTCACTGCAGTTGTACATCCGTACGATCCGTCAGCGAAGAATTCCATGAAATTGTAGGTGATTTATTGTATATCTAAAAATCAGATTCAATCAGATAGCTTAGCTAGTCAAAGGTTACAATGCAGCCATTTCCACAAACTGGCTGTAGGAAAACACACAAAGAAAATGTGGACAAAAGAATAAGTCACTCAGGTGTGAAAGATAGTATTACCTGTGGCAACTGTTTTGATATCCTCCTGAATACATGGTAGTACAGGTCCCAGGCCTGGGTCAAGTCCTTCACGTTGCCAGTCCTCTGATACTTCTTACACCACTCCTGAGCTTCTAACAGGTCTCGTCCATATGCCTACAACATCACGTTCAAACCTCCATACAGCAGAAGTAAACTGATGGTCCTCTGATAAGAATCAATACACTAATAATGGTTCTCAAAAAAACAAATATAGAATAGAATCTAACAGAATCTGCATTGCCCAAAAATATTAAAAATGCAATTCTACTACATCCTTACTGGTTTATCTACGAATGCTGCTTAACACTGACTTACATCACTGGAGTCCATTGCCGCACTCAAGAATATTTCGCTTATACGACAGTGGGCAGCATTATAGTCAAAGGAAAGCAAGCAGAGCCTGGGGGTAAACCCATGACCACTTGCAGGTTGCTGGCAGACCAGCTGGAGAGGAAGCCAGGGTAAGCTGTTTTTTATTAACTCACAGCAATTGTATTGGTGAGAGGTTCATGAGTCACTGTACTGCACTAGCATGCTATCGCCTCACACATGAAGACCACATGATGTATTCAAGGTTTGGCCATTTACACAATGGCGGTGAAGTGTACGAGCAAACCAAGGTGCCTGGATAAAACTGCGAACCCTTGGTGGATCAGATGGATTCATCCCTGCAACCTAATTGGTGAGGAACAAATCGGCTGTCGTGAGATAGCTTTAACTGAAGGAGCCAGCCTACTGCTGAATTCATTTACTCTCATTTACTGACTCTTACCTGGTTAAAAGATGTTTCCTTCAAAGTTTGTGGTCCCCTCTCAATCATGCCATGAAGAGGCTCCAGAGTGGCAAACATACCCTTCACATTGCGCTCCCCAAAATACAGGCGAGAGGCCTCCTCTAGACCCTCGTGCCACAGCTCATGCCAGAGAATAGCCACTCGGATCAGTTCCTCACTCACCTAGAAGGAAGTATCACCTATTAACTACCCATAGCCTTTAACATTACATAGTAAAAAGTCAAGGCCAAACAACCACCATGACCAAACAACAATCACCATTCTGGAAGTTGCACTGTAATCAGGATTAACATCTCCCAGTGTTGTCTCCATGTAGAAGGCCAATCTCAATACCAACATACATGTATTTATAGTGCTGCCTCACTGGTATGCCATGCTGAAGGACACCAGACATGAAGTCACATTGTATACTGGACAGAGCAGTGCCTGAAAAATCAGTTGTTTTTTTTTCCTCACCCCATCACTTTCCCTACTCTGAAGCCATCTTTTTTTATTAAATTAGAGCTATTTATTATAAAAATAAATGGCTGTGGAACTAAGTATCAAATATTGGGAACATCTTTAAATCACAACCTTATTGGACTACACAATATAAAAGATCGCCATGAGATGTTTACCGCTACCCTCAATTTTCCCCACATGCACTGCACACTCACCAGCATGGCTTGTTGTACCAGGTTGTTACTGTGCTCACACATGTTTTTCAGCACTTTGTTGGCTGCGGCATGGCGGGCTGGGACGTTAGACTTTGAGGCCACGGTTAGGGGATAGATAAGAGCCTTAAAATGTAAAAGGAGAAGAATTTGTCTCAGAACAATGGTCGTACTTTTCTGACAGGGTTGATAGTGAACAATATTAAATGTCAGCTTGAAAAATGAGGTGAATATCTGTTTTCACCAATTGGAAAAAGTGTTACATCATATACTGTATTTGTCATAATAATTCCCCCTGCATCCCCACCCCCAAATGAATGTGCATTTTTAGAAGCATGTAATGGTCGTAATATATAACTTTGGTGCTGAAAATTTTCCACTGGGATATTATTCTACCTTCCAAACAAAACTCAAAGCACTTTCTAAGTTCAACAGATCACTCATTCAAAATGACTATTCTTAGTACAGATGAAATTTTAACTGAAATATAGTAATTATAAGACACCCACACCTTTCAAAACAAGTATGGGTTTAATGTTTGAATAATCATCCTTCTTGTTGTTTGTCGTTCAACTCAGGTACAAGGGCAATGATATATACACTCTAAGGTATGTATGTGTGCTCGAGTTTTACCTCACGCTCAACAATTTTTCAGTCATGTGAGGACGAGAGTCCTCAGAATGTATACACATGTATACTGTGTCTTTTTGTGGCAATGTGAGTCCAAACCTCAAAGTGACACAGGCTTAAGAAGCATTCTCATGTTATTTGGTTTTGCATACTGCAGTAATCAGACGCAGCAGTATAGCATAGGTCCTCAGTGCCTCAGTCAGCTGAAGTGTGCTATGCATGAGAATCATTCCCTCACCGACGACATTATCAAGCTGAAATTTATCTTTCATTCATTTGCCCATGTCTATGTCAGGTTTGTTCAGCACCTAGCAAAGGAGCAATCGTTTACCAGTCTCTTCCACCCATGAACCTGATTGTCATCATATATTTATTTATTTGATTGCTTTAATTGGTGTTTTATGCCATACTCAAAAACATTTTACTTATATGCCGACAGCCAAAATTATGGTGGGAGGAAACCAGGCAGAAACTCACGACAATGCTCAGATTGCGGGCAGACCTTCACACATACAACTGGAGTGGAATCCAGCCTGAGCCATGGAGTCATCTAAGTGAAGTACTGCATTAAGCACCAATCAAAACACCCAGTTAACTGCACATGTTTAGTGTTTGACATACCTGAGGGTGTGCACGTCCTATGTCAGTCAACCTCTGCTGGATCAGTCTGCCCACCATGAGCCGGGGGGTGTCGATGCGGGCAATCAGCTGAGGAATCACCTGTCACACACATATGCAAGATACAATCACATACAGCTATCCCAGGGGCTTCAGGCAGGCAGACAGTAAATGCAGCTGTTTTGCAGGTAGATGTAAAGTGTTCCAAACTCTACGAAGCTTTGAGTGCTTTTTTTTCATCTTTCAAATGTATTGTGGTACAGAAATTTCACACAAATCTGCATCCCCTGGTATATATGTGCATTACACATATTTGGAAGAAAAGACATGATTAAATCTACACACCTACATGTACATGTAGCCCTACAAATGTAATCACGTATGCATATCTTGGTATTAAAAGAAAAAGACCGTAACCCATCTGATTTGCTTCCAGCATGAGAGCTCTGGCACAGAGGCAATGGTTCACTATCACAAAGGCTGCTCTCACAATTTTTCAAGCGCTGGACATGATCACGCTTATCTCCCTTGTACCACATTAACATGATGATTTGTAAAAATATGGCTTCTTCTTGATCTTATACGTGAATGTTTTTGATCATATACTATAAATTATTGTTGACTTTTTCTGTAACATACTATCACGGAGACATCAGAGAACGCGGGGCACAAGGTTATTGAGGAAGTGCATACCTGCAGCCAGTTGTCAATCAGAATGGTAAGCACGCCCTCTGACAAGGCCTCGTACACCTCGGGCCACTGGCCGTAGTCAAACCACAACGTCAACAACCTGAAGATGATGCATGAGATAACATGGACCGTTTCAACGAACAAACTCATACAAATATCTAATACCAAACAATCATGGATGCTTCTTAAAGGGTTTCTGTGGGCGTTTTCAAATCCCGCTCTAGAGGGTTTACTTACAACATTTTCAACTAACTGCCATACACTGAGCAATTATTGTATAATGTTACATACATAATAAATAAATAAACAAACAAACTAAATTATTTATTTGTTTGGTGTTTTACAGCCTACTCAAGAATATTTCACTTATATTACAGTGGACAGCATTATGGTGGGAAGAAGCTAGGCAGGGCCCACGGGGAAACCCACCACCATGCACATGTTAACCAAATAAATGACATATAGCTTAATTCTACGAAAGTCCATTCAAAGTCATATTATAACATATGACGTCAGATAATCTGTACGGTGATTTAACACAGCCTTACCTGAGAGTATCCTGTAGACTGTTCTGTGAGGACAGGGCGATGGAGCGGAAGAATCCCTGCACAGCTGGTACACAATATGTGATGGCTACTTTCTGCAACAACAACAACCAACATTCACATGTAGCTGTATTTACTACTGATGATTTTACACCTGTACATAAAAATTTTTAAACACACAGGTGTTCTACAATTGTGTTTAACACAACTGCCGTTCTCTGGCAAAGCCTACGACACTAATGGCTACATATGATTTCAGACCTTGGACTACAAAAGCCAAAAACATATTTGTTTCTTGTCGTTTTTTTCTTCACATAAAAAAAATGGTAAGACAAAGCCAGGAAACTGTTTTCATCCTCGTAACAACAAGTATGCAATTACCATCTCAAATATTTTACCATTTAACAATTTTTTCAATACAAATATATATATACAGTATAGTTATCGTATCACTTAGATGTATACAGTTTTAGTCATTATTGAGAGAAAGTCAAAACAATAACAACTGACACTGATTCATGAAGTGTGCCCTCCCTATCCCTATGTCCTTTATATATAACCACTAAAGCGACACACTACTGGCAGTTGACTCACAGACTCCATCTTGGGTCGGGCACCCTCTCCACTGTCCCTAAACTTGCTGATGTCTCCCGGGTGGGTAGGAGCCGCAGCCGCTGTCCCTCCCACTGCCCCGGGCACAACCCCATCCTGTTCCTTCTGCTTGTAGAACAGCACAGCTTCATAGTTCATCAAGGCCCAGGCATGCCAAGCCTGATAGGTCAGAGCAGAGAGACAAGCCTCAGGTACATTTACCAGTCAGCACATTCATACCCAAAGGTGATTGTGGAAATGCAAAATTTTAAACGCATCAGTAAATCATGCGGTCTCTGTTGATCCATGTAATTATAATTTTAATTTTCAACTGACACTATGAATGTTGTTAATATAAAAATAATCAAATAAACATGTTTTCATTAAAAAAAAAACATTGATACAATGTTCGAAAAAGCATTGTATGCTAGAATAAAATTAAAGCCCCACTTCAGGTTTTGAGCTTCAATCAGAAACAAGAAGACAGCACAATGGAAACTCTTCCAAATGGCAACTGTGTCAAAGTGGAAAACTTTATTATCTACAAATTGCTTAAGGCTGTGCTCCAAAATTTTTCACCAAAACAGTATGACAGCTGTCAGTTTTATAGGTCGAGGAAACCAGAGTTCTCATTGCAGAAATAACATCAAGCCCTAATCCTTGGTGGGTCCTTCCAGGCGGCTTTCTCCCCAGACTCACCTTATACCAGTTCTTGTCAAGCTCCGTGGCTCGCAAAAGGTACTGAAGCACCTGGGGTATAGAGGATTCATTTATTCCCTGCAGGTCCTGCATCCAGTCACCCAGTTTCAAGTGACACCTGGAATATGGTCAAGGCATATGGAAAAGTCATTTCAAATTTTCATCAAGGCCTCCATAAACTGTTTCACGTCTCAGAAGATAATTTGGTAATTAGTGATTTTACCTGCAACGCTTCTCAACTTTCTGGCACGTCAAAAGATACCTTTAAATTTGCCTACTATGCAATTGGCTTGCTTTTAAAACAAAAATGTTAATAAACCGGAGTCTCTGATGAGACAGTGGCTCTACCAGGTAGGGCAAAATTATCCCGAAATCGATCACAAAATTATGTACGTATAATGGACAATGGAAAATCAAAACTGACAATAAATACTACAAAATATGTATCTTGATTCACTTGTACAAAGTTTTGTTGAAACTGTACAAAAACAGTAACTGGTACCATTTTGAAAGAAATGTTAACATATGCACTGAAGTCTACATTTAAACCAAGTTTTGTTGAAATCAGTCAAAAACTGTATCCTTTGGAATGATACATGTATGTTAACATATCCTGGATAAACAGATATACAGGCAACCAATAACTGAAATGGAAAATCTATATTATGTATCTCCATGTAGTTTACACCTGAATTAAGTTTCATTGAAATCAGACTAAAACTGCAGAAGTAGTGTTTGCGAAAATAAACACCATCGGAAAGGAAATCTTTCAGAGTCCCTGAAGAGACAGTAGCTATACTGGTTGGGACAAAATTATCATGGAGTCAATTACAAAATTAAAGGTGTTATCTAACAACGCTGCCAGGGTGCAAGTTATTACCTATTTACCATATCTGGTAGACCCATAATAACTTCACGGTAATGAAAAAGAAAAAAAACTGAAAAGACTGAAAAAGAATGAACTGGATTTGAACTCATGACTGCCAGGTATCATATACAATGAACTTACCACAAAAAACCCAGTGTGGAAGCAATGCAGCTTTGGTCTTTTGCACATAGCCCATAATAAATGACAAAGAACACAGGGTAGCAATGATGATTTCCATTCTCTGGGTAAACTGCACTCAGCGATGTTCAGCTTGACAACTATAATGGTTTCCTATCACATGATCTCTAAATATGGGTGAATTTGTTTTTTTCACACTCTGCAATTTTCAGTATAAGAGCTTTAACGATTTTCTGTCATGTCACCTCCAAATAAGGGGAAAACTGCACTTGATCGTAATTTGCATCAAAAGTATACACTACAGGAAATAAATAAGATCAGATTTGTGACCAGGGCATCAAACTACATCATGTAGCATAGTTACAATATTTAAATTCAACAACTTTTGGGCACATAACGATTTCAGTAAGCAGTACATTTGCACAGTTTTTAAGATATGAAAACAATTTTTGTACAGCTACCTTTCCCCAAGGTGTTCTATTTGTATCACAAATTTCAGCTTAATCTTACTCGAGGAGCTGACATGTCAACACATTCTATTCACGGCAACATCGCGTCCATAGTAGGTCAGGTTGAACAACATATACTGTGGGGAAAAATTTTTCCACATAAAAATGATAACAAATAGATGGGATTTGAACCTCAGAGTGCTAGGATTAGTCTGCACTGCCTAATAATTTCATGATACTTCAAAAACAAGAGAGAGAAAAGATTAGCAGGATTTAACTGGACTTGAACCTATAAAGACTGTTAATGTAGGTACAAAGCAAGCCTGCACTGAAAACACAACTTCAGTGAAAGTTGGATGACTCAAATGATCTTTGTCCAGTATTTGTAACATGGGTAACATGGTCATATCATTTCATCAAAAGGGGTGTTTTGAAAAATATCAGGCATCTACCTACAGGCTAGCAATGTTAACTGGGGCTATGGTGAGAGCCAGTGAAAAGAAAATAAACAGATACCAGGACTGGGCCATAGGTAGAGAGAGACTGTGCCTTTGATCCACTGCACTCTGCACCCACACTGTATGACCAGCCAAATCATAGTAAGGCTCTGATGAAGTGTTCCAGAAAGCTCCTATGTTATTTAACTGTGAGAATCTTGAAAATTTTTGTTGGTCTCTTAGTAAAAACTTGAAAACTGTGTCATGCATGAAAATAATTCTTGCAGATTTGAAATCTTGACATCATGGAGCACCAGATATCATTTTAAGCAGTATTTAGACGTGACGTAATTTTTACTTAACTTAAAAGGTCAATTATGGACAACCAATCATTGAAATGGAAAGTTGATACTGTGAATCATGTATCTAGCTGTAGTCTAAACTTTAACCAAGTTTCGTTAAAATTGTACAAAAACCTTAAGAGTAGTAGAGTTTTAAAGGAAATGTTAACACGAACACAAAGACGGACAAACAATCACCGAAATGGAAAATCGCTACTGCGAATTATGTATCTTGATGTAGTCTACACTTCAACTGCGTTTCGTTGAAATCAGACAAAAACTGTTGGTGAAGTAGTATTTTAAAATGTGAACGTATTCTGGATAAACAGACACACAGACAGACAACTGATCATCAATGTGGAAAATCGATGTTATGAATCATATGTCTTCATGTAATCTACACTCCAAAAAAGTTTCGTTGAAATCAGACAAAAACTGTAAGAGTAGCAGTACTTTGATGCAAAAGTTAACACCGGAGAGACAAACAGTACTAGATAACCTCTTCTGGTCTTCGACCAGTGGAGCTAAAAATGCTGAGGATTTAGGACAGGATATTTATGACACTCACTTTGCCATCAGTTTGTGCAGTTCTGCCCTCTGTTCTGAATCCTCTGGGGCAATCAGCTGGACATCCAGTGTTTGGAGACACTGCTGCACAAAATGCTGAAGCTTGTCAAACGCATCTTTCTGTAAACAGACAATTTACATTTTGGGGGTATTTATTTCCTTGGCATTTTATTTCACTTATGTGATTGCTGTTAACACCTGGATGGCTCCAGAATGTTTCAGCTATATGAAACTCTCAGGTTCACTCATTTGACTGAAGTGTCCAACCAACCTTCACCAGGTACGTGAATCTGACAAACCGCCTGACTTACAGTGGCATGCCAACCTGCAGATGGTCGTGGGATCCCCAGGCTCTACCCAATTTCGTCCCACCTTTATACTGGCTGCTGTTGTGAAAGTGACGTATTCTTTAGTGCGGCGTAAAACACCAATCAAATAAATAAATAAATACAGCCCTTTGGAATCCAGAGAGATTTAGATACCCACACACTATTTATGTGTTTAATTACATGTAGTGTTCTATGCAATATTCAAGAATATTCGCTTATATGAAAGCCACCAGCAATATGGTGGGAGGAAACCAGACAGAGCCCAGGGGAAACACACTATCATCTGCTGGAAGCTGACAGACTTTCCCATATACATGTACAAATGAACACACTAATTTATCAGTCGGTGGTATCTACTATGACACTACACAACTCGCTTTCATGTTCTGGAAATGTGAACTGAAACACTCTCCTTACCACTCTCCAATGTGCCCCTCCATAGAGACTTTCCAACATCTGTGCGACAAATTGTTAACTGATATATCTAAGGAATAGCTGCAGTAGTGTACAACCTGCCTGGTACATGTACATAGTTTCCATAGTTAGCTAGCTTAGAAACAACTTATTTTCAGCTCATTTCACCACACATTATTGTTATGTCTTCTGTAGTTCATTCAGCTTTCATTTTAGTTCTACTAGTACAGCATATTTTGTAAAAGCTTGTGTGTGTTTTTCAATGAGTTTGGGGCATCAGGGGAGATCAGTAATATACTGACTGAGGTATATAACCCTCACAAAATAAAAACATTATTATTATATCATTGTAAGTCACGTCAGTTACAAAGTCTACAGATGTGATGGCCGGGAATGCTCTTCTTACCTTCTGGTTATTCCTCCACATATGCTTCATGTAAGCAAAGGTGACCTGGGGCTGCTCTATAGGGATGGGGTTAGAGGACCTGGCAGGGTCCATGCCCAGCAGAAACACCAGCGTCTTGTGGGACAAGGCCTGTGGGGAGTAAAACACCAATCAATGTATGAATGATCAAGGGTTTATGTCACATCAGCAAGAATAACATTTATCTTATTTGTGATCTTATTTATGTGAAATCAGCAGTAATAACAGGCATCCTGTGGCAAAAATATTTCTAGAAAAAGTTGTGAAAAAAAAGAGAGAAAATGACGAGAGTCAGCCTTCATGGATAAATCTTAGGCTAAGTTAAAAGAAGTTGAAAAAAAAGAGAATTTAATTCTGTGGAAGTAATTGTTTATTACAAAGATGTGTCTGCATGAAGCTGATTTCCTATGCATCAAGTTTTAAAATTATTGAAAAGTACAAATGGATATTGTGCAACACTACATTACTACATTCACAACTACATACATCTACATATAATAAATATGGTCACTTCCATACTATAATTGAAAATCTTTGCCATTTCCATCAACAAGCATGCACATGCACAAAGTTTTCAGTATGAGGACATTCCAACAGCTAAAATACCCTACACATAGCATAAAAAGGAAACCGTTTTTCTGGGTTCTGAGCTTTATTCAAATATACCACAACAAAGCAACATACAAAGAAGAAATCAACAGAAGAAAAAACAATTCTGATAAATGTAAATACATCACAGGCACTGGACTCACCAGTCGTCCGCTCCTGCGACACAGGCTGGCGTATTTCAGCCAAGTCCTCATGTCCTCCTGAGGGGAGATAACCAGGGAGCGCACCATGAGGATCCTCTGCCAGTCCTCCACCACGCGCTGACACCCCTGTTCACAGAAACATGGGTCATTACAGGTACACGGAACAAGGCCAGGGTTACATACATATCTGGAGTCACATATCAATTACAGCAGGTAAAATGCTGGAGTCACACATCAATTACAGCAGGTAAATGGCTGAAGTCAAACATCAATTACAGCAGGTAAATGGCTGGAGTCACTTATCAATTAGGCACATGGAGAAGGCTGCATATCAATAACAGATACTTCTAAAAGGCTAAGGAAAAAAATTCAAGATGGGACTTTTGCGTTTTGACCTAAAAGACATCACGTTAATGCCTTGAATTCGTCACTTCATGGCATAGAGGGGCAAATCAACTGAAACAAGCAAATGATGATTAAATTGATCACCTGCCTCACCTTGCAAATCCTCGAAACTAAGTATTCCATGAAACTAAAGTCATCTTTTGTGGATAATAATCATTGTTTTTTGACCACTAACTTGATAGGGTGACAGATCAATTACAGGTACAGACAGGACCACATTAAAGAAATACATAAATATGCAAAGATCACTACACCATATAGACCCGTTCCCCGACCAGGTGCTGGTAGGGATTAATAAGCAGTTGGTGTCTTACCTGTAACCTGTCCCACCACATCTGTTTGATTACAGCCTGTCTTTCAGGAACAAGCTTGTATTGGATGATCTCTTCCAGCTCTGATAACATCTGCACATTCACCATGGCCTGATGACAAATCACAGCAAATATACTCTCAGTTGCTTATCTGCATGAACGAATGAATAATGATGGCTTAAGGCCACATTGGCAATATTTCAGCCATATCACGGATTTATCTGCAAGAAATACTTCACACAAGTTATATCATATAACTAATAGAGAGAAGACACCAGGGAAAGTTAGCACACCTTTTACGACTAGCTCAGGTGTGCTAGGTGTTTAATAAAACATTTACACCTGGCTCCCTCTTGATATATACATGTAGGAGTAGCCAACAATTCAAATGACAGGTGCATGATTTTCAAAAGTTCATTTTTCAAAACTTCTCATAAACAATATAAGTTGCCTCATGTAAAAGTAACCATGACAGCGGTGCTAAAAAAAAATCCAGAAACAAAATTTTGTTCTGAGAATAGCTCGCACAATATACACAAACAGATCCTTACTCCGTAGGCCCTATTGTAGCTCTCTCCTGCCATGGCGGTCAACTCGGTGTCCAGGATATCCCGCGCCTTGTCAATGCACTGAAAACAGGTTAAAGCAGGTGTGGAGGTTAATATACATACAAATTGCTCGGTTTCCTCCCACCAAAATGCTGGATGCCGTCGTGTTTGTGAAATATTTTTGAATACGGCATAAAACACCACTGAAATCAAAATACACCACACACATATTACGTTACCATCTCCTTTCACAGGAAAGTCACAATGATTTTATGACATTTAATAATTTCTGTGAATTTCAGCTGAGGTATATTTTTATCTTGACACAAACACTCACAGCTAAGTTAATCATTACAAGAATGACCAATGAAAACTACACGTTTCACTTGGGAAATTATTTTTTTCACTGAATCATAAGATCTAATCAAATGTATCCATGAATTGGGGAGTTTTATCTGGGGCTGTTTTGTGCAGGTTCATGTTTACGGTCTGGACAGTACTGCTACAGCTGTTTTGACATCAAATGCTCCAATCACAGTTCTAGAAAGCTCATGTGACAACTCTATACCTAATACTCTTAGAACTACAGAGAACGACAACCATAACACTCATTTGATAACTGTAATTTATCTTCCTGAAACAACAGATAAATAAAAGTATTTCAGGCATAGTTTTCTCTGGTTTTTCTCACAGGCAATTTTTTTCATTTTTTTTGTTTTTGGGGACCGGATTTAATTAGTCAGACAGGCTAATCAGCTACAGCAAGACGAACACTTAAGCACACTCAGCCAGGGAGGAGCTAACACTACCTGTTGAGCCAGATGGTAATTCTCTTCATGAAGGGTGAAAACAGCCCTATAAAACGCCCCGTCATAACTGGTCCTCGGAATGAAACATATATACTCTTCCATACTCTCCCACTGACCTGAGTATCAAAAATATGAAGTTACAAATCCAGCACAGCATAACTTTTTATTTCAATCTCAGCTGGCAGAATTTTTAAATATTATTGGTTACATCAAGCTATTTAGGGTAAGAATAACAGGAACAGGTAAACTGAAAAGAGATACTCAAAGGTGCAATTTCTACAAGGCACAAATACCCTGACAAATTTTCGCAGACGAGTTCAATAGATTTGCTGGAAGAGTGTGTTTATCTCTCCTGGATTAGAACTGGCTTTACTTAGCTTCACTTCTACAAACCCTACAAGAATGTCAGGGATAGCATGAGACACTGTCTCATCAGGCCTGCAAGCCTGCAAATTGGTGCCTGACATTTTGGAAAACACCCCTTTGGTGGAAGTGGTTTGACCCAAGAGAGCTTTGTCCAGTATGTATAACATGGACAACATGGTCATAACATTTCATCCAAAGGGGTGTTTTCAAAAATGTTAGGACCTATTTGCAGGCTTTCAGGCCTGTAGAAAATTTCTTTGCACAAGAGCTTCACACGCTCTACAACACGAATGCCCCTCACCTAGTCCCCACGCGGCTGCAGACGCCATGCGTGCCATCTTACTCCTCATGTCGTTAGATGCTGTCGTCCACTTCTCACATGCCAGTTGGTGAAGCTGACCCCTGAGGACGTACAAACGATATCAGTGTTTACTGGAATGAACATAAAGCCCAGCAACTTGCATATTCCTGCTGATATGCTTACATGTCAACATAAATTCAAATTCAATGGACGTACTCATGTTATCCTCATTCTCATCATAACAAAGGTTATCCCTTCAGTACTGCGGCATCTGTGGTGGTAATTCATGTTCAGTTCAAATACATATATCATGTCATGTTTCTACCAATGAAATGCCAGAACAATTGGCTGTTGTGACCAATCAAAGTATCCATTTCAAGTGAGTAAGGCAGATCTGAGAATGCATCATGACATAAACTTAAGAAACATGGCCAGTATGGTCATGTGACTGAAGAGGTGGGCTGAGCAATTTCATAGGATGACCCAATTAAGACTGATCTGTAACTGTGGAGAATTAGCTACATTACTGAAAACTGTCAAAGGATCGCTAACACAGAAGGGCAAAAAAAAAATTAACAATATTGTAAAGATGGTCATTTACATGCATTACGACTATCATACTGAATTCCACTTTGCATTGTAGATTCAAACAATGGAGTCAACATTCTACAAGGTTGTTACAAAACGTTTGCAATTCTGACAATTCTGATGACTGAAGAATTCATTCCCAATGAATGACAGATTTACTTGTACACTATGACGTCATTTTGTCACAAGGCTGTCGCAACTTGAATTTCTGAAAAGTAGCACCTGAGGGTTTTGAGCTCCCCTCCTACATAACCACTTACCACTCTGCCAGCGCCTCTAAGCACCTCATCCTGCCCAGTACAATGTGCTGGTTGTCAGGGGCTTGCTCCTGTTTCCTCTCATATGCCGTCAGAGCTCTGTTCCAATCGTGTAACTTCTCATACCAGTTCTCCTGAATTTTCTGTCAGGGGTAAAAAAAAAAACGAAGTAGAGATTATATGTTTTCTTGGAGAAATGTTGCCATTTTGCACAAGGAAACTGCTGTTGTGCATCCTTAAAAGGAACTTGCTCACACACTCTTTCAGGTGCAGTATTAGGCTGGTTTATAATGGTCCACCTATCTGGCTTGTTAGAGGAATCTGGGGCTTCCATGGTCAAAGTCATTAGCGAGTGAGGGCAGCACCGCGACCTAGGAGCCTCTCACCAATGTGGTCACTGTGAGCCCAAGCCTAACTCATGCTGCCTTCTTCTACTGTCGCATGCGGGAAGGCCCACCAGCAAACTGTGGATGGTCATGTGGGAAGGCCCACCAGCAAACCGTGGATGGTCACGTGGGAAGGCCCGCCAGCAAACTGTGGATGGTCATGTGGGAAGGCCCACCAGCAAACTGTGGATGGTCATGTGGGAAGGCCCACCAGCAAACTGTAGATGGTCATGTGGGAAGGCCCGCCAGCAAACTGTGGATGGTCATGTGGGAAGGCCCACCAGCAAACCGTGGATGGTCACGTGGGAAGGCCCGCCAGCAAACTGTGGATGGTCATGTGGGAAGGCCCACCAGCAAACGGTGGATGGTCATGTGGGAAGGCCCGCCAGCAAACTGTGGATGGCCATGTGGGAAGGCCCGCCAGCAAACTGTGGATGGTCATGTGGGAAGGCCCACCAGCAAACCGTGGATGGTCATGTGGGAAGGCCCGCCAGCAAACCGTGGATGGTCATGTGGGAAGGCCCGCCAGCAAACCATGGATGGTCATGTGGGAAGGCCCGCCAGCAAACTGTGGATGGCCATGTGGGAAGGCCCACCAGCAAACTGTGGATGGTCATGTGGGAAGGCCCGCCAGCAAACCGTGGATGGTCATGGGTTTCCCCTCCTGCTCCGCCCCATTTCCTTCCACCACAATGCTGGCCGTCATATAAGTGAAATACTATTGAGGACAACATATAACATAAATTAAATAAATAACTAAATGTCAGATGAATCTTGCCGGCAGAGCATTTTATGAAACTGGTGAATAACTTGCTCATTCCCAATCTAGTTTGATGGGAAAGATCAAGTTATTATTATGTATAAACTGGTTTTCTTTTTTTAGGAAAAAAAAGCCTGCAAAGACTTATCTAATCATGATCAATGACATTTTTTACACTGGTGTCAATGCCAATCTGTTCAGAAAAGAAAACTGATATTACAGTTCACACATGCTTTGTATCTGAACTTGGTTGATTGCCTGTAAAAAGTTGAGGGATCATGCACTGTAAGTAAAGTATTAACTGACCAGATCAGCTCTGTGACGTTTCATGGCATATTCCAAGACACCGGCTGCTGCCTCTGGCTGCTGTAGTTTGTTATTTATACTGAAAAGAAATCAATATCATCAATTTTTATGATAATATATGTATATATACATACACACACAATTTGACTCACAACAATACACATTTTTTTAAAAGAACTACCTATTACTTTACTTACATAGTAGATATGTAATACATGCCTGCAAATTGGTGCCTGACATTTTTGAAAACCCTTCGGCAAAAGTGGTATGACCCAAGGCACCTTTGTACAGCAGTATACAACATGGGCAACATGGTCATACCACTTCCTCCAAAGGGGTGTTTGTAATATTTTTGTCTAACTATGATGTAAATTAGACACCTAACACCAGTTGCTGGCTAAATCAGATAACACATAGTCCAACCACAGTACAACTTTCCCTATAGGTAGCACACTAGTGGTTCCCAAAGGATAAGTGAAGCCATTCTTAAAAATACGTTCGTTGGATGTAACCTGACAGACCCTAGTCAAAAGATTATACTTGTATTTTGATAAACGTTTTTTTTTTATTATTTTCTCTCCATGTTAATGATAAAAAAAAATAGAATAAAAAAAAAGAATTCCCTACGGACCAATTGTTCTCATAGGGTCGGGTTGCACCCAACAAACAGTTTTGTAAGGATGGCCTGACAGCGTGGGAGGTTACACCACAGGCTCTGGTTTCTTCTATGCATCAACCTACCTGCCAACTTGTACAGTAAGTGAAGTTCACAGCATATTATGGGTACATGCATCTCACCTGATAAGAGCCTCTAATGTTTCCGTCTCCAGATTTCTGTGGAACTCATCTTCCTTGTAATGCAAGGCTTTGGCGTATGCTCTGCAGCGAATGGCTCTTTGTCCCAAAAGCTTGGTTTCTAATGGTAAAGGTCCCTAAAACACCAGAGTTGGAGGCTTATACAGCTTTATAACAACAGGTTTGATTCCAAGTCAACCTGGCGAAAATTGCAATAGCATTTCAAAATCAGTGTTCAACACCTAAATGAAGACATTTGGGCTCAGTATTACTGAATTAGAGAGCCAGTCTTCTCAATTTAGCAAAGCCATTCTTAGGAAGTCATTTTTCACATTATTCTAGGCACGTCGCCAGCCCTTGGATATGGAATAAATTATCTGATCTGCTAAAATCTATGGATCAAATCTCTCTGTTTAAATCCCTGCACCAACCCAGATTTGTGATTAGAGTTTCACGCCATGCTGGAGAATATTTCACTTTACAACAGTGGCCAGCAATAACATGGGAGGAAACCAGGCAGAGCCGGGGGAAACCGACAACCTGTTGCAGTTTGCTGGTGGATCTTCCCACATACGGCCGGAGAGGAAGCCAGCTACAGTTGGACAAGAACTCCCAACAGCTGCATTGGTACATGGTTGCTGGGTCATTGTGTTGCACTCGCACGTTACTAAGAAATAATAAAAATAATTCTTCATTCCATTCACTCCATTTCACCCAAAGTTTAGCTTTTGTTGATTTTTTTTTTAAGTGACACATTCCAGTTGATTCATTCACCTCATAGGGGCACTCAAAAGTTTCTTCTGAAGACCGATTACTTTCTTATCAGAAAAACTGAAGTGTTGGCATCAAAAGCATCATTTAAGACCTTTCAGTGCTTCTTAAAGTGCATTTTCACAGGCCTAACTTGAAATAGAGTAGTTCATGGTGACAGGTCAGTATGGGGAGTGTGTAGTACAGGTATGATCTTATTCTAGGTTATCCTACCTTGTCACAGTGTTCCATGAACTCAGCTAGGTTCAGTAGAGTCTGGGTAATCTCTGGCAACTCCTGGGAGGTTAACGCTTGCTCCAGGCTAGCGATGAGCTCATCCTGCTGTGTCTCGCTCAGCTCAGTCCAGCAGGACACAAACGCAGCATTGAACAGGTCTCTGTAGTCACACAACACAGTCATATTTACTTATTTATTGATTCTTTTGACTGGACTGTCCAATACTAACTAACCATAAACGCCCCTGTAGTCACACAACACAGTCATATTTACTTATTTATTGATTCTTTTTACTGGACTGTCCAATACTAACTAACCATAAACGCCATTGCCTGGAGACGTGAGAGACATATCATGGTTGAACAATATAAAAAACAATATTGGTCACACTCAAAAATATGATTTTATATGGCATCATTTAAATAACCTAAAAAAATTTACCTAAAAAAATTTACCACAAAAAAGGTAAACAAAAGACAAAAAATACAAATTTTGGTGCAGCAATTTACCTTTCTCCCACAGCATATCATCCTAACTTCCAGACAAACCCTCAAAACATCAACTGAGATCTCTGAATTATGCAAAATGAGTAACTTAGTCATGGACTAAAATTTAAGTCATTTCCAGTAATATCATAAAAAAAAAATTAAAAAAAAATCAGATGAACCTGGCCAGAGGGTTGTAGGTTTGCGCCAGAGCCCAGCAGGACCTGAGGGCAGGGGAAGGAGACTCCTTTAGCAACTCTATACTGAGTCGCCTTAACCACTCCATCCAGTCCTCCTTAGATACCCTCCTGCCAGCCGTCAGTGCCTACACCAAGTAAAAGTCAGACAGGAAATCGAATTGTGGACATGGAAGTATGAATTCATGTATCCTAATTCTTCTAATTCATTGGATAGTTGTTAGTACTTCTAAAAGCAAAAGAATTTGATTTTTATCCCAGTTTTCTTGGAAAAGTAAATATATGGATATGTTGTTCATTAGATGGACTAACTATCTGAGAGAAAGGAAACTCTGTATTCCTCCTACAGTTATATGTATACTGGCTACAGAAAGCAAACCAAAAGTCCCAAAAATTAGAAGAATTAGGGTACTTGTATGTGTATATCCCATGCAGTCCACGATTATACATTCTCACTGGAGCAACAAATACCGTTTAATAATAGACTTTAAAGACCTTGAGATAGGAATGACACAAACACCAGTTTTCAGTTTTATACACAAAGCTAGTTTTGACACTCAAATAATTAAATTTTATAAAAGCCTTTTGTCTACACCCTAGAACATATACACATATATGTCTATACACATATAAAATATGCACACGAAAAAATTAGAGAATGCAGTGAAGTTAAAAATAAATTTTGAGGAATTTCACAATTTGAAATTGGAATACACGGTGCACATGACGACCCATCTGTATGGGTAAAAACTAAATTTCACCAAGCTGGCTCATTTATTTCACATTCTTGTCAGCTTCATAGACAAACTATCAGTCAAACTACTTGAAGTTACCTTCTGCAGATTAGCCGAACTGACATGGAGTTTCTTGATCGTGGCTGTATCAGTGCTCTCCCCTGTCATGTCTGTTTTACGATTCCGATTTTGGCGATGTTTGGCTAACAGAGGATCATCTTCATCATCAGCAAACGTTGGACCCTGACCCCAAAATAAAACCATGAAAAACTACTTGTCGGCAACTTATTTTTCTCCAAGTTCAGTATACACGTCTTCATAGCTGAGGGTCTTACACTACCCTCAAGAAAATTTCGTCTTAATATGTGACAGTGGCCAGTTTCATGGGTGGAGGAGACCCAAGGGCCGTGAGCAAACCACTGGCATGTGATAACTAATGCACATATTTTCACCAATGTATAGAGCACAACATGTATTAAAGAAGACTTGATTTCTTGGGATCTTAATGTACAAATTCCATCAAGATATAATGACTGGTAATAACAAGCAAGCAGGACAAGAATGTTGAAATGTACCTGCCCAAAGCTGGTAAGAAACCATCACCTAGCATGTCCAAGTGCCTGATAAACATGACCTTATTAAACTGCACATGTATAAACCACACAACCCCCCCTAACCCCCCCCCCCCATGGTCTGTTTGTTACATGATTTCAACAGAATGTTACCGGTGTATTTCACAATTAACATGTCAAATCTGGGCCTCTGAGTCCTACCTTCAGAATCCTACACAGCAACATGTCATATCTGGGGTGGATGACCTTCTGTTTGCTGATCACACGGTTCACCATCGGGATAAATATGGTAAACTTTTGACCCAGCTGCATGACCAATGAGCAGAGGGTGTCCATGGCGGACCCCCTCAGCTCAGGCACGGAGTCGATCGTTCGCGCTAATGGGTGAATAATCCGGGAGGCGAAGTCTGTCAGGTCGAGGGAGTCGGTCAGCTTGTCTATGGTTTCCAGGGATATTCTATATTCAGGGAGAAATTAAACAGGATCATAACAATCAATCCTTTACACAGGCTGATCTCGCATTACCCGCTGATCTCACATTACCCGCTGATCTCACATTACCCACTGATCTCAGGCTGATCTCACATTACTCGCTGATCTCACATTACCCGCTGATCTCACATTACTCGCTGATCTCACATTACCCGCTGATCTCACATTACTCGCTGATCTCACATTACCCTCCTTTGTGTGTGAACTGCCTCAGTGCTTTAGGAGCACCACTTTACAGAAACGGTGGCTTATTATGGACAGGAAGAGACAGAGCACACTGCTTGGACTGACTTGTTCTGGGCAATAATTCCAAATAAGTGGTGATAAACACTTCAATTACACCTTTGAACAAAGTTCATCCCAAAACACATGTGCAACAGATTTACACCCTGTAACTTTGAATGTCAACCCTCTATACTTGCCAACCATCAATCTTGTTTATATCATTTTTATTTCCTTTTCTTTTTTTAATTATTTCACTGTTTAACGCCATAGTCCAGAATGATTCACATAGCTGAAATGAGTCATATTGTTTTAGGTTTGGGTGGAAAAAGACAGAGTGCAGGGCAATATAATATCATCTCTCTACTGCCCGCAGTGAATGCGAGTGTCCTGTGTTGCGTGGTTTACGGGACGCCTTACCCACTCAATTATGTCTCACTCCAGGTAACCAATACAGATACCCCTGCCTCTTACTTTAACACAACCAGATCAATGGTTATGCTTAAAGAGGTAAAAAATGTCTTGTAACATTACTGATGTTTTGTCCATTGCAGCCACAACAGGCACATGTACTTCTGCCATGGCCTGATACATTCATATTTAACTAGTATTTGCTTTGAGACACTACCTTCTGACATTCATGGGGACATCCTGGGAGTCAAACAACTTGACCACAGGGGGCAGAAGCAGGTGGAGATAATCATCCAGGTTCGCTCCAAACAGTTGCAGGGCATTCAGCAGCTGACAAGACAGACATACAAGTTACATGTACTTGATCATGCTGTACTAAAGAGTAGTTTACAGCCAGTCAAGAATAGATACAGTCAGTCAGGCCATTCTTAAAAAAATGTTTCCCAACTCTATGAGAGGAAAAAAGGTTGGTCAGTAGAGAATTCTGTTTTTTATTCCAGGCCTTGAAGAAGATACTGATTCTAACAAAAAGTTAACATGGAACGAAAAATATGTAAAAATGTATCAAAATACCAATGAAAACTTTTGAGTAGGGCCCTTTTTTGAAGGATCGGTAAGGATAAATAATGAAATTATTTTTAAGGATGGCCTCATATGGGTGAAGAAAACTGGAGTGCTAGGATTACACCACCTGCCATTTGCAAATTAAATAAAAAGAGGATAAGCCCTACCTGATCACATCATTTCCACCTTTAACTTTATTAAATTATTACCAATAATTACCAATTACCAATGGTCTTTTATATCTAATACCACAAATTGCTGTGTGATTGCACTTTTTGCTGACTCAGACATTTTACTTATTTATTTATTTGATTCGTATTTTACACCGTACTCAAGAATATTTCACTTACACGATGGCGACCTGCATTATGGTGGGAGGAAACCTGGGCAGAGCCCGGTGGAAACCCACGACCATCCGCAGGTTGCTGGCAGACCTTTCCACGTACAGCCGGAGAGGCTGACTCAGATAGGTTTGGTTTCTCTTTCACAAAATCTCACCTTGGCTGTGACGCTCCTCATGGCACTGGTGTCATGCATGAAAACACGAAGAATTTGTGGGATGATTTGGGGCAGGTAGATCTTAAACTCCGTCCCCAGGGCACTAACAATTTGCTCCACCAATAGGATGATTGTGTTCTGCATGGGGCTGTTCAGGGTCCAGAAATCCTACACACACACAGCAGTATTTATTTTATCTTATTTGATTGATGGGTTTTTAACACATTTAAATAGTCATGATTTATTCATTTATCTGATTGGTGTTTTACACCATATTCAGGAATATTTCACTTTTATGACGGCTGCAACCATTATGGTGGGAGGAAACCAGGGCAGAGTCCTGGGGAATTCCACAACCATCTGCAGGTTGATGGCAGACCTTCTCACATACAGCCAGAGAGCAAGCCAGCATGAGCTGGACTTGAACTCACAGTGACGCATTGGTGAGAGGCACCTGGGTCTGTACGCCGTGCTAGCATGCTAACCTACTTGGCCCAGGATAGTCAATAGTCAAGAATTTTCACTCCTACTACAGAGGTCAGGTTTCTTTCGGACAAGAAACCAAAGTGCCCTGACTAACTTCCTGACCAAAAACTACAGTTCAGCCAGTAAGAGCTGAATTTGTCACCTCATTGGTCTGGGGCAATCAACATTGGCAAGACCAACGTTTTTTGGAAATGAGCCAGTGACACAACATATCACTAATTTCGTAATGTTCTGAAATTCAAAGTGATCAAGTCATAAGTCAAGAGCAAGCAGTCAAGAAAATGGTTCAGGTACATGTCTCTTGGGAGTGACTTGTTAATATGTTGCTATCTCTCCATTATTTGATCAATCCTGTCAATTCTTTTATCAGTTAATACCTTAATCAGAGCAAATATATCATCCAGATAGTTTCTGATGTGCTGTTTCACAATGGCAATGATCACACCCAACTGTTGAAAGAGAAACTGGAAGAGACAGAGAACACACCGTTAGCAAAGGATTGAAGAAAATCCATCATAAAACCTTCACTGCATCTGCCATGTATAACCTTCATTAAGATTGAAATCGTAACAAACAAGGTTGGGTCTGTGTCTAATGCCAAAGTCGAGTGTTTTCATTCATGGATGTTTTCAAAAATGCTACTTGATACCATAATTCGATCATGAGTTTTGTTATGCCTCAAAAGGTAATGTTCATATGTCATGACACATGACAAACCAGCACATTATTCCCTGGCATTTGACATCAAATCTAACAAACTGGTGTTTACTACAAATGTCAAAAGGAAGAAACTGGAGTGCTCAGAGTAAACCACTGCTCTTTGGCTTGTATGACAAGTACTTGCCAGCCTCCCGGCTTAATGCAGAGAAATTCACTTTGATGCCCAGAAAATGTCCTTCCAAATTTTAACCCCCAAAGTGTCATTTTTTTGGACCAAAAAGTAGGCAAACTTAGCTGATTTAAAATATTCTTTGTAATCAAAAAAGAGTGCCTGCTCATCAATACCCGGATTAGGACTTGTCTAAATAGTACATGAATACTGTAAGCTGAAACTCAACTCACTTCTTTGAAGCCTGTGTCTGCTGTGCGAATAACTGTCAGGTATGCTGGTACCACCTGCTGTATGTAGGGCACACACTTTATCCCCAGACTCTTGAAGATGAAGGTGATTGCCTGGACGACCATGGTGTGATGCTGCGAGAGGGAGGGGTCACGGATGATCCTCATGAGGGTAGCGATGGCCACTGCAGGGTAGAACTCCTCCAGAGTGGTGGAGGAGCTCATGTTGACCAGCATCTCACTGGTGTTGTACTCACCTGGCAATCACAACATGGCAGGTGTATCAGTTTTGAGGTCCATATACTATAAATCTTCAAACTTTTCAATCATCAAAGCAGTTTTAAAGGGATATGCATTCAGTTATTTACAAAATGAAGCTGAAAATGACGTGTTTGTGTTAACACAGGTATAAGCTTTATAAAACTACGATAATTAATTCTCTAGAGTGTGACAGTTCTCCAAGAAAATGTTGAAATATTGCTTTCAGTGGTGGTTGACAGGATAAAGAATTAGGGTACATGAATACTGACCTACTAATTTACAGATGGCTAATTTACTAATTATGTCAAATTCTGAGACTTGCATTCTTCTTGGAAGGATACTTAGCGATCTGTATGGAAAGTAGCATGATGTCCCATGTAAAATGTGGGGAAACGTAAGTTTCAGCACCAAAAAGTAGGATTTTGCAACCTTTGATTTGTCTCTAAAAATGCACTTTTTTGATGGAAATTATAAGATACATACAGTAGCTTGTACTCACTTTCACAAGTATTCTTGTAATCCCAAAAACTAATAGCTCTCTCAAACATGAGAAATTTCTGAGTGTAGTTTTACAATGTCCCAAACATGAGAAATTTCTGAGTGTAGTCTTAAAATGTCCCAAACATGAGAAATTTCTGAGTGTAGTCTTAAACTGTTACTAAACTAATAAATCAAAAAGTTGCATCCAAGATTCATCTTAGAGTAGGGAAGTCCTGGGGACTGACTGGAGAGTACTGCCACAAAGACATTTTGCCACTATGAGTTTGCCTGGTTCCAATTTGTTTTAGACATGGTACAGGTATGTATGTATGCTTGGAGTTTGCCTGGTTCTAATTTGTTTTAGACATGGTACATGTATGAATGCATGCTTGGAGTTTGCCTGGTTCTAATTTGTTTAGACATGGTACATTGCCTGGTTCTAATTTGTTTTAGACATGGTACATGTATGAATGCATGCTTGGAGTTTGCCTGGTTCTAATTTGTTTTAGACATGGTACAGGTATGTATGTATGCTTGGAGTTTGCCTGGTTCTAATTTGTTTTAGACATGGTACGTGTATGAATGCATGCTTGGAGTTTGCCTGGTTCTAATTTGTTTTAGACATGGTACGTGTATGAATGTATGCTTGGAGTTTGCCTGGTTCTAATTTGTTTTAGACATGGTATGTGTATGAATGTATGCTTGGAGTTTGCCTGGTTCTAATTTGTTTTAGACATGGTGCATGTATGAATGTATGCTTGGAGTTTGCCTGGTTCTAATTTGTTTTAGACATGGTACATGTATGAATGTATGCTTGGAGTTTGCCTGGTTCTAATTTGTTTTAGACATGGTATGTGTATGAATGTATGCTTGGAGTTTGCCTGGTTCTAATTTGTTTTAGACATGGTACGTGTATGAATGTATGCTTGGGGTTTGCCTGGTTCTAATTTGTTTTAGACATGGTACATGTATGAATGTATGCTTGGGGTTTGCCTGGTTCTAATTTGTTTTAGACATGGTAAGTGTATGTATGTATGCTTGGGGTTTTACTTTGTACTCAACAATTTTCAGTCATATGATGAAGAGGAGTCCTTAGATATGCTGTGTCTTCTTGTGGCAGAGTGAGGCCATGTCGCCAAAGTGCTGCCACCACTGGAAGATCATGCTGAAGACACCATACGTGACACACCATCCAGTCACATTACACTGACACCACCCAACCAGTCATGTTTCCTTGCTCTAACCTCTCAGCGCTGTGTGCGGAGCCAGGCAGGAACACATACCATTTTTGAAGTCTTTGGTGTGACTCAACCCAGATCTAAGACATGGTACGACCGAAACCTATAGCATTATGTGGCTGTAAACCCTGATAAATACATGCATCATTCAGTTGGTTTACCTGGTTGATTGGCATCCTGTGTACTCTTCTTCTCCGTCATACCGACAGAGGCAGCCGAGTCACCCGTGGTACAGATCACCCCAATGTTCATCTTGTGTTTGTGAGGATCCAGAGCTCCTAGAAGTCCCAACACACGGATAACCTGCCATGACGAAGACGTTAAGTGTCAATGGACACCTAAACAATACATTATTGTGTCTACATGTTGTTGTTCAAAAGTGTATTTGTGATTGTTTCCTCAAAAGAACTCCTAGAGAATGTGCAGTGTTAATAGTGACGTTTATTTTTGTTTTCTACCTGTACACATCAGGGTTTATGACATGATACACACTATTAGGTGGGTGGAGGAAACCATTATGCCCTGAGTAAAGTGCTAGCCCTGGGCAGGTTACTGGCACACTTTTCCACACGTGAAATGCCCCACTTTTGTGTAAGGCAAGCTATCCCCTGTGAACTTCAGGTTAAACCACACGAAAGATGGCCCTGGACTGCATTTTGTGACCAACATCCCAAAAACAATGGAAGAAGGAAAAGTTACTTCCTAAATACTTTTAGTACAGTAGCTGAATTATCTCTAGGCACACTGGAACAATGCATCACATGTAAGCAGTGACAATAATATAATGACATTTTCTTAAACTGTCATAGCTTGTAGTTGTGGTTTTAGTCAGTGGAAATTCACTTCAACTTACTTCTCTTCGAATGCCAGGAGACTGCTCTGTCTTCAGGAAATTCAGCAAGACCTCCAGCAAGGAGGGGTACTTCTTGTATGGCTCTACCACATAGCCTGTACTCTCCACCATCTGTCCCAGACTCCATAAGGCTACCTACAACACAAATAGGGGCACATGTACACAAGCTGAGATGGGTACTTGTTATATGGCTTGTACTGTTTACCTAGAATCCTCTGGACCACCTACAATACAGGTAGACATAAAACACATATATGATACGATTTATTTATTTATCTGATTGATGTTTCATGACGTACTCAAGAATATTTCACTTACACAACGGCGGCCAGCATTAGGGTCGGAGCTACCGGGCAAAGCCCTGGAGAAAAACTACGACCATCCGCAGGTTGTTGGCGGACTTTCCCATGTATGGCCGGAGAGGAAACATAAACTGAACTTGAACTCACAGCGACCGCACTGGTGGAAGGTAATATGCACGTATAACATCAGTGCTATGTACATCTGTGTGTGTGTCTACCAGTCGCTCACCTCTCTCTTCTGAAGTGCAGAGGAATCCTGTAACATCTCCAGTATAATGGGCAGTAACTCATCCACCCACTTTCTGATGTCCACCCCACTAACCTACAAGGACAAAGACAATGTTTACTACACAGCCAAGCTGCCACCTCACCCTGCAGAATAATTCTGAAAAGTTGAATACTGCTATTGCTAAAGAAAGGTCCAAAAAATGGTTCACTCAGTTATCTGATTGCTGTTTGATGCCATATACTGAAGAATTTTTCAGTCTTATTGGTCTAATTTAGTAGAATCTCATATCAACATTACAACTTATAAACACCAGAGAAAACTTACCTGAGCAAGTTCTCCAATAGCAGCCAGAACACAGATAGTCACAGCTGGGTTGGAGTCAGGTTCCTTCAGTTTAGGGATCAACACCTTTTCAAAACACAAGGTAAATATCACAAAGTGGTCTTAAGTTCAAAAGAATATAAAAATATACGTGTCAAAGTTTAGGAAATTTTACAAGCCATAATATAAAAAGCATAATGTAAGACACAAGACATAATGCACTTGCTGTAATATATTTTCAAAAATCCAGGTTTCAGGAAGAAAAGACACAAGACTAACAATATTCCTGAACAGTATCAAATCACATGCAGAGAATTCATTATAAAAATGTTAAAGCATCTGCAAAATGTTATCTCTCAAAGGGGTCATTTAGTGTTTTGTGATGTGACCAGCTGATGGCTGTTTGTAATGCGCTGACCTTTAGTATGGGTTCCATGTAGGGCCGTATCAGGCGTGCAGCATTAGACACCAGGTGGCCCAGAAGGCGGGCCGCTTGCTCCTTGTTACGGCCCACGCCGCTGTGCTCCAACTCTGTCAGGATCTACACGCCAACAATACAGCAACAGTCATGAACAATGGCTTTCCAGTCTCTTTGTTTTTATAACTCCCCAATGTGTACTCTATCTTCATTAATTAACTGATCTGACAACAAATGAACATTCCAACAGTCAAAAACAGTCAAATACATCCCAGTCTGTTGATACTGAGAACTGGTCAATGTATACTACATTTTCTTTATGCACTGAATGATTTCATTTATTTATTCATTGGTGTTTTATGCTGTACTCAAGAGTTTTTCACTTAAATGAGAGTGGCCAGCATTATGTTGGAAGGAAATTGCACAGATTCCCACAACCATCTGCAGGTTGCTGGAAAACCTTCAAACGTATAGCCGTTGGACTTGAGCTCTAAGCAACCGCAGTGGTGATAGGTTCCTGTGTCATTGAATGATTTGAAACACTGAAGTTAAATGATGTACGGAATAATTTTTCTCTAACACGGCGCTGGTCTTTTCATGAGAGACGGAAACAAGGACGTCTGGAGTACATGACCAAGCTGTGACACGTAAATGATGACTTTCCCAACCGATTTTCAACACATCAAGTTCAGTATGTATCTAGTATTGGTTGAGGGAAACTGACAAGCATTTTTCAAGATCACCTCAACAGCCCTACTATCATAAACACTGCTACACACCTGTTACCAGCATCTTATTACTCAGGACAGAGGAGGGAAATTGTGCTCATATAGTTCATCCAGTAGACTGGGATCATTCAGCTTGTCTCAAAATATAGGTTCATACTGCTGGTCCAGTAAACTGGGTTCATGTAGCATGTTCAGCATCAAGCTGGGTTCATAAAGCGTGTCCAGTAAGCTGGGTTCACGTATCATATTCAGTATTAGGTAAGATATCCAATAAGCTGGATTCATATAGCTTTAATCATCAGGCTGGGTTCATGCAGCTTACCTACTAAGCTGGGTTCATAGAGGTTATCCAGTAAGTTGAGTTCATTCAACTCACCAATAATAATTGTGGTGACATCACACAACAAAAGCCTACCTGAATCAATACTTTCCTTGTGATGGCATCACGAGCTGGGTTCATATAGCTAAGCTGGCCAATAATGGGGAAGATGACACCACTGTTTGCACAAAAACAAAGACATACCTGAATAAGTGTCTTCCTCAGTGACGGCATGACATAAGCTGGGTTCATACAACTAAGCCGGCCAATAATGCAAATAGCGAGCTCCCGGATTTCAAACACTTCGTCGTTGAGGGCGACGAACAGAGCGCTGAGGTTCTCAGCTTGGGCCAGGTGAGGATCAAAGCGTTCGTCTAATGAGGCTAGGACACAGTAACGAATGTCCGAGTCTGTCAACACAACACAAACATACAACTCTGTTTTCACTGCAAGAGATCTGTTTTGCAATTTTCTAACCACTCTTGATGATGTCACAATGTAGATATGAACACACTGTTCGAAAATTTATGTCTTGTATATGAAATATTTCTTACAGTTTACAAACTATGTTTCACAGATAAAGCTTAATTATTTCTAAAACATCAAAATTAATCCACTGTAACAATTTTACCTAATGTTATAATGTTACAATGTATAATCAACATCAATTAAAATAAAAATATATGTATACATGTGTGAATGTTTTATCATCACAGGAATTATTACAAACCAGTACAACCTAATCGACTGACCCACTAAAGGTCTACCAACAGGTAACAAACACACTGAAACTAATAGTGCATATCATGTTATTTCATGAGTGTCAGACAGGGGTTTTTCTAGTCAATCTCTTTTTAGAAACTCAATTTGAACAATTCAGAGAACTCAATACTTTATTGTCACCAATGTATTAAAGGCTGCATTTATTTCATGAAAACTCCATGCAAAATTTCTCTATTAATTCTCGTTGTAGTTACAACAACGAGAAAGTAGCTTGAAAAAACCCTGGTCAAGATTGCACTTCATTCCAAAAGCTGTTTCTCTCTGGTTTTTTTTTCTGATCTTTTCCCATATTAATAATCTTTCTCATAGAAGAAATGTGACCAAACCTGAGTCAGTGATTCCAACGACCAGCAGTTTGTTGAGGACCTCGGCTACTGTGTTCATAGCTGCCACACTCTGTCCAGGCTGGGAGGCTAACAACTGAACAAACAGAGAAGCAGAATGGTGAAATGCTTTCTAAACACATTCAGGCCATTTTTCACAATATGTGAGGAACAGTGAAATCAACTTTGGAACATCTTTCAATGTCCAAGAAATAAACCCAAAACAACCGTGGTCCCAGCCAGCCATAAAAGCTGTTCCCCCCAACGAAAAAAAAGGCCTGTGGTTGTACACGTAGGTAGACAACGAGAAAGGAGAGAAGAAAAAGGATATTAAGACAGATGTTACACAGCTGTTTCTTGTATGCTCTATGACTGTCTTAAAACCCCGATAATACTTTTTAATGTAATAGCATGTACATTACAAAATTAAAACACATGTAAGATCATGCATCAAAACTTTTGCTATTCCAGTACAAACCAAAAACACAAATCCAGTTGTTTTTGTTTTTTCATTTTTTTTTTGTTATAAGAAAGGAAGACACATGTTATCACTCTGTTTTATCCCCAAAACTAATATCTCCAGCAAGACATTTATTTATTGAATTAAGGGTTTAATATTCACGAATATTTCACCTCTGTTTCTTTAACATGCATAGATTTAGATTTAGCCAGAATTCAAGAACAGTGTCTCATTGAGAGAACCTCAGGGTGGGCTTCTTGTCTGAATAGGGTGCCTCAAAGATACTGCCCCCCCCCCCCCCCCAGCTAAACCTATGGCTAGATGTTTCAGCTTTATGGGAATGTATTAGCAATGCCTTAATCTATTAAGCCAAACAAAGCAATCAAACTCACATTCAGTAAAGGGGTCAAGAGTCGTGCACAGGTCTTCACTGCCTCGGTTCGGATGCCCTTGTTTTCGCTGGACAGGTAAGTTTCTGCACAGTGACGGACAAACTGGGTCAAGGAATGGCCTGAAATGACAGAGTAACTTTTTGATTTATTTAATTCATGGGTGTTAATGTCATACTCAAGAATTTTTCACTTATACAATGGAAGTAGGGTTTGTGTGTCGAGGTCTTCCCACAATAATGCTAGCTGCAGTTGTACAAATGAAATATTCTTGAGAAAAGCGTAAAACATCAATCACTAAATAAATAAACAAATAAATGAGAATACTGTATTGCCAGTAAATTGCAGGTAAAGTCAGACGAGCAGACTAATCATTTTAGTAATAGAAAAATCTGACACACAATAAAAACTGCAATGCCAGTTCGCCATTTTTAAAATGTTTTAAGTGTCCAGTATTAGCTACACGTACAATAGTACAAGAAAATGCATAAATCACAATTTGGTGTCCAAACATTTACAACAATCAATGAACGCTCCAGTTCCACAAATCCATTGATACTTGTCATATTACAAGACGCACCCTCAAAGTCAAAACTGCCTAAAGTCCTCAGAGCCAGGGTGATGCTGGTAACATCTTGAGCCTCAGCCAGGTTGGACACAGAACTGGACATGGGGATGGGGGAGGTGGGGCTCTTGGGTGCCCCAGGGTGTCTCAGGGGGCGTCCCATCAGTACCATGGACAGCATCCTCAGCAAGCCATCCTGGATGTCCTTCTTGAGCTGAGGAATTTGTGTGGCCAGGTCACGGAGGGCAGCAGTCAGCGCAGGGCTTCAGGACAAATAAAGAGGTTTTAGATTAGAACTGATTTCCGATAATACAGATAGTAATATACAAGCATTTAGGCCATCATGAGAAGTCTGTTGGTTGGGTGAAAAGCTGATTGACCCTCAGTGGTTTCTCTAGCCAGCTTCTTTGCAGAAACTCAATTTGAATAATCAGAGAACCCAACATTTTTTCATCACCAATGTATCAAAAACTCAATTCACTTTATGAAAACTCAATATAAAATTTGTCTAAAACTCAATTTTCAGATATTTCTCGTTCTGGTAACCACAAAGTAGCTACATAAACCTTGGACCCCTCAACTGAATATGCTCTAATTAGGTATTTGATATTAATTTCATTAAAATCCATATCTTTTTAAACAACCATAATAAAAAAAACAGAAAGAGCCAGTATATCTGTCACTGAGTTCAAGTCTAGCTCATGTTGGTTTTATCTCTGGCAATATGTGGGAAGGTCTGCCAGAAGCCTGCAGATGTATTTGGTTTTCTCCCAAGATAACTCTGGCCACCATCATATTAGTGAACTATCCTTCAGCTCTGAGAAAAACACCAATCAAAGTAAACAAGAAATAAATAAATCTACCACACTAAGCACACACCACACCCTGTAGCACAAGGCTTAGCTCACACAGCCTTACCTCAACCCTACAGCCATCATGGGCTCCAGAAGTTCCTTGATGTCCCGTGACATACTCAACCCCACCGCCCGGGCTAACATACTGATGCAGGTAAACACAGCTGGGTCCACCACAAAGTGCTTATGCTTCCTGTAAGAGAAGAAAAAGAATAAACATACATCAATATACATGTATCATCTGTAAGGGTCAATTCGGTGCTCTTCCTGCAATGAAGAATTTGTCCTAGATAAAGGTCGCTAACTCATGTGAAAACATCATGTAGGTCATCAACATCTGATTAGGTTGTACAACAACACTTGCTCTTACTATTCTGAGGGGAGCTCCCGACGTTGTCTAAGTCTCCTTGCTTTCTCCTCTCAGTGCTGGGTGCCAAGCCAGCTAGAAACAGGTATCAATTTTGAAGTCTTTGGTATGACCCAACTTGGGATTGATCCCAGATCTCTCGTCCTCAAGGCGGAAGCTCTATTCACAGGCAGTACCACAGCACTTTAAGTGAAATGTTTGTAAGTATGGCATTCAGTCTCAGTGAAGTAAACAAACACTATTCTGACAATATATATCCTAATTCTTCAATCTTTTCAACCACCTCTGCAAGCCAATATTTTGGAACGTTCTGAGAAAACTACAGAGTGTAAAAGAAATAAATCACAGGTTTTTGAAGCTCGCATCTTGAATCGCCCAAACAAATCATTTTCAGCACCATTTTAATAATCATTGTATGCATAAATTCAACTGAAAAAAGTGCTTTGGTGGTCGAAAAAGGTGAAGATTTACAGTATTACAAAAACTGCTGGCACTGATTCTGGAGGAAGGCCAATAACCTTTGTGTAAGGCCACCTAAATTGAACCAACAATTTAAAAGCTATCAGCTTAACCACACTACCCTTATGTCCCCACTCTGCCCACCCCCCTTACTTGAGCGGGAGATCTTTGGGTGGCAGGGATGTCTTGATGACCTCCATGATGCGGGGCAGGAAGCTGGAGATTTCCTCCTGCACAGACACTGCCAGCAGCCCTACCGCCTGGAACGCCTGCGTCTTCTCCTTGCTGTTCTTCAGAATAATCAGCAGGAAGTTCATCGTGTCAATCAGATACCTGGAATAACACAGAAGAGTGAAATCTTGCTATGGTTAAAATTCATCGTGTCGATCAGATACCTACAACAACAGAGAAGTTCATCATGTCTATCAGATACATACATTCTTCTCATAGTTGTGATGACAGCGTTCATTGTCTACGCCACCGATATAGCTTATTCCAGCTTATGAAATAGACTTTAAATTTGTTTAGCATTTCATGAATTCTTCAATAATTATTTGCAGTATATGTCATACATGGTTACGATATATACTGAACTAACTTTCTGGAGAAGAGGGGAGGATTGAAGGCTGCCAGTCGTGGAATGACCATAAGAAGTGTTTGCTGGACAAATAGGCTGCGACTTCCTCTGTGACGTAGGACCATACCAGACACCTGGCAAAAAATATAAACACATCAGTGCCTGTCTCAAAAAACAAACCAAAAAAAAAACAAAAAAAGAAACCCCAAAAAACCACTGAACTTCGCATAGAAGAAAACTGCAACACCATCTTCAGATTTTTTGCTAACTGCATCTCACATATACTACATCTGCATTCATAAATCATCCATGAAGTGCCTATTTAGATGCAAATAATTACTTTTGTTCTCAGTGTGTTTCTTTTTCAAACAGAATATTATCCAGCCTACCAAACACACCTCAAAACACCTTTCAGAATAATGCAAGATAAGTAACTTATCCATGAACAAACTTTTAGTTCATATGCATACAAGTAACTCTGACTCAGAATCCTGACTGACTTGGCCCATGTTTTCCAATAAATAGTCTCCAAACACACTTTGACTAGCACAAAAGTAATTCCATCGAAATCATGCATGGTTGTATTTACCTTTTCAAAATGTGAGCTCATCAACTCCTTACAGGTTCTGCTCTCAAAGAATGTAGCCTTTGACTGCAGCGGTCGGGCAGAGATGCCAAAGTTTGACAGAGGAGATAACTTGTTCTGTAGCTGTTGGAGAGCTGAAACATTTCCCTGCACCTTCTTTCCTTGTAGTTCCTAAAACACAAGTCACACAATCAATTAAACAGAATTCCAATAATTAAAGGAGAAGGCTACACAGGCAGATGTAAAACTCTTTAGTGTAATGAAAAAATAATGAATCTGATATTGTTCCTAGACTAAACTTCTGTACATCATTGCATGCTATCTCTCCTGGTCAAAGTTTACTCATGTAAAGCTTAAAAAAACAAAATGGCTCACAAACCTGTAAGCTATCAACACTCAGTACTGAGAACAAATTTTAGTAAACTATTTCCCAACCAGGGGGACCTCCGTGGCTGTGTCCGTTAGCGTGCTATCTCAGCGCAATGACCCGAAGCCTCCCACCAATGTGGTCGCTGTGAGTTCAAGTCCAGCTCATGCTGGCTTCCTCTCCGGCCATACGTGGGAAGGTCTGCTAGCAACCTGCAGATGGTCGTGGGTTTCCCCCAGACTCTGCCCGGTTTCCTTCCACCATAATGCTGGCCACCGTCATATAAGTGAAATATTCTTGAGTACAGTGAAAAACACCAATCAAATAAATAAATAAATAAAATATTTCCCCACCAGGACAGTAATATGAACAAATTCACTCACTTTTAAAATGGATTAAATTATGCAATTCCCTTCAATCCCCAGAAATTGGCAGAAATGTAAATTAAACACTTTTTCTGAAGTGTTACAAAATGTGCAGAGCACCAGATACATTTTCACCAGATACATTTGATGTTATACCTTGTAAGTTTTCTTGTGTTGGTTCTGTTGAGCTGTTATTTCTTCCATCTCAATTCTCAATCTCTGCCAAACAACAGGAAGTATACGGTAAATATACATACAAGCAGTTCAAAAGTTGAAAAAGTTTACTTTTTTACATGAAGCTGGCAGGATGTTTCAATTTGCTTTTAAAGGGGCTATACCAGAGATAGTTGGCAAAGTATGCACATTCACTAATGAAATCAAATTATCGCTATTTACCCAAAATAGATCAAACCACTGCATTTCAAAAAAACATTAGACTCACACCTGTGCTATTAATAGCATTATAACGATTCTAAAATTTTAAAACATTATAAAGCCATCAGCATTCAAAATTTCATGACCTTTATTGTCAATTTTTAGTGGTAAAATGCACAGATGAGCCCGATATTTTGTGAAAGATAATTATTTGGGCTATTCTTAAATGATCGCAAAACTTTGATTGGGTTAGCGCTGGTCATTTTTTTTTGCAAAAAATTTCCAGTATGGTCTACATAAATCGTGGACACATTACTTGCCACCCTGCAATATGGCAATCGAGAGAATCTTCCAAAAGATAACCAGGAACACATAAAAAAACCAGAAGAAGATATAAACTACATAATATTTTTAAAAAAATTATGAAGTACTCAGGATTGAAAATAATTTTGTGCCTTGATTTTAAATACTTGGACATCCATAACTGTAAATCAATGCTGGCTGGGGATCTATGACTAAGGCTGACGACCAAATATGTGCTTACATGCTACATTGGCTTATTAGGTGACACTATAAATACTCAATGCTGAACCACAGGTAGTTGACCCATAGTTAATCTGAATCCTGTGAAGTGTTTACTGACTGATTCCCTAAGCTGACGGACTTACCTCCCCTTCCACATTACTACATCGCAGTAACTCATTGATGATAAGCAGGGAACCATGCGCCCAGTCATCACGGCTCAGCCTCTTTTCCCTCCCCTGTGGTTCATCAAACACCTTCTTAGCTTCCTCGTAGCATTGCTGAAAAAGACAAACTGAAAACATCACAGGGGCTCAAGTGCAACATTAGAGCAACACAGCCCTAATTTTAGTATATGAAGTCTAGATGAATGATACCACAAGTGTACAAGAAGATCTCTGAAAAACTTCAAGCAATGCGATTTGCATTCAACATGTCTTACCTTGTACCACTGAGATCTCTGGGTTGCCTTGGTTTCTCGCTGTGATGTCACTGCCAGTGCAGCCCGCAGTGCAGCAACGGCACCTTCCCTGACTATGGGCTGGAAAGGAAGTATATCATATGCAAAACATGAACTCATTGAGGTCTATGTCACCATCAAAAAAGTTCACACATTTCAGCAAAACTGAACAAATTCTGATAACAGACAAGTCAGAGAAAAGCAAAAGCTTAAATTTTGACCCAGGCAGTATTTCAGCATTTCATTTTGCCATCCTCAGAAGTAAAGTACCATATAAATTGAGCCTAAAAATATGGCTGATATTTACAGCAATTGTGAATTACGTGAAAGAAACTGTGTTAACAGATAAGCATACATTTTATTATTAAGGTACATATAATATGGATCATACAGTCAAAAGTGAAACTAATGTACCTTTGGGTCTCTCACAGCATTGAAGATGCAGTCAAAGAACTGCTGTACTTGTTGGAAAAAGAAGGTTGGTGTACTGACAGCCAACTCCTTCAAGACCAACACCTGCAACAAGAGCACATGGTCTTCTGTTTGCTTTAGGTGTTCTGTTCATTTGATTTAATATCGATTTATTGCTTACTAAAGAATTCTCATTTAGACAACTGTAATCAGGTTTATCAGAGGAGGAAACTGGAGTGCCCAGAGTAAAATCTTAGCCCATAGCCCGATGCCTCACAAACCTCCTGACTTCACCTGCAGCCAAACCAGCCAGAGCAAGATTCTCACATGGGCCTGGGGCTTCACATATTGCTCATTACAAAACATACTACACAGCCACATCCACGTTTTTGTGACATATGCCTCAGGTATTATGTTATATGGAATCATAACTTCATTCGTGTTTCCATTCATAGGCCAGCAGTGTCTCAGAAAAGGCCATTTCTCATGCCTGTACAGTACAGATGAGCAACTGCGACTAAGGGTCACCATAATCAGTGCCCCACTCAAAATATTAACATGCTTACTACACTTTGTATAGACTTTTCATTCACATATTTATTTCTTTATTTAAATATACATTTCATTGTTGTTGACAACAAACTGAAGAAGTTTGTCACAGCAGTCATGTTTCTATCAGGACGATGCTTTCTCCCTTATAGCACACAGATAAGAAGTAGTATAGATCAGTAAAATTAACAACTTGGTTAGCAGTACATTTCATTCTAGCCCCTTATGACATTACTTCAACACTTTCTTGACTCCACATGCACATGCACGTCGCGATTAAGTCAACAACTCACAGCTGCATGTCTGCGTCCTTCGTGCCTGTCCCCGGTCAGCCATTCCAGCGCCCGCTTCACCTCAAACTCCACATACTCGGCCACATAGGTGCCAGACGTAAGAGCCAAGAGCCCCACGGCCTGGGCAGCCATCTCCATGACCCCTACATCATTTGACGGTAGCAGGTTACGCAGGTAGTTAGCAAATCGGCTGATACGCGTGGTCGTGTTCCCAATGTCAACGCCTATCAGACTCACTGAAAAACATAAACAAGGATGTTACACGTGATATTTACATTCAATAATTACCAAAAAGAAACAAGTCTATGCTAGTGTTGGGTGCTGAATTTATTTGATGAACTCTTCAGTCACTAAGCCGTAAATCACTAAAATTCAGCTGTCATATTTTGTCAGATTAACTCATTTTTCCTCATTTGTCACATTTTGCAACATTTGCCTGTAACTTCTGTTTTAACCTTAAACAGCTGTCTTGGATTCATGTCAACCAACAGCGGTCTAGCATGTAGATCTGCTACTTACTGCAGTTACATATATGTACAGTTATCTATGCACTCTGGGGGCAAAAACAACAGCTATGGCTGCCATAAATGAAGATCAAAAGAACAAAGAAAACTTCCAGGTGTTAACATATCAACAATTGGGCAGGACCAGACGTCCCCAGTTAGTGTTTAGGTAGGCCTACACTGTGACTGTGTTAAAGGTACGGACATTGCAGGCCAAAGATGAATGCTTCTCTTATGTTACAGAGGTTTGATTGCTAGACAGAGGAAAATAGAGTAGCTTTAGCAAACCAGTAGTTTTGGCAAAAAAATGACAAACAAATGCACAGGATACAATCTGATTTTCAGTTACAACTGCATGTTTTTGCCATATTTACTTTATTGGAAGTCATGGTAGAAGGAAAATGATCTCCAAAAAACTTTCTGTCAGTTGTTCTGAATGGAATCACCAATGCTATCAACCTTTCACTGCCAACTAGGCAAGAGAATTCTCTGTCTTAAGCCTCATGTCTGAGCTGCAAAGTCATCATACTAAGCAAACTATGAACATATTTCACCACCTTACCTATTGCCAATATTCCACCTTTTCGTTCATTTATATCAGAACTGGAAACCATTTCAAAAATGTGATGGTTGAAATCGTCCATGAATGATGTATGCTCATCTAAGGGCATTTCCCGAAGCTCTGTGCTAACGAAGTGATGCAAGTCATTTGCAGTTTTAAAGCGGATCTCTTCGCTTCGGTGCTTGAGGCCCGTGATGAAATGCGCCATGGCGATTGCTGTAGACATCGTGGCAGATTGTTTCTATTACAACTGACGGAGAAGCACACAGAAAACCATCAGCTGATCATGGCTGTATAGAAATTAAAAGAACAGAAATGTGTTATACAAAAAAAAAACATCAGGGGAACATTGCATTTAGACAACAGAGAATCACAGAAAGATACATGGATTCATATGTAACCACATATTCAGTGAATACTTCAACACATGTCAACGCCCAAGGCTCAGTAACAGGTGCCTGTACTGTGGAAACTTAATCAAAAGCACTCTAGGACACTACCACTGATGACTTTTTGGACTTGAAGAAACACTAAGAAATCAATGGGTCTGTGCTTGAATAGTAAACTGTTCAACCGTCATCAGCTGTTAGTGGCCTCTGTCCATTGCATAATGTTGTAGTGACAACATTACAGTGCAAATATTTAAACTTGGCTAGTTGTTGACCCACTTCTAAGATGCTCGGGAGTTGAAATGGCTAGGGTTATATTTACTCGCAGCTTTCCACTAGCCTCCATTCTTTACTGAGAATTCAATGGTTAAAAAAATGAATCGGGGAGAAATATGATTGGCAAAAAATACAGTAAATAACCTCTTTTTCCACCCAAACTCTGTCACATGATACACAGTTGTGTGTTTTCTGCACACATGTTTTAGAGTTTCTAGATTCAATTATGTTACCTTTGGTTTCTTGTAAAAACTGCTGGATTCAAATTTCACATACACAATATCTGAAAAGGCATCCACAGTTTACACCATCTCTGTTCAGACTCATTCATTTAATTTTAAAGCATAAGTGGCACTATGTAAGAAATCACGCAGAAAGCAACATGTGAACACCAATCTAGTATCAACAACTTCCAGATGTTCACTGGGACCAGCAGATTCTCCAAAAACCCTCCATCACATCCTCTACCAGGTGACCAAAACATCAACCTAAACATTCCACCTCCCTAGCCCAAGGCCATAGTCTAAGTGTGGCTTTTTTTTTTTACTGATACACAGGGACCGCTGGCCACCCTTAGGCCAGGGGCCAAGTGGACCCAATTTAGGTATAATGCTTGTAAGGTGCTACCCCTCTCGCTCAATTCTTCTGCATGCACGTTATATTCTTCCCAACTACACATAAACCATCTTAATTCCGAAAGTTTAAATATTTGTACCCATTTTGCCACAATTGCTACATAGCATTACCTCACCGTTCTGAAGTATCTTCGCCGAAGTAGACAACACAGTCAGCTGGCAAACGATGCCATGCTTTTTAAATATGTGTCAACGAGACGTGCATGCTCATTGCGGGCTGACCTTTACGTGACATCATACTGTAAATGCCCTTTTATTCGCGCAGTTCGAACTTTCGCGGATTTCGCGGATTACTTTTCCGCGAAAACAAAAACCAGCGAATACAAAACCCATATGTTTCTTAAATACACGTATATTATATTATGTACTAGTATTAGTCTGGACTACAGCATGTACAGTCTACTTGAGCGGCATAAAATAAAGGACAAAGCAGGTATTTTAGTAAAATAATTTATTTACTTAATAGGTGTTGCAATCATACAATAAAAATCACTACAAATTTAATGACACAAGTTCACAAACGTTGAGAAATATTTACAATGTACTTGTATGGATTCCGGCTTTAATAAATCCAGCTTGGATCAAATCCTGTCTCTTGCTGATTATCTCATGGCACTTGATAATCCAGTGGGCATGAATAGGCTTCAACACAGCGGTCCGTGTATCGACATTGCTATCTTCAAGCTGGGTCATGACTTCATTAGCATACCTCTGGGTAGGTCTCAGTTTTAGCGCCTTCCGCTGTTTCTTACAGTAAGGGATAATGACTTCGTCCACATACCGCAGCATGGACTCGTCTGTACTCCAGTGGGATTCCGTGTGAGTGACGTCCCAGTCAGCAGGGAACTTGATCTGGGGGTGGCAGCGATCGGTCTTCCCTGGGTAAATGAGCTGGGGTGGCAAAAGTTGTCCGGCTTTGCTAACTGCAAGTAGGGCTGTCATTTGTCTTTTATCATCGATCCCCGATATACTTATCTCCACGCTTCGTCATTGTCCACTGCCGCCCGGGAACCATGCTAAGGGCAGTCCGGTCCCAGTTGATGGCAAGTTCATCCAGGATATTGTTTTGGCCGATGACGTCAGACACATCCTCTCATGTCATCATCATAGCTGTTGTAGTCTCCACGCTTTCGTTTTCTGGGATTTTATGCAAATTCCGAATCTACAGCATCGTTGGCAGCCTGAATGTCGGCTTCTATGGACTGGCTGATCTGTGGATTTGGTAGACCGCGAGTCTTGGCAGGGTTCGTTGTGCTCATCCATTTCCACAAAGACATTTTTGAAGCAATCCTGACGGACTTTGTCGAGTGAGAGAAGAATGATTTCAGTGGCAGCAGCAACTGGCTTATATTACCAGTAAATTTACTCAAAACTGTCGCAGGTAACAAGTTTACAGAAAGGTTTTGGGCATGTGAATTAAACAATAGTATTTATTTATTTTTGTCACATTTACCGTTAATCCTTAAGTTTAACTCCAGAGATTAACTTCCTGACCCCAGGGATCCTTTATCTTTAGGCTGACCAGCGCGACTAAGTGTTCAAAAGATTGAAAACCTAAGACGATTATTTCTTTGTCTAAACCAAGCCACTGAACTGTATAAAGCTTTCGCTATATCTCACACGTACAAACAAGTTAAAATTAAATGTATTTGACGATTCCTGTGTTGAAGACTATTGTTTGTCAAACATTTTTGTTAAAATCCGCGAAAGTTTATTCCCGCAAATATGTCGTCTTGGCAAATCCGCGAAAGTTTATGCCCGCGAATATAAAGGCATTTACAGTATCTTGAAATTTACATTCATACTAAACAAATCTATGTCTTCAATCAATTTGCATAAACATCAACCACGGATGTACATGTATGGGGAGCAACAACACTGTTTATTAGGTCACACTGTCTAGAACGCATTTGAGCGTAGGTCACTGATGTGAATTATCTGGGATTCACTGATCGCAAAGGCTACAGAATGTGAAAAAATTTGGCAGAAGAACAGGGAATGCCTTGGTGAACATAGTTTATATCGGTTTCACTGGTTCATGCATGTATTGGGGCAGCTGTAAAGACTTGGGCTGTGCCTTTGTTGTTAGATGACCCACTTTTCTGATGCTCATTGTGCAAAGGGTATTCTTCAATGAATTGCCGTCACTCTACCATGTGTCAGCACCCTGGTCTTTACTACTGCCTGCCTTGGTTCATTTTACACAGATTTTCATACTAACTCCGCACTAAGCTATTTTTAAATACCACTATTTTAACCTGCATAGCTCATCGGCTGTGATCTATGCCTACCCACATATCAAAAGATCACAGCCGAGATCCTTGGCTATCCTACTACCCTTCCCTAGACAATGATGTGAATGCCTGAAAAACTATTTTGTTGGTTAAGCTGGTCTAAGGAATAAGTACACTGTTTATACAACTTCATGACAAATTAATCTGACGTCAAAGATAGTAAATTTGGTTTAGTGGGCGTGACGCAGATGTCATCTTCTTTAATAAATCTAACTTTACACAACAACAACAGCTAAGCAGCATGTCGTCTGCGCAGACACTGATTGTCATCCCGGCTTCTTCGTTCGCCAGCATCAGTCAGGGGAAATCACTAAACAGTGTTTGCATTTTCACACGCAGTGTTAAAGTACGTTTACTCACTTCGTTTTCCACAAAAACCGTGACTACAAAACCGTGTTTTCTCCAGAAATATGTGCAAGGTCCCCGTTTTCGCGAGTACTCTTACTTCATATAACATAGGAGAGTTCTGTCAAGGGGGTTAACTCACAAGTGGTTTGGTTAATATTGGCCGCCATTGCTCGGCTGACAGAGTTGTCATTTCTGATATCATCTCTTTATCTGTTATATCATAACAACTATCCACACGTGGGAAGTTTGAATGGTTATCTGTAAGTATGTCTGACAAGGAATTAGAAGAACTGCAAAATAAGCCTGATGAAAATCAGGCAGAATCAGAGCTTGAAGATTCCAGCGACACAAAGAAGAGGCGAACAACAACGCCGAGTCCCACGCCAACCAGCAATGCCGACTTTCTAGCAGTGCCCGCTTCCCCACCGAAGTTTATCAACTTTCACGACTTAATGGCCGCGACGAAGGGGGTAGGAAACATGACATTAGCCCACGAGATAGCCGTTGATAATGATTTTAAACTTGAAAAGTACGAGCCCAAAGCCCAGAGTGTAGAAAAACGCGTCCACGATATAATGCACCAAGCTTTCTGGGATTTGCTGGAGGAAAACTTGAACTCAGACCCACCAGATTACACCCCAGCTTTGAACCTTCTGGGAGAAGTTAAACAGAAGCTTCTGTCGTTGCTGTTACCTCAGCATGTTCGACTCAAGGCTCAGATTGAGGAAGTGTTAGATATGGGGCTCATCCAGCAGAAAGTGGAGCAAGGCGCCTTTGAGATGCATTACTACTCGAGTTATGTGATAGACACCATGGCTAAACTGTGCGCCCCTGTCAGAGATGAAAATATCAACAAACTGCGCACAATCACCGAGGTCGTCCCACTTTTCAAGGAAATCTTCCAGTTGCTTGAGATGATGGGAATGGACATGGCAAACTACACCATTCGGCAAATGCGTCCCTACATTCAGCAGCAGTCAGTGGAGTATGAGCGGAAAAAGTTTCAAGATCTCCTAGAAATCCAGAAGCAAAATGGCCGTGATGGATTACAGTATACCAAGCTTTGGTTGAGCCGGAATTTGAAGAAGTTACAGGAGAGCTCTAGTTTGGGTGCTGCAGCTGTTTCCTCTATTACACCAGTGACGGTTTTAAATGAGGCTTACATGGAACTGCTAAGCTGGGATGATGAGGAAACTTTTCCAGAAACACTTCTGATGGATCAAAATAGATTTCTCGAGCTGAGGGACAAGACGAAGAGACTGACGCTGATCTCTGCCATTCTGCTAGTGACTTACCATACAGTAGGCACACCCATAGCAGGCGTTCAGACGCTCAAACAGACGCTACAGTCTCATATAAGCATTCTCCTGGATGGCGTGCAGCCGTCGGAGCTCAAGGAAAAGATCGTTCACGTGGCTGAGGAAGTGAACAAACTGGTTGGTGACGCACTGCGAGATCTGGGATTTCAAGAGAGAGAGAAATCCAAGCAGGACAATCTCAAAGGCCAGATTGAGCAGGTCTTAGACGAAAACCACACGGTCCATCAACTCATCAGGTCAAGAGTTCATCTGTTTATCTACCAGACCAGTTTTTCCTCTCACTCCGAACCACTGAAGATTCCTCAGGGTCTGACTGCAGTGCAAAAGGACCTCGTCCAGGTCTGTGGTCAGTTCCTACGACTTGTCGCCCACAACCGCTCAGTCTTCTCAGTCTGGTACAGTGGCATCATTGAGCATCTTCTGGGGCAAAAATAACACACTGTCATCACAGTTTCTGCTAATCATCAAAGAAACTGATTTTTCAGCCTTTTATCAGGGATTGTCATTGCAGACTCTCAATGCATACTTATTTCAAAGAGTGACAGCAAATTCAAGCCTACTTATATCTGCTTGACACATTTGAGAACACCCCTTGTTGGCAGTGGTATGACCCAAATGAAATTTGTCCCCTTGCTATATAACATGGAAAACATGGTCATACCACTTAGTCCAAAAGCGTGTTTTCAGAAACGTCATGCACCTGTTTGCAGGAGGCTTGCAAATTATCGTTACTCGGGATACAGACAAAAGATCCACCGGACAAAAAGTTAACCCCCAAAACACCTTAGGACAAAATGCCCCTCGGACGGAATGCTCATGCTTTATGTCAAAAGTGGACAAAATACCCACCAAAAGAATAAAACAAAATAAACGATAATTTTTAGCATTATTTGATGGATTCATATATTATTTGTGAAATAACTCCTAGAAATAGAAATATATGTAAATTCAAAACAGCTTTTGTGTATTATTATATGTTGTATTACAATGCTTTATTGCAGGGTGTATGTATCTGTCTTTAGGAATACCCAAATGCGATTTTAAGTTTTGAACAGCAAAAAAAAATACAAAAAAAAATACGTAAAATACCAATCAAATAAATAAATAAATAAATAAAAGGCATAATAAATTGCATAATAATACACAAAAGCTGTTTTGAATTTACATATATTTCTATTTATAGGAGTTATTTCACAAATAATATCTGAATCCATCAAATAATGCTACAAATCAACATTTAGTTTGTTTCATTCTTTTGATGGATATTTTGTCTGCTTTTGACATAAGGCATGGGCATTCTGTTCGAGGGGCATTTTGTCCTACGGTGTTTTGGGGATAGACCGTGTGTAGGGTGGATCTTTTGTCCTACACCTCGTAACTCCTTCTCGTAGTTCTATGCATGACGCGTCCATCCATGTGCCCCTCATCAAGAGGCCCGAGACTGACTCTACTGACTTTCACGATGCATAATTTTTACAAACAATGATACCAAATTGTCATTACGCTGATAGACCCCCCCATAGTGATATGCATCACACTTGAATCTGTCTGCCACTCAAAAAGTATGTTCATTATTATGAATAGAACAGATATTGTGGGAAGTTTGTTAGTGTAGTTTATAAAAGTTGTTTACATGTGTTAAATTTCTATTGTTAGGCCATAATATCTATATAACTATCCCTATGTTATAGTAAAATAATATTGTTGTTATAATATTGACTTATTACACCATAGTACGTGTAGATTTTTTTTTCTTTTTGTCTGTTTTTTACACCCGAATTTGTGTATTAAAGGAGTTCCCCCATCATAGAATTTCAGACCCTGGTAGTTTATTTACCGGTGCATGTACAAAGAAGTTAAGAAATGCTCTGACTACATGTAGTTGTAACATACATGTAGGTGAAAAGCTTGTATGAAGCATTGTTTTACTTAACTTACGGTATTTGACCGAAAAATTCGTCTGAAAAGGTGTGTTGCTACAGGTCTAGTGTTGAAACTGCTATTTTTTCAAGTAGGATATCATCCTGTCATCAATAAAACAAAGCTCCAAAAATTTCTTACATCAGCCCAATTCTGGTAATCATTCAAAATGAGTAACTTAGTCATGGACAATAGGCCTTTTCTGTAGGTACTGCAGTATGTAGAGCAGTGGCAATCCCAGGGATTCGTATGTAAATTAGAAAACTGAAATATGTGGTGCAATGAATACGGTCATCTTATTAAGTAAATCATAAAATCTCTTTCTCATTATAGATCACAAGCAGGTCAGTAATTAGGGTAAGCTGACTAGGGGCCAATTCTGCAAAGCCACTGTTGACTTCAGCCCAAATTTGTAACATCGAGTAAACGTTTATTTTAGGTTTTTTGAAAGTGGGGGTTTATCCAGTCCCACAGCTTACTTGGTTTATGGTGTCTCCTAACGTGTAAAGGTAATAATTGGTTTTTCAGGCTTTCTTTAAGTTGTTAAAATCGTTTTGAAGATAAAATTTTTATTACACCTTGGCACTCAGGGGACAATGAATGAGCTTGGCCAGCCAGTATTAGTGCCATTGTTTGTGGACACAAGTATGTGAGGACCTAGGCGGTGTAGACTACTGTGAACATTACAACTCCTGGTTGTGCACAAGGATTGCAGTAGAAATGCGTAATTACTTGCTGTTTACTCAGAAATGTTTGCAATTAGTCAGTCTGCACGCAACAGCCGTCTTTCCCTTTATCCTGTAGCTCTTGTTAAGTTCGGTTCGTCCTTCAAAAGAAGGATTATATGGACCTGATGACCTCATAAGTGTTGTTGTGAAAAGCAGTCACAGTTTCTGTTTTCTTGACTGTGATTGAAATTTTACAGGTTGAAGTAAAATGTTGGTTTGAAGGCCAGCAGCAGTTGTGTAATTGATTCCAGCAGATCTTACACAATGTGTAAAGATACTGGTGCATTATAACACACTAACTTGACTAACAAGTTTCTTTTTCCTCTTGGCAGCATTTTTGGCCGAAATACCTCGAGCATAATCTCTGCAGTGATACTGTTATAGCAGGAACACCATTTCAGTATTTTCAGGTAATCCCGTCTAGTGTAGACATGAACATTGTTTAACAGAGTGGTCAAGTTAAACGGCCATGCAGCTGGGATTTAGCTGTGATAAGCGGTTTTAATGGTGAATTAGTCAGTCAGTCAAATTTTTAAAATCAGGTCTTTGACCAAATGCTGTTGTCTTAATGAGAGACATAAATGCAAGTTTTAACGTCTCTCCTAATGTACTGTTACTCTGTTGCAATGAAACCACACCGACTCCCTACATACACAAGTCCAGTATTGCCAGAATCAAATCGAATATTTTTTGTCACCAAAAACTTCTGTTCACATAATTTGCTGATAGAATGGGAAACTTGTATGTGCATGTGCCAGTACTGAAGTTGAAATATATACACAGTACTAGTTGTGTAACTGGACTACCAACAGTAGGTACATGTGGTTAACTGATTGTCAGAAGTGAAATAATAAAAAAAAGATGGGACTTTCTTGCATTTTCATATGTGTTGTCCAATGACCCGAAGCCTCCTACCAGTGCGGTCGCGGTGAGTTCAAGTCCAGCCCATGCTGGCTTCCTCTCCGGCCGTAGGTGAGAAGGTCTGCCAGCAACCTGCGGATGGTCGTGGGCTTCCCCCGGGCTCTGCCCGGTTTCCTCCCACCATAATGCTGACTGCCGTCGTATAAGTGAAATATTCTTGAGTATGGCGTAAAGCACCAATCAAATAAATAAATAAATATGTGTTGTCAGTGACACTTTAAAATTCATGCCACATACTTTCTTTAAACTCTGTATTCTTTGTGTAAGAATCTGAATACAAAGGTCATTATATCCGTAGGTACAGAAGAGTTGAAGTGGTCATCATTGTGACGGAATTCCACAGCAAAAAACAAAGCTTCAAGCAACGCCACTGCATGTGGTACATGTACATGTTTTCCACACTTGAAGGTGTGAACTCTTACGGGTTTAAGTCTTGAGTTAACCAATCCATGCAGATGCTAACAGGGGCCCTTTTTACAAACAGGGTGTAAGTCTATAGGTCACATGTGACAGACATGACGACACATACTGAAGAGAAACGTTGCCATGGTAGTTATGTTTGACGTAGTATTACTACATCATCGTAAAGCAGACAACGGGATGTCTCCAAATGTGTTTACAGCACAGACACCGGTTGTATTATTGTTCATTTATTGTTTGGTATTCAGTAACATCGTACTCAAGCTGTCGAAGTCTACTTCGATGGAAAAATCCAATCAACCCAAGGTCACTGAGTATAGATCAACATTGTGAAAGGTAATGAAACACTTGGATGTCGCCCAAAATTATAACCCTCCCCGTGAACTAATCATCCGTGAGAGAAAATTGAGGGAACATAGCATGTCAGTCAAAATGACCCTTAAACACGTTCCATTGTAGATTTCGCTTTGTCATGGATTCGCTATAGCTAACAAAACGGCTTTCTTAGATGATTGCCACGCCGGCCTGTCATGCAACAAGATATACGTTGTATATCGGTTTAGATAGCAAACATATGAAGTCTCGTATTCTCCCGTAAATAAGGGGTAATTAACATGAGCCAGAAAGGGGGAATTCCTGATATATTTCTAATCGCATATAATATGACCGTTTTCTGACTCAAAGTCATATACCTAAACGTCGAAACCGACATCCGTATAGCAGCCGTCCACCAAAATGACCAATCTCAACGTGAATATTTATTAATTCATTTAGTTATCTATTTGTTTATTTATCAACAGACGCAATGAATCATATAGGCGAATATATTCAAGGACCATCCAACTTTGATCCATGCTAGAATTTATGACTCCTTAATGAAAATGTGTACCCGAGTTGCACTCTTTTACCCGACGTGCCGATTTTATTCAAGACGATGAAAATACCACCCATAGCCCCGGGTTATTCAGACAAAACCAAAATCACGAATCTGTCTTAGACCGAAGCTTAACTTAGTCTGAACTTGTGTTATTCTTGAACTTAGATTTGAACTTAAATCTTAAATTTGATTGTTGTCATAAAGGTTCAGGACAACCCTTAATCAATGAAATCAAAGTCCTTAAGGTGAGTCACAATTTTACCGCTGTGAACTGTTTTGAAGTCTGTTTTGATAAGATATCTACCTTATCCTGGGACCAGGACTCTGCTGAGTGTAAAATTCATGTTACGTGAGGAATGTCTACAAGAAAAACGGGCATCTGCTGTGCGTTGAATGTGGGTGTTAAAGGCAAAATGTAAGTTCGATCAAAGTTTGAGAAAAATGTGGTTTACAAACATCCAGTAATTAGAAATCAATTCGTGACGCCTTTATTTTTGTTATTATAGTATTAAACTAAGCAAGTCTTTGTAGAAGTCACTAAGGTCTAAATGTCAAAATGACTTATAAATCAACCATGCGATGATTTATGTATAGTTTGTTACGTAAGTCATATTAACTTATCCATGACATATTCATGTCACATGTATGGGAGTGAATAAATATGACGAATTTTCTGGACCCGATATATATATGTGAAGGCACAAGTTAAGGTCTAATTATCAAAGTTATGTAAATCGGCAACGCGACGATATGTACACAGTTTGTTATGTAACCCGTTAAGTTATTAGTGTTTGTTTCTATATAATTATGTATGGGAATGAACATATGGTAGACATAATTAGGTTTTGTCTGTAAGCTACACATCATGTTCCCGATGTGGCATAAGGTATATGGTTTGTACTACGGCTCTATGCCATTAGGACTACAAGTACATGTTTTTTACAGTTCCGGTATGTAAAAACCACAGGTGTGGAGAACATCACCGCTTAGGGCTAGCCAGCGTCCCGCTGGTTCGCTGACTTTGTTCAGGCAGAAAATCCACTCTGGGCGACAGGTTGTAAAGAAAAGCAGACAGACAACGTTTTAAACAAAAGCGCAACATATGTTACCTCCAGTTATATCAATAAAGACACACTATAGCTTGTCAGTGATTCAGTCAAAAATAAGGACTGGTTGTAAAATGACAGGCGTGAATCCAGGTTCCCCACGCATGCTCCCGAGCGAAAATCAGCGGAACAGTTCATAGGATTCAGGAGAAAGAGCACAGAATCCGAATCCGGTGGATGAACGACAAAACGTTTGTCTATATCTAGATAAGTGATCTCAGTCACCCAGAACTACTTTCACACACCACGGAGGCTTGTGTGAAATTTGATATTTAAAGGTTCCAAGGTGTGCGATCGACTGAATGTACTTTGGAGACTTCTGTACTTGAGGAAAGCCAATCACTTGCATATTTATTGCGTTGACTGAAAATCCTTCCACCCAGAAAAAGAAATCGCCCATTAACGTCACCACGGAAAACATCCGAAGAGAGACTGAAAAGCTTATAAGGAAAACAGTTTCAAGGGTTTCTAAAGATGGACAAGATGGCGAATGTAACGTTCGACTACCCTGACTATCAGGAACCAGATGGAGAAGAGTACCGGCACAGAGTGGAGGCTGGCTATGTTGTCATGGGATTTATCATCGGAGTATTCCTTCTGCTCATCATTTTCCTTGTTTACATTACCAGGAATGAACTGAAAATCCAGATGAAAAGGATGTGTAGATCATCACAACAAGTGGAAGTACAGAGCCCGAAACTTGGCAATAATTACCAATATTTGGAAGGGTACAACGGCGACGGCGTGAAGTTGCCTTACCTGTGAAACCCACGTGATAGAAACGGTCATGCCTTGGATATGACAAATGATTTGGACATGACGGAAATAACTTGGACATGCCACTAATTGACTTGGACCTGGGACTAATTATTATATTGGCCCTCTGTCTAGACATGGACCTGTGTAAATCGACGTTATATTTCACGATATTAGTTTAATAGTGGATATGTCACTGCCAAACTTGATTGATATATCGCTGCTTGACTTATAGTGAGCAGGTTGCTGTCATTATATTATTGTAGTAGACTAACATACTACGGCATGTAGCACATATTTTAGTGGACATGTTCACAAGATATATGACCCTAAAACCTAACTGTTTGCTGGAGAAAAAGGTGCACGAAAAATGTGTGGCGAAACACCCAATAGCTGTTCCCTTATGGCGACGCTCTGGATGTGAGAAGTAAACGTTACCTTCATCTGCCTTATAGAGCTATTTTCTGAAGCCTGTTCATCATTGTCTACCTGCACAATGCTTATCACGTGTTTCACATGCACACTCTTACTTATTCGCACTTTTGTATATAGTCAGTTTTACTTATTTATTGAATATTAATCTGTCAGTGATTTGCTGTGATTTCCTCATATTTTTGGTACCGTATGTTGTAATAAATTTGTTGTAATAGCCTCATCTAAATTGCTGCTACATAAACTTGTTGTAATAGCCTCATCTAAATTGCTGCTACATAAACTTGTTGTAATAGCCTCATCTGAATTGCTGCTACATAAACTTGTTGTAATAGCCTCGTCTAAATTGTTGCTACATAAACTTGTTGTAATAGCCTCATCTAAATTGCTGCTACATAAACTTGTTGTAATAGCCTCATCTGAATTGCTGCTACATAAACTTGTTGTAATAGCCTCATCTGAATTGCTGCTATATAAACCTGTTGCAATAGCCTCGTCTAAATTGTTGCTACATAAACTTGTTGAAATTTCCTTATTTTGCTCCTTTGTACAGAAACGTATATATCATTCTAATTAAATGCTTTACACTTTAGTGAATCAGTTTAAACGCCTTTTTCTTTATATAACGCCATTTGGAATTTATTGATTATTACAGGTAATGAAAACGTAACACAGGTTAAAATAAACTTAGATGTATTTTCTTATTTATTTGGTCGCAGTTCACCGTAATACTCCAGGATGTTTCTCTTGTACGACCTTGTGACGACAATTCATGAAAAAATTATGTTAGACGAAGAATCGCAGCCGAATCATTATCAGCCGGTTTCAAAGTTTCTCAATCCTTTTGTATTCTAATCCTCAACGCAACTAGCAATGTCCTGTAAAAAATAACTTTTAGAACTTCCTAGAAAGTTGCTTTGAACTGAACTTTAATTTAATATCAAGGTTAAATGCCGTGGAAAGCTGAATGTCCCAATGCTGACGTATTTATAGTGCTTCGCCAAAGACAAACTGAAGGAGTAAGACGAACCACAGAGTCGCAGTATACCGACCAGTTCTTTGTAGATCCGTTTATTTTCTGAACGCCAAGCCTTAGTCGCCAATCATGACACCTAGCTGCAAGGCTGAGGTAGCTTCGAAGCTCTTTCACTCAAATTACGTTTAAAGCTCTAAATGTAATGGGTGGAAAGAGCTTCGGAGCCACTTGGAGCTACGCCCCAGCTAATCACAGTACATTGATTATCAAACACATTGAACATCAAAAGCACAGTTTTCAAAGCAAATCTTTTTAATTTCGAAATATTGCTTAAATCAGATATCACAGTTCAAAGTAAGCAAAGTCGCCAATAAGGCATGAGAACCTTGAGAGATCTGCAATGCTATCAATTCAGGCGCAAATCATTGTTATAACCCGAGGAAACAGCTATTTCCGCTTACGTCACGCGAACACTGTTTGCGTTTTAACAATATGGACGTGGGGTACGACTGACGTGACATTGTGTTCCGGTTTCTCTGACATGGTGTGTCTCAACGGCATCATGAGACTTCCGGATTAAAAATAGATTTATAGACACTTATATGAACAGTTAGAATAAAACCCTAACTGAGGTAAATTAACAAGAGGCCGGATTTCGCCAGTGACATTTGCCAACTTGTACACTGTCGTCGCTACTCTGGTTTTAGTCCCTATGCTGCAGTCTTATATATTGTGTTTCTGCATAGACCGGGGTTCTGCTGGTGGGACTAAGCATCCCGGAAGCCTGGTCCCTTTGCATTGTTTTCATGTTGTTGTGTATACATGTGTTAAATGTGCTGAAAACACATGTAGCACTTTGAATAGGCCTAATTCCAGACCAGAGACATCTAATAAATTGCATTTAACATCACTGTAATTTTTTTTACCTAATTCTGCTTAAGCCGTGGTGCTAGGGGCGTGTAAGTTGTTACTGACTAAACACTTACATGAACAGTTAAAATAAAACCCTTACTGGGGTAAATTGACAAGGGGCCGGATTTCACCCGTTACGTTTTACCAGTTGCCATATTTCCTCTCTGTGCTTTATTTATTTATTGATTTATTTATTTCATTGGTGTTTTACGCCGTACTCAAGAATATTTCACTTATATGAAGGCGGCATTATGGTGGGAGTAAACAGAGCGCAGCCCGAGGAAACCCCACGACCATCCGGACTTTCCCACGTACAGCCGGAGAGGAAGCCAACATGCTCTCCGTGCTTTAGTGTTTCAGCTTACCAAGTCTAACACAAGACAATGCCTCTGGCCATTCAGCTGTTCACACAACTATTTTGAAATAACTAATGTTGTATCATTTATTGTCTTTTCTATTATAGGTATAAGAAGTAATAAATCAAAGTACATGTAAATCCCATTTTCCACCGCGTTGACGTCATCACCAATAAGGGCAGCCACTAGATCTCAGAAAGCTTATTGATAAAATAACCAGGCATGCTGTGCAATTTACATTATTTCTCGTTTGTTGTCAAGTTTAAGCCTATGTAATCCAAGGTCACCATTTTATTTATGTGTTGCTTGCCAACTTCGGTTATGTTCATCCTTTGATTTCCAAATGAAATACTACGTCCTATAAACACATTTTGTGCGAAAATAATTTAGAAAAAGGGTAAAACATTTGAAATTAAATGTTTTGGGTAGACAGCAAAATTTGCGACAAAACTGACTTACATCTGCATGGAGGAACGTGATATCGATGGACCCTGGTTTCTCGTACGAAATAGTTTGTTTTTACACCAATTACTAACTAGGACAGAGATTGAACTGAGATAACAATCCACAGTCACAATGCACAATAATTTTGTTTTATTTCGATAGGTGTTTAACGCTTTGCTTAAGAATTTTTCACTTATATACATGAATGCGGTGAAGTAAACAGTAGGCCCCCTATTGGCCAAAGTGAACCACCGACCTCCGCGTACAAAACTTCAGCTGACATAGAAAGATGTATAAGGTACTGGACACGGATCACAAGATTTTTTTTCATCCTACCACTTATCCACATCCGAAAAAATCCTACTTTTACAACAACGCAATTAGGCTAAGTGAGTTACAAATGACTTCCAGCGAACTGTATATTGCATGAAATAGCGAAATTATCATAAATTATTTAAGTCCATTCTTAAACTTCAGATTTTTTTTTATTCTACCAGTTATATCCACGTCTGAAAAATCCTACTTTTAAACCACGAAATTAAGTGAGTTACAAATGACTTCCATCGAACTGCATACTGCGTGAAATGTGCAAATTATTACGGATTATTTAGGTCCGCATACTCCAAGTCCACCTATACAGTGTTTCGCCATACACCACATAAACAACACGATTCCTTGCATGTTGCCACTATGTCGATATACATATCTTGCTGTGCACGCCATAGTTTATTTATATCAAAGCTTCTAACGAATGATACGATCGTCCTGCTCTGATTAAAGCCAGCGCCATGAAACGCTTCAATGCATTCGCATATGCATGTATCAATACTTCTCTGGCCTTGGAAAATGCATGTTACTTATAAGTTGTTTTTCCTCCCTGTCTGTGATATACCCATTACTATATATTTTATGCACGGCATATCGATTTGTCCCCTCCCCCCCCCCTTCATTCCCACAACCACTAACTGCAGTCTTGTACGCTTAATAAACATATATCTTGCAATCTTGTTGTCGGTCTGAACATAGCTCTCACTCGCGCCGTATAATTATTAAAATGGCTTCATTATAGGAAAAATAAGACACACCACCTCCGGATGTCGTCAAAAATGCTGACAATATAATTCGCATATTCCTCTTGATTGCTGACATATTTGTATGTATCCCCTTCATCAGGGAGAGTGCACACTAGCGGAGAGCTCTCCGTCCATGTACTGAATGGACAGACACCCATACACTGTCATGAGGTTTTCGTAAAATCACAGCTAAAAGGCCTAGCAACAGGCTGCCAGGTGTTTTCGCTGTAAAATAAAGGTCATAATGGCCGCAATATCATCGTGTGAAATAATAAGTGAACCCCACTCAGGTGTTTCTCTTATTGCGGGTGTTTCACCACTAAAGCGACTGTAGTGGTAAAACCCATGTAGAAATACCGGAGTTAGTGCGTTAACAAACGGACTTTTTACACTGTAGCGAAACTCGTTAAATACGGCTTTTGGATTGCCAAGGGTTTGTAAGGAACCTGGGCGAAGGACCGTGTATTAAAATGTAATTATGAATCTCAGTATATTGAGAATCATTCAATATTTTTCACAAGAAAAGCGTCATGCAATTCAGATATAACGATATAATGAAATTCGGCATGTGTATTTTTGTACAAATTTTTCTTTCACATGTTCGTGAGGAACTTCTACATGTACTTCCTGTATAAACTGAGGATACCTTACTTCCATATTTTGGGACATCAGATGTGTCCCTTTTTGCCAACATACATGTATTTGTAACAGGAATACACAGTTTCTTTTTTCTCACAGGGTTAATCCATCTAGTGTACAACATATCCATATCTTTACTTTTCAAAAAAAAAAAAAAAACTGAGAGAGAAATGTAATATTTTGCTTTCAGCGGTACTACTATCTGTCCCAAAAATTAGAAGAATAGGGGAGTTTCGAGTTCGAATTCTTTTGTCGAAAAAGGTAACAAGATTCCAACTGTGCCATGTGACTTATCAAATATGTCAGGTTATTTTGTTCACTTTAATTTACCAATCACCTGTCTCGCCGTGTTAGGAAAGTACAAACGACCTCTCCTTCAATCAGCAGCTTCTTAAATTAAAAAACTTTCAGCTCCTCAATTTTGCCTATCGTACGTCCAGTCTAAAGAAATTTTTGTAACACTTTTCTTACACGCCCATGTTATAGTAATTGTAAACAGAAATAACTGCCTAACATTTTTGACAGGTCGCGTTGTATAGTAGGGCTTTTCTTACCTTTAGCGATAAGAGAGCTTGCACTCGAAATTCCTTATTAGAGTAATCAGTGTGGCGGGGCATGTTTTTTGGTGAGTTCGGGTAAGGATAACTGATTAGCATGTACGCCAAGGATTTGTCACCTTTTCCTTCATTTAGCACATAATTGTCAGTTGGGGCCTCCGTGGTTCAGTCGGTTAGCGCGGTGGCGCTGCGCAATGACCTAGTAGCCCTCCCACCAATGCGGTCTCCGTGAGTTCAAGTCCAACTCAGCCTGGCTTCCTCTCCGGTCGTACGTGGGAAGGTCTGCCAGCAAACTGAGGATGGTCGTTGGCTTCCCCCGGGCTCTGCCCGGTTTCCTCCCACCACAATGCTGGCCGCCGTCGAATAATTGAAATATTATTGACTAAGGCGTAAAACACCAATCAAATAAATAAATAAATAATTATTAGTTTATTTTGACAATATGTTTATGACCGAAGATACCGGTACATACAAAAAGGCCTCTTAAAGAAACCTGCCGAGAAACATTCGCTAGCAAAATACGCTTCATCATGTTCTATATTTGAAAAATGCACCTGTTTGAATGTTACCGTGCATGGTATTTGCCAACTATAAATAAGTCCTCTAAGAGTGTTGTTTACAAAATCTTACCTGATTCTTTACGGGTCTGTTTAGAATGAAGATACTGAAACCATTTTCATTAAAATGGTCTCTGTACATCGGCAAGTCATTATTTTTGACCTTGCCACTGTAGTTGGCTAAGATCGAACAAGTATATATTCCTGTCCATATGTCAACGAAGAGGATCAATTTAGAATCGAAATAACAATTAGTCACCGGCTCATGGCAATTATCCTACATTATTCCCTTAATATATAAAGCGAGAGGCAAAGTTTTTTCAGAACAAACATGCATGGAACAGCATTAAGGTTTCAAAACCTAGTGGAATAGATGAATTTCAGAAGCATACACCAATACGCAACAGAATTGTGGATTAAAAATGTTAAAGCATTTGTATTGATAAGCGATCAAACTGCGGCGATAACAATTTGCATTTCAGATTGACAAACACCAGATTTCCACTCTCTAATACGATATAATTTCAGACAGAATACACCATATCTGATCGATCTCGAACATCTGTAAACAATTGTTTTACATAGTATACATATATATATATATGAATCGATCAGCGGTAGCCGGTTGTACGTGCGTAAGACAGGCCTAACATTTTACATAACCTTCAGATGATTTTTCTAATCATAATAAGAATAAGTGCATACAAGTTGTCTTGCACCATGTTAAATCAGTTTTAGCTCACCGCTACGCTGACAGGCGAGGTATTGTTAAGATGTGAGAAAGGAACGGTGTCCGGTTAGACATTTTTGCTAACATTGGGTTTCACAGGAACGTCCGCAGTCTGTATTTATGATGATGTGTATGCTTGTACTCATTGTACTCCTTTGGGTTCAAGGGGCCTCCTGGGGTTAACTCCGCGGTTAACTCACTATAGCGACCAATTAGTCTCTCACCAATGAGGTTGCTGTGAGTTCAATCCAGTTGATGCTGACTGTCTCTCTGGTCGTAAGTGGGACAGTCTGCCAGGCAACAACGAACGGATGGTAGTGGGTTTCTCCGGTGCTCTTTACGGTTTCCCCTCACCATATAATGCTGGTTGTCGGAATATTTTTGAATGCAGCGTAAAGTCCCAATCAAATAAATAAATAATTGAGTTCAAGATCGAATACATATGATTAGGTGTAGACGATGGGTGTGGGTATAACAGGCCAGGCCCTAGTTTCATGACGCGAACTTCGCTAAGTATTCCCTTAACTGCCATGACAACGTATGGTGTAGAGATAGGAAGTGCACTTAGCACTAAGTATTCTTGGTGAAACCGGGCCCAGGCCATAGTTAATAAACGTGCTTGGCTTTAAATCACTAGGACACACAAGGTGAGAGTTCAAATCCGCCCTTAGATAGGGAATTTATAGTTTCTTTCGCTCTCGCTACTTGTGAGACCTTTGTACCAATAAGCGGTCAACGAATCTTGTGTTGCCATTTGCGCAATATAACATTTGTTGAAGACCACGTGTCTTATATCTGATGTGCGTATCAGCATGCTACATGGGGAAAGTTCATCATTAACTTGCTAAGGGACGAAAGTCTGCCCAGGTGAGTCCCGTTTGCCCCACCTATAAAACTGACCGTCATAGTTTAAGAAAAAAGTTCTTCATAACGGTTTTGGGGGCCTCCGTGGCTCAGTTGGTTAGCGCGTTAGAGCAGCGCAATGACCCAGAAGCCTCCCACCAATGTGGTCGCGGAGAGTTCAAGTCCAGCTCAGGCTGACTTTGTCTCCGGCCGTACGTGGGAAGGTCTGCCAGCAGCCTGCGGATGGCTATGGATTTCCCTGGTTCTGCCCAGTGTCCTCCCACCATAACGCTGGTCGCCGTCGTATAAGTCAAAATATTCTTGAGTTTGGTGTAAAGCACCAGTCAAATAAATAAATAAATTGAGAATGGTTTTAAAGAACCACAAAGGAGAAAAAAATATACTGAGTTACAGTTTTCGTTCTTCGTCAGTTTGTAGACTGGTCGATTATAGTTAACCACACCATAAATTTTTCTAACGACTTCTTTAGACAGTAAACAATTTTTTGAAAAAATCACTTGCGGGAGGGGGTGGGGGGCTTGTGGTGGATCAATCAGTTAAACTGTCTACCTTATAGAGCCCGATCTACACCACCCACACCCCTTCCGTATCACCCATCCCCACCCCATCCGGCCCGGACATGCCCCAAAACGCCGCCCACTGGAGTGGGCCCGACGACATCTGTGTGATCTCTGCCCTCATTACTTTGCTATGTCAGTAACATAACCAAGATGAAAAACCGCGCCATGTACCACAGCGAACAGTAGGTTTTGCAGCTAGCAAAAAACAACACATTTCGGTCTCTCATTTCGAAGTATTTGCAATGTTATGCTCTACGTGTGGGTAAACAGAGCCAGATTGCGTGCTATAATCAACTCACTGTAATGTATTCACTTTCCAGCCGGGCCCAAACATACAGGTATAGTTCACGAACAAGGCGGTGGTTAAGTTTCTTGTTGGACAAAAGTAACGGAGACCCTCTCACCTCGCCTTGTGAGTGGCTAACCTATGCTTCGGAAATACCGTGTTTAATACTTGGCGTTCAACAACAATCAAATAAATTAATAAAATAAATGTTTAAAAAATCCAAAATAGAGAGTCAGTCCTGAAGGGTTTCAAATGACTGTTTTCCTGTTGTTCTTTGCAAGGAAGGTCAAAAGCTTATGGTACCATTAAAAATTCGCGTGTTGACGCCCTCGGTAGTTTGCGTAGTTCGGCTTTCTTCGCCACATCATCATCATCACCACAGGTCATCATCACCATCATCACGGCAGGTCAAATGTTGAAGTAATTTTAAATTTATGAAGAACGCGTACACCTTTTCATTTTTTAATTCAAACATTAATTGATTAATTCTGATGTTCGTGTGTATATCCAGGCCGTATATATAATATGTTGGGTCTGTATTTATTTATAGACTTCAATTACAGGTGCTGTCTTAGAAATGGAGGGGAGTGGGGTAGCATGCATTGACCAGTGTGTATGGTGTACCTGTACAACGAGCAAAGTCCACAAGATCCGAGAATGGCGTCATCACGTCACACCATGAATGCAAACCCACAAAACGGATGATAGTCTTCGCCACCTGCCTTTAGAGAGGTCTTACATACATCTAACTTCGCAGACCCAGGATCTTCAAACATCTTCACACCAAGGTGGCTATTACGATCCATAGCGATCTTGCGTTGTAAGGATTGGCTCTCAAACGAATTAACCTGACACCCAAGAGAATATATAGGTATTATTGCAGCCTGCTTCAAGCTAGGTACGCTCATAATATCAGCGGGTATTATATACCTCACCATGGTTTTACTCAGTGGTAAAGAGAGATTCGAAGAGACTGTCCAGATAAGACAAACCAAACAAACCCAGAACCGTTATGATCATGGCTTTCACATGAGTATAAGCACAGATGGGATAACTTTAATAGTCCCCTCTCCTTCCAAAACCAATATATGAAACATCAATTCCTAAAGATGAAATGGAATAAAAATAATATATAGGCAGTAAATTAAGCCGGTCGAGTCGTGGATGGATCTATTTTACCTCCATGATCTGACTAACTGCCTCCATGGGTGAGCCCACCGGTGGCGGCACTGTACTACAAATCAGACATTCAGTACACCTCCCATGTGAAACAAGTTCTGAGGCATACCGAACACTGAGCTTGTGGACTGCCTAGTTGACAGAGAGGACGACCAATAAGATATGTATTCCTGTAATATTTATACAAGAGCAACTGAGGAATTGTGCACAATACTCTGGACAATAATCTTTCGACTGTTTATTTTCTTCTGACAATACACTGTTATGAATCCATGTTTTGTTTTGCTGTGAGTTTTCAGTTATCATTTCATTGGGCTGTTAAAAGCTAACACATTTGGATCATTTGATTGTGTTTTACTCTGGAGTTATATTATTTCACCTATATGAAGGTGGCTAGTAAACACGGAGAGACGCCGCATTGTTTAAATATGATATACAAAAGGATCATGCGTGCCTGTGTCTTTTTTATCTGCTGATCAACCCCTCACCAAAAAATGGTGAGCAGGCCATCACTAAAATATAGTGATAAGGCCGTCACCAAAACGTGACAATCACTAAGGACCCTCACTATTTACCGCCATCACAAAACTATGGTGATGACAGATCACTAAATTTTGGTGACGGCCAGCACCAAACACTGGTGAAGGCCATAAATGGTGAGGATCTTTGGAGATCACCATTTTTTAGTGATATTCATCACCATTTTTCTGGCTGTGTAGCCAAGTGCACTTCCTATCTCTGCAAAACACGTTGACATGCCAGTTAAGGGAATACTTACTTACGTGTGCTTCATGAAAACGGGACATGCACAATCCACATAAAATAGGCGAAAAACGTTATTCGAAATCACCGAGAGGTATGGTATAAGAGAGCACACACGTGAAAAACTATGAAAAAATGTAATGCTTTTTTATTTCCTATATTTTAGAATGATAATCATCGATATCAGGTGTACACAATCGAATGCAATGGTTCACAACATCTTCGGCTGACGAAACACAAAGCAATTTCCACTGTGAAAGTTTTACATTCTGCTGCGTGGTAGAAATCTATTGACAAGTATTCCTAACCGAAACGTAGCCGTAGGCGACCTGTAAGTTCGATACGGGGCTTGTTTGTACAGACATTCGTCAGTATAAAGTAATAGGTGCAATTCCCTCGCGATCAATCGTGTGGCGTTTCCTCGTTGAATCGATGACGCCGACTGAAGCTATCGTTAAGTACTATTATCGTCTGGAGGCCTGGAGTGTGTACTTTGAAATTTCATCTATATAGTTTTGATTGCAGCCCTGAGGCATTGATCCACTTGCAACAACACTGATTATGATTTGTCAATGTTCTTGCTGGATAATTCGGAAAAGTCTACGGGGGGGGGGGCGTCAATTTTTACGTCATTTTATTGACGTGTATTGTTTTTTTTTTCCATCTCACCATAAATACCTCACATCAAAGACAGTACGACGTTACAGAACACATAGGCACTTTGGGTGCAGTATACTATTTCGTAGCCTTTGACCCCGGTCAAAAATTTCGCTACACTGCATTTGTGGGTTTGACCACACGAGGATTAGTTTTCTGCCCAGTAGCTCATATCTGTGTTTTTTGATTTATTGCCGTATCGCTAGAATTCAAAATGACCCACGCTGAGATGGAAGAAACACGGCTGAGGTATAGCTCTGCTTGAAAACTGAATATGTCCGACAGAGTGCATAAACAGTTGCTGTTATTGTTGTTAACGCTGTAAACTTGGGCACAAAAGAATATGGTGCGAATGTGGAAACAGGGTGAATATTGTGCCACAACTCAAATATTTTTATGCATATTTTGAGAATTTTGGTGCTAAAAGTGTACGTTTTGAAGACAAGGACATGGCCGGAGGTATGCCCGGTACTGTAACATGGTGCATGTGATTATTTTAGAAGTCTAAGGATATATTTGGGGTGTAAAGTGGTCATGAGAAGGGAGGTATTATGACAGATTTCTGCCATTTGGGGGATATGCTCAGTTAATGCATTTTATCTTGAAATTTCCCTGCAAAACAGTAGACTGCACCCTTTCTAATATTGTCAAAGACGTTGTGCAATACAATCCATTTCACAATTTCCACGTCACAATGGCTCATGGCCCTACTTCACAAATGCGCCATCTCATATGATTAAAAATTATGCTGCCTTCCCGTGATGCAGTCATGCCGAGATGGTATTTCCTTGTGGCCAACACTGTACCTTATCCATATGTTTACACAGCTGCATACTTCACTAGGACGCCGTCCAATGGACAACAGATATGATACCAGTTTGGTTTCCTGGCGTGTTCTGCGTACCTTGAAGGTTATACGTCTGAAGCGATTAGCGCCTCATGACGTCATGGGGAGGGAGCCACTCAGGCAGGAAGTTCCAGGCAGGAAGTTCAAGTAACGCGAGATCTGCATATTATCGGACACACTCCTTCTCGCGTGTGGTTCCATTTCAACAACGTAACGTGTACAGTAACGTCTCGTTCAAGTCACCAGTTTGAATTCCTTTTGCCGTTACTAAACACCTCGTCCCGTGTTTTATTTTTGATTGCTTTTTCTATGTCCACTTTAAATTTGTTTGTTTGTCCTATGTTCTTCTCGTTTTCCTTTCTTGGTCAGGTTTTAAAATCTTAGCCCGGTTTCAACAACAGTAATTTTCGGCCACATTTGCATATTAATCTATCGTGCAGGTTTGAATTCAATAACTGCACATATATACAGACAACCGAAAATAGACTTTGTGAACTACTATGTGTAACGAGCCAGTTATTGGTCGCAAAACGGTATATTTTCATTTCTGTATGTTGGTATATCTCTCCGCTCCAACCCGTGCCTATGTCCTTACCTCGCAAAACAAGCGGAGAACCGTGAGAAGAACATAACCACTCAAAATTATTTGCAAAATCTGAGGAAAAAAAACAACACATGCCAACAACAGCATGCAAAAAAATCATAGACCTGGTGTAATGTCGCAAATGCGGAGAAAATTATCTGCTAAAACGTTTGAGAAATCCGACAGTGGGAGGGCCTTTCTGAAGAAATAGAGGTAATTAAGTATATATATGGCGTTTACGCGTAAACGCCATGTATCTACCTGACCTGAATGAAAGGATATGGTGCGTTGATATGTATTTGTATCCACATGCAGGCAAGCAAGGAGCCGCCGTGATACATGCAAGGCTTAAACATACATGCAAGGCTTAAGCCCACCTGGATTTGTTCGTTGCCAGTGGTGGTGCATGCTGGTGGTACACTGAAGCTGTCACAATGATTGGGTTTCTCCATATATATATATATATACATATATAGGCCAATCGGCCAATAGACGTTAGGCCAATCAAACATATGCTGCTGAAAGTGTCGAAGACACGCCCTTGTATTTCATAGCTTCGGTCTGAACTAGAGTGTTGGCGGATGTAGACTAAAGGTGAGAAGTTGGCGAGTGAGCGAGGAGGGATGACAGATGGTAAGTGTTGTGATATACCTGAACAACAGCCTCTCAAAGACTAACATTTTGGAACTCGTGGTAAGTCTATCTCATTATATACAATTGTGTTTAGTTTCAATGACATTCAGAAGGATACGGTAAACAAGCTGATCCCAACAGGTTTAATAAACGGTATAGCAAGGGAACTGTGCAAAGCGGCCTTGTAAGCCTCTGGGCTGCTTAGGCCATTCGTTAAATGTTAATAATCTCAGAAAAGTTATACACTTATGTCTAATTTTCAATGAGTTTGAGCTTGGCGGATTCCGTAAACACTACATTTAATGTCACTACATTTAATACACAGCATAGCAAGACGATTCCCGTGGATATTGCCGGCAAATTGTAATTAAGTTCATCGCAACAGGCTGTCTATATGCCAGATTGCTGGTGGGCTAAGCGTCTCCGATGCTTACAGTTCCTGACCCTTGTTTTCATGCTATTGCTTATTAAATATGACGACAGCACAATATTCTGAGTAAATCCTAGAGCAGTGACGTCTACACTGTAAATTTCGATGTTTATCTTATAAATACTTTTATGCAGCAGGTATTAAACACTTGGATATTATGGCATTATAGCACCTATATACATGTTTTAGATATTTATGTTTAATATCTAAATATATGTGTATATGTATTACTTGTTTGAAGTTTAATCACCCAATAAACACGGTGGTCGTTGATCATTTTACGGTGTAATAAATTACAATTATCTTTTGACGTCACTCGACTTAAGCTTTGACACTACAGTGGTGTCTAAGGGGGGCGCTTATAAAGTACGTATGCTGATAATTCCGAACTTTTTGACACCTCCGACGTACGGACCGTGTACAAAATGAATTTACCCCATCTCCCCTATACATAGTACGTTGAACCACCACGAGATGTTGACAAATTGTACAATCTTGGAGAAATGCAGTCAATACAATATAAAGGCTGGCACACACAGATGACTAAACGGCAAAAATTCCTGCTATTTGCGAACAAGTTAACAACAGGACAGTTCTATGCTTAGAACAGTAAACGGCACTTTGGACCTGTTTGCTGCACATTTATCATCGATTTAATATTTAACCCACCTCATGAGCTTAACGTACTAAAGTCACATACATGTATGATCTTTCAAAGGCACCGTCAAATTGGCGGCAGCTACGACATACCCAGCTGATTTATACGTTCGCTCATGTATAAGGCTAGGTTTTCACTTAGTTCCAAAGCTTTTGTCAATCTTCACAACACTTTCGCCTTTTCACATAGATTCCTTTTCGTACAAGCGCTCCATGATGTCTGATACCGTTTCCAGTTCTGGCCATCCGTGACTGAACAGTTTTTACTAACAAGACTAACGGCGATGTATGGCGAAAATTGCTAATGTGTACAGCAGGACAAATTCTATTTATAGACTTACATCGCAGATTTTTGTTTCCTAAGTACACCAACTGATTATCCCCCCCCCGTCCCCCGACTGTACGCCCCTTGTACGTAATGCACAGTCACTCCTTTCCCCCCTCTGAGTACTTGAAGTACATAAAGTACTTACTTTATGGAAGGCCCCTAAGTAGCTGTTACATTTATTTAAGTTTTCATATGAACAGTTTAAGATTAAAGAATTTAAATGCGGTAAATTGATGCGAAGCAAGTCTTCATTGGCTACACAAAACACCGTTGTGATATGGGTTGGAAAAATGTTAACTGACTTCTCCAGTTACGCGTCAATATCAGATTACCGTCGTTGCTCTGGGTTTTCTCTAGCCAGGATACGTCCGCAATATTGCCGCATTAGCGATAAGCCATAATCATTTATTCAGGATTTACTCTCCATGTGGTACACTCTTTTATATTGTATGTTTCCACATACCAGGATTCAGCCGGTGAATTACGTCTTCGAGTCTTCTTCTCACAAGCGGTTATAGCTGTCGGGAGGAAATTCCATTTGTCGTTTCTAGGTGGCTGGCCCTACTCAGTCTCCTTTACACGTTAAATTTAATACGCAAATTAGGCTGTAATTGACGTGGGAAGTTACGCAAAAATGACGGCACCTCTAAATACTGCTTATAATGAATGATTAACCAAACATACTGTCTGGTGCTTCTTGTTGTCAGGATTACAAACCTATGAGAATTAGTCTTGTACATTGTATAGTTTGTCAAAACCCGCCCATTTAAATAACATGGGAGCTTTGTGCAAGATTTCACGAAAGCATGTGCTTTGGTTTGGCTGGCATGAGCGGGGTATTCTAATTCTGTCTGGCGCCAGGAGCAGCAGATCAAAGGCACAACATATGGCTGAGTCCTGGTAACTGGAAGCGCTGTTTACTTTCTATTCGCTGGCTTTCTCCATAGCCCCAGTAGAGATTGTAACTGGCAGCCACAGGTTCACATTCAGGTTAATCCTGCCAGTCTTTTTTTTTCTCTTTCTCTCTTTTTAATTATCGTGATATTATTACGCACTGCGGAATAGTCCTAACCCTTTGAAGTTCAAATACAATCTATTTCTTATCATTTTTACATGGCAATTTGGATATGTACTATACAAAGCGTGAAAAACAAAATTTCACCAAATTCAGAGGTCACGTGATAGGAAACCCTTGCAACTGTAAAGCTGGACATCGCTGGGTGCAATTTACTATGAGATTGGAGATTATCCTTGCTGCACTGTATTCTTTATGCCTTTTGTTATGGACTACTAGTAAAAGATCAAAGTTGAATTGCTTCCACGCTGGCTTAAAGTGCTAGGTCCATTGTATGTGATACCTGGTAGTCACGGGTTCAAATCTAGCTCGTTCTTCTCAATCTTTCCAGTTTTTTTTCCTCTTTTTTCTTACCATGAAGTTATCAGGGCATTGCGAGATGTGGTAAATAGGTAAGAGTGTGGACCCCGGCAACGCTGTTGGATAATAGCTTTAATTACTATTATTATTATTAGCCCTGTCGTAAAATTCCAATGTCTCCAACTACTAACGTTAGAGAATCCAAACTTTGCAGTCGTGATGATGAACATATGAAGCAACTTTTGACGTTTACTCTACTCACCAGTCACGTGATTTAGCGGCCATTTTGAATTTCATTGTTAAGCTTGAAAAAACATTCTCCTCACAAACGGCCATACCTGTCGGAAGGAAATTCCTTTTGCTATTTTTAGGCGGATGGCCCTACTCAGATAGCATTGCACGTTACATTTGATATGCAAATGAAGCTGTAATTGACTGTAATTGGAAGTGACGTAAAAATGGCTTCACCTCTAAACACTGTTTAAAATGATTAACCAAACATACTATTTGGTGCTCCTTGTTGCCAGGATTACAAATTTGCAAGAATTATTTTCGTACATTGTATAGTTTTTAAGTTATGGTAAAAAAAAAACCCACAAAAGTTTTTCAAAACCCGCCTATTGGAATAACACTGGATATTCGTGCAACATGACATGAAATCTTTACCTGGGTTAAGTCAAGGGCATGTGGAGAAAGCTTCGTCTCGATATTCCCGGTATCTATCAGCCCGCGGAAAACCTTTGAAGCTTGAATCACTCAGGCGTCTCTTCACCTGAGGACAATGTTTTCTTTCTGTCTTTAACTATCGGCTGTAAGCCGAAGATCAGTGCTCCATTTTGCGCTTGCTGGCCTAAAGTATTAGAGATTATGTATATGATAGTTGACAGTTTAAGGTTCAAAGCCAGTTCATGTATTTCTGATTTTATCAAGCGTTCTCTCCGCTTTCTCTCCGCTATTCCTGCTTCTGTTACTACTATTACAGTTTGGGCACGCGGAACGTGCATGGCCGATCCTGCTGTCCCTGACATCTATATTTGTTAATAAGGGTGGACGCATGAAACCAATCACCGCAGTTTGCCGCAGAAATAGGAGTAAACGTCGTAACAACGTATGCCCTCTGTCTTTTGTTATCGCCTATAAGCAAGAGATCAAAGCTGCCTTCTTTGTGGTACTAGGCCCATTGTACACAATACATAGCAGTCTCAGGTTCAAATCCAGTGTATTCCTTTTCAATTTTATCACTTTGTTTTCTTCATTTCATTACTATGAAGTTCATATCAGACTACCAGAAATGGTAATTACTTCATAGCGTGGACCCCGGCAACGCTGTTGGATAACAGCTTTAATTAAGTTTATTTTATTACTACATAGTAAAATAAATATCAAACTGAAATCAGTTAAATTAAGTTACGAATCAATGTTCAGTTTTCTAAGCTTTCTCACCTTTCAGTAACCTGGTTCAGCAAAATGTTGCACCGGTATGTCCAATAAGTCGATTGACTGACTGTTGTGTGACCGGATTTATAGGCAAATGGCCCCACCACATTTAATTGCCATATCCACACGATTGTTTCCAATTTGTCCTTCCCAACTGGTGTATGATGTCCATTTATGAAAGGGACGTACCGGATTGCCATTTCATCATTCATACAGAAAACTCTTAGAACTAAATGTATGTGAATAAATTATGGATTGCCAGCTTGGATTTCCCCTATACTGGTCACGTGTCTACCTTGGCGGGACGTGAACCTGACAGTTCATTCTCAAGCATGGGGAGGGTAGGTAAGACTTCACACTTTTCGAGAGGGCATCGAGTCGCCGCAAATTATCGAATTTTAAAAATCCATTCATCCTAAAACCAGATTACTTTAAGAAAGATAGCTATGAATTTATATCATGCAGTATTTCAAGAAAAGTGTCAGTTGTAAATTCATACAGTGAGCATCATTCATGAAAACGTATGGGTTTTTACGCTTTATCGTAATACTTTCAAACCATACTTTACAAACATAACGTTGGGAGAAGTAGTCAGACTCTTTGTAAGTTGTGTGATATGTGTTGTTGTGAAAGGTCGTGAATAAACAATTTTCACTCAGCTCACAACCAAGTTCGAGCGGCTGGATCTAACCGAGAAGAAGACAAACGTCATTTCCGCACTCCCCACCAAACTTGGCACCTGTTGATCTGTGATATGTGAGGTTCTGGAAGGTCTCCCAGTATTCTGATACAACACGATAATTGTTACATTTCTGCAGTAAAGTGTGGCATTCAAATGTGTATTTATTTAATACATTAATTAATAATGATAAATTTATGTTCAAAGTTACGAATTATGTAGCATGACGAGCCATGTTATTGTAAGAAAAAATACGTTCCCGCAGTTGTGGGTACAGTTGGCGGTTGCGTGGCAAATTTGATTTTTGTCAACACTACATTCGTATACCTCTCAAAAAGCACCGCCAGTCAGCATATAAGCGCATGCGCGCTGATTCTACTGATTAAAACAAGGACCCTCAGGCTCAGTGAACAACGCACTACAGGGCACCTTTCACAACACGTGTCAGTTACTAATCTCGAGAGCGCATGCGCGATTACCTATCCACCGGCGAGACATCGCCAATCCCCTGCTTAAAAAAAGCTCGAGCCCTGCTGTGTTGGTACAATACACTGAACACTTTGATAGGCCTGCCAGCAACCTGCGGATGGTCGTGGGTTTCCCCCGGGCTATGCCTGGTTTCCTCCCACCGTAATGCTGGCCGCCGGCGTGTAAGTGAAATATTCTTGAGTACGGCGTAAAACACGAATCAAGTGAATAAATGAACACTTTGAAAGGCTGGAGTTGTGCGTCTATTTTACCTCAATGGTATGATCAAGCTACATGTATGTATTCCTGCCTTTTGCATCTCCACTACTAAATAATTTTGTAAAACACAGAAACACAGTTGCTGTCATCTAAGTATAAAATACTGCAGAATACTTAAGTCATGTTTAAACATTATGATAACCGCATGTCTTAAAGTCACTTCCGCGAGCAACAAATAGCACACTGTTATCAGATCGTTACAAACAGTAGGCCTACATCTCGCGCACCTCCCTTTCCTCTCTCTTCACTAAAGAAATCGAACTAACACTTACTTGTATTAGCCCAATAGAATTCGTGTAGAATATCTTTTATACTGGCCTAACTTTGAAATACTTTATTCTATTTATTGATACAGGCCTGTTTATATGCTATTCATCACTACAAAAGACAGGCAAGAAAAAAAATCAGGAGCTTCATTCACACTTTCTCTGCCGACCTTCATTCGCGTCACGACAAAACATTAGAATAATTCGCTCCATAAATCGGCAAGTTGACAATCGTGCTCGTGGGCTTATAGTTTCCTTTGTTTCTATAAAATTCAAAGAATTAGAAAAGAAAGAAAAAAGCCAAAGTTTCTTATGCAAGTGTGGTGACGGGAGTTATTCCATGTATACCAGTGCATATTTCCTGAGACAACAGCGCATGTGCGTAAGCATTATCTTGAAAAGTTCCATGGTATATCATTATCGACATTTAAAACTCTTTGGATTTAACATACAGCCGGGAAGGCCAGATATGCATAAAGATCTGCCGTCCCGCAGGTTGTCTGCGACCAAACAAGGCCACCCCACTGCAAGGAGCTCGCTACCGCTGATCTTGTGTCTTATTAAGAGGTTATCGATCGCGGACATAATCCCAGACTCGTTAATCAGCCTGTTTCATGGAGAGAACCTACTAATAGCCACCCCTCGCGACAGCAAGGACTGTCTCTCATTGTTGCGTATGAAAAATGATACACATCCTAACCACTATATATATACTTGCAAATGTTCCTGAAAATGTTTCACTCTACAAGTTTAGTACCACAGTGTTTATTTATGGAGAACAACAGTCTTATGACTTAGAGAAATCTATATATCTGTATATTTAGATATTTAGATTATGTATGTACACATGCATATTCACAAAATATCGCAGCTATAGGTATTTAGGCCTATATCTGTCATTGTCAAAAGCATGGATGGTGATGACATCTTTTCAGTGGGGTATATTTGGACCATCCTTTAAGCCATCACTATTTCTAATCACCATTAAATGGTGATGACATAACCCCATCACCAATAAATTGTGAAAGGTCATCACCATTTCTCGTCACCAATTATTGGTGATGAGAACCGCCCATCATCAATAATTGCTGATGGGACATCGCCACTTTTCTGGTTGTGCAGCGACGTATAATAAACTGCAATTAACATCACCATATTTTTTTTTTACGTACTTCGGCGTAAGCCTTAGTGCTGGGGGGCATTGTTATGAACAATAAACATTAGCAACAAACCCTGACTGACGTATTTTGACAAGAGTTCGGATATCATCGGTTTCATGTGAATATTTGCCAACCATCGCATTGCTGTCGATGCTTCTGTTTTACTCATTATGATGTAGTCTTTTATACTGTATGCTTGTGTAAACCTGGAACAGTCAATCGTGGACATATCACAAGAATATCAAACTAACAATCTGGAACAGACAAACGTAGACATGCCAAATGAATTCAAAACAAACAATCTGGAACGGACAAGCGTACACATGTCACACGAATGTCAATCAAGGGATCTGGAACAGACAAATGTAGACGTCACACGAATGTCAAACAACCGATCTGGTACAGACAAACGTAGACATGTCACATGAATGTCTAGCAAACAATCTGGAACTGACAAGCGTAGACATGTCACATGAATGTCAAACAACCGATCTGAACAGAGAAACGTAGACATGTCACATGGAGGTCAAAGGAATAATCTGGAACAGACAAACGTAGACATGCCAAATGAATTCGAAACAATCAATCTGGAACGGACAAGCGCACACACATCACACGAATGTCAATCAAGGGATCTGGAACAGACAAATGTAGACGTCACACGAATGTCAATCAACCGATGTCAAGCAAGGGATCTGGAACAGGGAAACGTAGACATGTCACACGAAGCTGAAACAAACGATCTGGAACTGTCAAACTTAGACAAGCCACACGAAGCTCAAACAGAGTCCGGAAATGACAAATGTACATGTCACCTGACATCCCTTTTTAAATCGTTGCATAAATCTGAATTGATTTCAAATGTCCATCATTAGGGACCACAGTCCCAAAGGGCTCTTTAAACTGCGCTTCATTTCTTCTAAGGCATACTCTCCGCGGCGTTTTGTGAACTTTCATTTATAACATACAGTTTCTACCGTTATACAAATGAGTTTTTTTCCCTGCTATTGTTCCTTCCATTCAACCATAATGAATTGTTATATTGTTGAAATATATGAAATAAAATGAAACTAAATCGTCTTAAAAATATGAGTTAAAGAGAATTATAAAGGAGAAAATATTAAAATAATTTGTTTTTCTCTTTTGTAGAAATGGCTGACTTTTTGGAATCGAGTGCCCGAGACAAAAGTTTGCTGATCCTTGATTCATCTGAGCCAACAAATGAATCTTGTCTACTATTGCCATCGAACATATTTGTTATCATTTTATCAAAATGATTTTTATGAATCGATGCAATGACCTTCCTCATTCAATGGCATTGGAGAGCAACATCAATTCATCTGCCCGCCATGGATATCAGAGGACAACATGAATGAAACATTCCGTCCACCTGAATGTATTTACCCTCAACTGATATCGGAGAATGACATGAATGTAATTGTCGTCCCCTGATGTGAGAGAATTACAGTATGAATGTGTTGCTGGCCACTGATATAAGAGAATAACAAGAATGTCTATGCCGTCCACTGACTTCAGAAAATTACAACATGAATGTATTTGCCGTCTACTGATGTGAGGAAATTACGATATGAATGTAACTGCCTTCCAAAGATTTCAAAGAATTATATCATGAATGTCTTTACCGTCCATCTTTCTCTTCATGTGAAGTGTTCGTGACAAACATGAACAAAACTATAATGACGCCGAACTCTTTCTCTACGGAAATAACAACAACAGCAACAAGTGTCAACACGACCACTGCAAACTCAGAAAGCCCTCTCGCGGAGCGCCTCGTCGAGGCCAGCATTCTAGCTGTGATATTCATCGTGGCTGTCATCGGAAATTGCGCTTTATGGATAGTTGTCTGTTTGTCTCCGGCACTAAGAACATTGTCCAACGCTCTGCTGCTTTCCCTGTCCACTGCCGATATCTTAGTGTCTGTGCTCAGCATGCCCGTGACGATTTTCACCATTATCGAAGGGAATTGGCGGTTTTCTGACACCACCTGTACCGCCATGGGATTCACCAACATGATCACGTTTATCGCCAGTGTCATGTCTCTGGCTGCAATAAGTTGGAATCGTTACGCCGCCATCTGTAAACCAACGCTGTTTAAGATGTATTTCTCACGACAAAATACCACCATCGTCATCATATGTGAGTAATCGCCCCTTGCCCCCTCTTTCATTATAATACAATGCAAGTCACGCCACAGCCAGTGGCTGACCAGTGAGCTCACACGCTCAAATCTAGTTTTCCCTTGTTCCACTGACGCCTGACGCCAGGAAGTTTGTAAGGGACTTGGGGAAAGGGTTTAATTCCAGCGGTTTCCCGCAATCTTAACCTTGACCGATATCACAAAGTGAAAAAATCTTAAATATCGTGTAAAACACCAATGGACATATATTAACAAAATGTAATGTCTCCTCTATACATCGTTTTAGCCGTGGCGTTAAGTCAGGGGGTATGTTAGTTAATTGGCAAAGGTCAGTGGTTTTCACCATGCACTGCGGTTTCCGCTACCCATAAAGCCTACCGCCGTCATGTAACAGCTGTATTGTTCGGCTCGACCTTAAACATCAAGCAATGAATCCATCAATCAATCAACCCTTTGTCTTGTTAACCAATAAATCCACATGATCTCCTGTTCGAAACCATCTCTGGCTTAATGAGGCATTTCCACCAATACTCGGTAATCTCAGCCAGGTTACGTCACCGACGTACAAGCTTTACAAACAAACTGTTTTAACGCATGTTTTCCACCAACATTCGGTAATCTCCCCCATAATATATCATAGACGTACAGCCTTTACAAACTCCCTGCCAAAGGCCCGTCATTTGGCTCAAAACTACAAGCATTTCCAATTTGTCTACGAAATTTGTCTACTCCACATAAAGTTGGGCAACAACAGATCAGTGAAGAATCCTGGGGTTAGTTTCTGTAAGTTTTGTGATGATTTGGCATTCATTGGTACTTGGATTGATAGTACTAGACACAGAGATTTTATATCGTGTCTGCTCTCGCAATTATGCATACTTTCTTTTTTTATGTCGTACTGACAGGAATGTCAAGGTTATAGCAGATCCCATTGTGCCTTAGCCATGCACATTTTGATAGGGGGAAGATGCAAAAGTATTTTTCCACACAAAACACAGAAATCCATGCCAATTAGAAAATAATCAGAAAGGTACGATTTTAAATCCTTTGCTAATGGAAAAGCGAGGAGACAGAACGCTGCTATACTTCTCGTCGGAAACATCGCACCGACAGGCCATCGATAAAAATTGTCAAACAAGATTTACTGGAGGCACTATTCCAGGAAAATGATTCGAATAGTGTTGAGTTATTTAATAGGATATATCCAATTCCTGACCTCAAAGGACGTGTACACTATTGTGGTTGTAAAAAGAACATCTGTAAAATCTGTAATAATACCGTCACTGATTTTTTTAAAGATATTTCCCACCAAATTAAAAGCAGTCAAATGTTTTGATTGTATGGTGGGCTTTATGGGCCGTAATGAAGAGGCCGAAGCACAGTGGCGTCACACATGCCGTTAAGCTGCTAAACATCCTCTGATTGTTTGCCTTCTACATGAATGTACAAGTAGTACTCCTACCTGTATCTGTATTTAATGTGGAAATATGACAACCAAAAGTTGTTTAGCAGATAAATGGAATGCGTGACGTCACTGTGCTTCGGTCTGTTTGGAGGAAAAAAGCCTAAAAAATGAGTAAAGGCATTTACGGTGTCTTTATGCTCTTTTCATTCACCATCACGATTTTTGAGAGGTATTTCACTTTTAAGCCAGCTGCTGCATCTCATCCAAAGTTTTGGCTTAAAGCACATAAAGGTCTTAAAATCACACTTTTAACATTTCTGATAAGAAATTCATCTTCATTAAAAAAACAAATTATCTGACCCTACAAAGTGGAAGAACCAATAAGAATGGAGTAAAGTGCATCAGGGGACAAATTTCGTCAAAGATCGTATCGTTACTTGTGCTCAGGCAATAAACGTGCAGGTACCTTCAATAGAACATATTTTGATGTTTTTTTCCGTTCACATCAGCTGCATAGAAGGATATTTCATCAATATTACATCACTTTAATCTTAAATTTACACATCGATTTGCCCGAGATCAAAATGGCTTGACGAGTGAAAAATGCATGCTGGAAAAAAAAGCAAATGTTTTTATTTCTGCAACAATCAGTTTCGAAATAATCACACCGAAATGAGAGCTCTAGGTTGTGTTATCAGCCGAAATGTGTTGTGAGGCGAGCATTACAGATTACATCGTTCTACGTGTATATGTACAGCGACCTGAAGCACAAAGTGCCCACATACATTTATCTGATTCGACACCAGTGGATACATGTAGCCTATCTACTGCACAACCGTGTTCTCGTCTATGCCAGTTGTCACAAAATAAAAGAGACGTTTCAGTGAAAGTTGACATATGCATCGACTTTAATACCCAGTTATCTATGGCTCTATCAGTATTGAGCCTGATGTATGCTCTTAGGCGACGTAGTGACCTCAAAGGGTAATGAAAGGATGAAGCCGTGCTTTGTTTCATACCTTTATAGCCAGATGTTTTAGTCCCGTTATTAATGGCCATGCGCTTTTTAAGGTTTGTGGTTTTGTAACGGATCGACGACCCGTTTATCGTGTCTAATTAATTATAAAATCAGTTGATTTCAGTGGATTTTTACCGCAAGTCTTTATATCCAGTTGCAAAACGGGTCTGTGTACGATTCCATGGCTGCCGCAGTAAAATTATGTCAAGTCTCAAGTCACACAAATGATACTTTTTTAGAGTTAAATACCGGACTGACATCAACTTAACTTAACTTTAGTGATAACCCACTACAGTTGGGGGGGGGGGAGCGGGAGCAGTTATGGGCACAATAATCTTTACCATCGATACTGCTATTTGAATCAAGAGGGACAAAGGAGATGACGCGGCAGGGCAGTTCCTGCCCAGCTTGGCGCTCGGCACTGTGGTCAGAGCAAGGAATCACGACTGGTCGGCCCGGTGTCCATACAAAGTGACTGCGTGGGGTGTCATCGGTGTCATCGGAGGCTGACAGGTGGTATGAGGAGAAGGGTTCAGGTTGTCACCAAGGCGCACGGTGGATACACCCGATGTTAACATAAAACGCTTTACGAGATAACAAATCACATTTTCATTGAGTAGTTTCAACCACTGCTTCAACACTGCTCACTGCAGAACCATACTGGTGAAGCCATTGTTTCACATCAAAACCAATGATGATAGAAATGCATGTGTATTATCATCAAAACACACGGATTCCAATCATTTTGTCGTTTTTCTTTAGCCAAAGGGTCGCGCAGTTCACAACCAATTACAGTTTACACTCTTTTGATACAGCAGAACAGTAGTCACATACGTACAAAATCGCCACGGTGCAAGTCAGGGTGTGCTTAATTAAGTTCTTTGCGTATATGTAGAAAATGTGCAGGCTTTCTTTTCTTACTACATTATCTACACCAGAACGCCGTGTATATGTGCATAAATCAATGACGCCTTTTAGCACTTTTACATTACTTATAAAGAACACTCTTGCACCAAATGTTAAGGCTTTTTTCGTTCTTTTCATGTCATTGTCAACTAAATGTGATGACATTTTGGTATTTAAGCATGATTCTAGACTAGTGACATCTAATAAATTTCACCTGACATGACTGCTAGAAAATTGCATTTACCATGGTGATACAGGGGGTGGTGTAAGCTGTTACAATTTAAACAATTACACGAACAGGATAAGGATAGAAAACTAATTGAGACAAACTGACAAGAGGCCGGATTTCACCGGTGATGTGTGAACATTGGCCAACTGTCACACTGTCGAGGGTTAGAGTGCTAGCGCGGCATAATGACCAATGTGTCTCTCAACAATGCGATCCCTGTAAGTTCAAGTCCAGTTAACCCTTGGTTCCTTTCCGGTTGGAAGGTCCGCCATCAGCCTGCCAAGTGTCAGGTATTTCCTCTGGGATCCGCCCGGTTTCCTCCCACCATAATGCTGGTCGCCGTCGCATAAGTGAAATATTCTTGAGTATGACGTAAAACACCATCCAAATAAATAAATAAATATCTCGCTGACGTCGCTGCTCTGGTTTTACTCATTAGTCTTTTATAATATACTCTATGTTTCAGTTGTATGGACAGTGTCTTTGGTCTTAGCCAGTCCGCCATTGTTCGGTTGGGGAGTCTATGGTTATCTTCCCCGACAATCTTTCTGCTTCTGCAAATGGACATCATCTGTTTCGTACACTTTCTTCATGGTCTTCACCTGCTTCGGAATTCCATTTACCTCCATGACCATCTGTTACACCCACATTCTAAAGGAAGTCCGGGCCAGCAGACGACGCATCGGCCATTTTGACAACACAACGATATCGACCAGTGGACGAGAGGAAGTGACATCTCGGAGCAATGGCGTGGCGAACTCTGGAGAAGTGAAAACTTTATCCACGTCCACGTCAATGCAGTCGGAAACCATCCAAATAAAGGTATCTGTACCGCCTTCTCGAAAAACAGCCTCTGGTGACTCCCAGAATAAGCACGAAGGGGATACTCGGGCAGCTGTATCTAACACAGCTCGTACACTAACATACAAGCAAAAGCAGACACAGAAGCGCATGCGTGAAGAGGTGCGACTGGTAGCTTCATTACTCGTGGTTGTTCTTATTTTCATTATTGCTTGGTTGCCATTTTGTGTGACAATGTTTTGGAGTGTCTATGGTGGATCCCGCCCCCCACCACAGAGGCTGGACATGTTTACGTTACTGCTGGGCTACGCCAACAGCTGCTGCAACCCCATTGTGTACGGCATTATGAACAAACGCTTCAACGAAGCTTTCAACAAACTATTCAAATGTCAGTACAGGAGAATGTCGCAAACAGTACCCACGGATTTCTCGCAATTTCAGTAAACAGAAGCAAGGGAGGATCCAGTGAAATATGACAGGGGAAATGGTGAGGTCTGACTATCACAGCACAAGAGGCGAAGGACCAGGGGCCACCAAGGGCCTGGGAGCTCTACAATCTTAGATGGTCGCAGACGCGTTCTGATCCGTTTCCGAGAAATAAATTTACTTTCTGTATGGTAGTTGCAATACTACACCTCTTGCTTCTTCATATGGGGCGTGAGGTTCTACCTTCAAAAGTAAGCCACACAGCCATCCAAAAGTTGCACAGAATATCCCTAGGGTATATATTGACTCACCTATACCAAATTCCACAGGCTAGCTTGTCCCCCCTCCCCCTTCGCCTTTTTATCCGTATTTAGCACAAATGTCAACAGCATCATCTAAAACAGGTAAAAAGAGCAAAAAGGTAAAAAAAAGAGCTCGCCAGTGTGTGTTTTTTTTTTGTTGTCCCCTGTACCCTAGGAAATTTCTGTGCAAATTTTGCATGTCTGTGTGGTTTATACTTTTGAAAATATTTACCGATAAAAGCCCTCAATTAGAAGATCGACATTTTAGAACATGAAACACATTGTAACTCTCAAGTCGCTTACGCATGACTTGGAGAAGCAAGAGTTACATTATTGCAACTAACTGTAAGGCAATACTTTTTACCTATTGGGTGCTTTACTTGGTACATATTTATGCATTGGCCAAGATTCAGTCGTTGGAAACAACAGTCTCTTGGGCAAAGTCCCATGGCGAATATCAACATTGGCCTACTATGTAAAGAACGTCAAATAAACGGACTTTCTACTAGGTTGTTCAAAAAATACTAATCCTGAATGACAACCGCTATTTGTGTGTGTGGAAAACACAGGAAACCTGATGAACCACGAGCCACGATCTGTTGCAATTCATTGACAAACTGGTGGCGATAAACTGGTGGTCAGGTTCAGGCTGTTGAAACTGTCGAAGGAGGGTTCTTGGTGAATGCGATCTTACCCATTCCGTCCCATGGTATTGGTTTGAAATAAATAAAAATACTAAACCACAATGGACTGCCCCCTGAAAGAACACACTGCATGTGTTTACTCCATTTCATTTAGGCCGTTTATGATTTTTTTCTTTTTTTTTTTAAATCTGACGCGACCACCCCCACCCCTACCACCCCTAAATCCACCAGTGCAAACCTAGAACAGCCGGATTAATTCACGGCTCTTTTAAGAGACATTAACTGTTTTATAATGCTACTGCTGACTGTCGCTTCAATATTTTGCTCCAAAACACAATCTGCCTCGAAAATATATTTTTACGATGTTGCTTCATGTGTATATATATATATATATATATATATATATATATATATATATATGTTCCTTGTTGTGTTTTTATTCATTCAGTCGTATAATATAATCTTGCGCTCTGATTCTGATCGTACATATTTCTTCACTTTATTCAACATTATCAGAATGTACAGTATAGATGACTGCTTCTTTTCTTTCACGAGTTCAAAATGCTTCAAAATGGTAAACAATCGAAGAACATATTATCGTCTGGTACACACGATGTCACCTGCGACGCGATAGTCGTTTGTTACACATGGTATCACCCGTAATACGAATGTCGCTTGGTACACACGGTGTCACCCGCGACACACATGCCGTCTGGTATACACAATGTCACCCTTTTACCGTCACAAAGAAAAAAACCGAAAGAAATTTGCGCAGTGCACCGTGGTAATCGACGATTTGGGTATTCGCATAAAGTGTACGTTGGTTCTAATTCTTGTTTAGATTGTATGTTTGTGTAGCGAGATTTGTTACAAACAGGGACGGTTACACGTATTCCAAACGGCTTCCCAAGTGTCCATAACGTTATGTGACCGCAGCCATCATCACGACAGCCCGATAAATACTCGCCGTGCTCACATCATTGTGTTCTGACAGATCTAGCGAACGTCGCATGTCAAGTTACTGCACCGTCAACTCGTTGTAACCTACTGATGACGGAAACAATCTAAGGAAGCCGATCAGCAATTTCCTGTGTTCAAGATAGGCCTCATTGAAGGCTTTGATGCAGAGAAGTCGTTGGATTTGAGCTGGGGTGAAGGGCGCAGATAGCCCGGGGATAGTGTGGGTGACGCCTGGGCGTGCTTTGGGTAAAGGAGGGTATGAGGTGGGGTGTTGTGGAGGGTGGGGAACTTGGAACACTCCATGTTTTATTGATTTGTCGGGAGTGGGGTCGGTAGGGGTTGGGTGGGCGGCGGTTACTGAAGCTTATCTTACAGTGAAATCAAAGAAGGGTCCACCAGAAAGTCTGTTATTTCGAGAATAAACTATGTTAATTTTGATATGGTCTGGTAACGGTATACGGGCCTATGTAGGCTTTTTATCGATCTATCAACCGGTCATTGTAGTGACTTAATAGACCAATTACTGTCTTGGTGCGATCGATCAGGCATTGGGCTACAAGTACGTTGATGTTTGTAAATGTAAGTGGCATATGTATGTTCACAGGGACAATGCAGACCGATACCGCACATTCTGATTTGAGAATTCTCGAAACCGAATACAGTAGGTCAGTGGCACTTACGTTCTGCCGATTACAGTTGATCTAACAGTTACGTAACTGAGGATTAGAAAATTTGCCAACGGTCTGTGGTTTATTCCCTTTGCTTCAAGTCTAATGAGCGAAAATTCTGCATTTCAACCACAAACACATATACATTAAATAGGTAGATAACAACAATCGAATTTCTCCTCACTATTTTTATGCCAGAAACATCCAAGCCTTTAATTTCTTTATTTATTTAACTTGTTGTTTTACACCGTACTCAAGAATACCGGAGATGGCATTGGTGAGATGAACTTAAGATATTACGATGTACAAGCCCTCCCGGGAGAACCCACCATCTCTCTCCACAAGTCTTTAAACCCCTGCCATTTTTGCGGCATGAAGAATCATAAGAAATATATCATCAAAGAGGGATCGTCCCTATGGTTTATACAATATAATATTTTGTCTTGCCTGTCTTGGACAGTTTGACCTATAGTCTTGAAGATTTGAGCGACTACGCTCGTGGGCGATTTGGTCGTATCCCTTTAGAAATACTGATATACAGTGTGCTATGCCAACTAACTTATTAAATAATATATATATATATATATATATATATATATATATATGTATTTATATATTTATACGATTTGTGCTTTACGAAGTACTCTAGAATGTTTCACTTATACGACAATGGTCAGCATTATCGTGGGAGGAAACCAAATCGGCTGTCAAAACTCTATTCTGCAGGATGGGCTGTTTGTATAATAATCCCGTTTTCAGAAAGATGTGAATCTGTGCAAACAAGCAAATAATTACACATATACCACATGATGAACGAAATAAATTTGTGAGAAAGAACCTAAGTAAAGTATTACCCTAGCATTATAAACTGTATGCTTTTCATTCTTTACCTTGTCCAAATACTAGATTCGCAACTCATCTACCTGAGGGATTAGTGAGTGATGAACCACTAGGATAACAGCAGCTAGCTGATCCTTTCACACCTATGATTGAAAGTGAACAAATATCAGTTTTAGAAATGGGAGGCTGAAGTTAGCACCACTTTCGTTTTTCGTTATTTGAATGTCAAATATCACGTTTTTCGTTATTCACCATCGTTATTCGGGTCCCGAATAATTGATCGAACTGGCACGTTTTTGGGTAACAACAGTTTCACTTTATGTTACTCGAATGTCGAGTGTCCTGCTAGAACGTTTTTCGTTATTCGACATTCGAATAACATGCTAGCACGATTTTCATTATTCAGTTTTCGAATATCGTGCTAGCAAGTTTTTCGTTACTCTACATTCGAATAACCAAACACGTGCTAGCAGGATTTTCGATATTCCAACAACGGAAGGCAAAAGACTTGAGTTTCGAATGAGGAAATACGGGCCAGCTTCATTGTAACTGTGAACGAGTCAATGAATCAATTATTTGGGACCCGAACGAAAAAATATACTAGCATGCTATTCGATATGTGAATAGCGCAACACGTGTTAACAGGATATTCGAGATTCCAATACCAAAAACTAAAACAATTGATATCAGAATAGTGAAATACCTGTCAGCTACATTGTAACTGTTAATCAATCAATGAATTACTTGTTCGGGTCCCGAATAACGAAAAACGTGCTAGCACGTTTTTTGACATTCGAATGTCATGCAAGCACATTATTCGACATTCGAATAACGAAAAACGACAGCGAAGCAAACTTCAGTCCGCTTTCAGATAATCAGTATTGTCAGTCTATGGTTTATGCACATAAGATGATCGAGCGAATAAATGTTGAATAACCTTTCATAAAACTTTCATAACAAGCCTCATGTAACATTGCAATAGCACTACTGTCAGCATGGGTTATTTGCTCTGGAGGGACTTACTATGCATGGAATATCACAATGTACCACTCTTCTTCAAATGTCGAGGGAATCTTGAAATCTCGGCTAGAAAAACAGCGAAAAGACGATACAAAGTGAACGGCTAAATACAAATCAAATAAATAAATAAATGTAAGTAATCATTTTATCTGTCGATATAGGAATGTGGAAATGGCCCATTCTGGTGTAGTACAGGGCCCACTTGCACGAAGCCCTCCTAACGTTACGAGCACGTAAAGTTACCATGACAATCAGCACTGTAGATATCACATCGTCATGGTAGCTACGTGCGCGAGGTTACGAGGGCTTCGTGCAAGTGCGCCATGATCTTCAAGCGGAATGCTATGGCTTACATTATGACGTATAAATCGGTAGTTATGCAATCCAGTGGATAGTTTAAAGATGGTGGACGATCGTCCACTAGATCTGTAAACATTATCTTCCTCTTGTGATATCTCCATCAGATATCCATGCAAGATATTGGAGTAGATCCTTAGGAATGAAACAATTCTTAATTTAACTCACATAGTGTTTTCTTTCCAAAACATGTATCTTTAATGTTTATTAAAGGGTTTACAATGGACTTTACATGGAAAGAATCACTGCAATATTGTCGTCACGTTTCATGTTCAGAGGACAATAGGGAACGTCCAGTTAGCGACCTTCATTCCACTTCTGATTCGCCTATGATTCCTTATGTAGGACATTTGTCTTGTTCATAATATTCTCCGACCATTGTATTTCGCAGTGTCTTGGGCATGATAATTTTCTAAGTTTCCTATTCAATCGAAATCGTAATTGCTTTTGAAATATAAGATATTAAATATTTGGTGATGATAACATGCATGACGCCGTGCTTTTTTATAATGAACGTGCTTTATTAAATTCATAACTTACATCTGATGAAAAGACATTGTGTTATCTAGATACTCTATGTAATATGTTCCAAACGACAAACTTGTCTTTAGAACGACACGATATTATAGAGGTTAACAAATACAAAACATTAACAAACAGATATCCCTGCTAAGTAGCGACATTGTGCAAAGTTGGGGCCTCCGTGGCCGAGTGTTAAGCATGCTAGCACAAGACAAAAACACAGGAGCCTATCACCAATGAGATTGCTGCGCTATCAAGTTCGGTTTCCTTCTATCATTACACTGGCCGCTGTCGTATAGGCGAAACATTCGTGGGGCGTAGGACACAAGTAAGTAAATACATTTTGAAAAGTGAAATATGTGATGTGCCATTCACGGGAAACTTTATATCGCAGAAATAAAAATGCTTGCATGAAGAAAATAGGGAATTATTCTAGAAACTAAAGCTGGCAAGAACTTTATCAGTTCAGGTGAAACCCCTAGACAAGAGTTTTGCACAAGATGAAAGTTTGCCATTTCACCGTGAAGGAGTATTTGATGTAGATTGATTGACAAGCAAGGAAAGCGTTAAGATCAACTGTATCGAATATCACTGTTGGGATCTGATCACAGTTATAAGCTCGTACCAGCAAATGGTATACAGCCATTCCATCAGCAAGTTCAAGTGAAGTATTATTCCAGTTATTGTCATATGACAAATGTCGATGTCCCTTATCTGTTACTGATTGCCAGTGTCTCGGATATTAACTTGCTAGTCACAGGAATGAATGGATGTAACAGGAAACAAAAAATCCTGCAAAAAAATAAAACAATCCATGTTAGAGAGACAAAGAAAACTGCTCAGCTCTCAGCCGACTTTGGTTCTCTCGAGGTTTATAGAGGTAACGTTGTGATGCCAGGAGGAAATACGTCAGTCAAATATGAGGACCTTAGTGTTATAGATAATGATAGCTACGCTAATGACGCTTCATAAGGATTCTGTGAAAATAATGGTAGTGGCTATGGTGTTTTAAGTTGTCTTGGAAATGGTTCTTTCGAACGTCAACTTGAAACGACCTTCCGTAGTTCACGAGCGGTATGTGGATATAGGACATCACACTTTACAGATTAGCAATACCACGGCTGATGATATCTCCTTGCCTAGCAAACAGTACTAGAGCGTAACAGCCAGTGATGTGTGTCCCAAGCTTTCCCTGATGACCAATCTAGCACTTGTAACGTTCCAAATCAAAACGTTAAGATCGCAAAGTTAATTGGCAGTCCTTCATAGATCTACACCAAGAAATGTTAAATGCTGAAGAAAACGATAGGGTTTTCAGATACCCGAGGGAGAGTCAGAATTTTTTTTAAAATTTTTCCCAGCATATAGGTAGCATGGGCTGTTTAAAAGCACTCTGTATATAAACACGAACTTACATAGTGGAAAAGATTCCAGTTCAGCGCAGTATTATTTTCTAATATTATCTAACATTTCCTCCCCACCCTTTCACTGTTCCACATTACTACCATTGTGTTATCAGGCGTGGTCAGATCCAGAAGTGCGTAAAGGGATTCCCACCAATAGTTTGAGAGAGAAAGATAAATGAAGTATCACTACTTTGTATCGATTACAGACGACTGAATGCGAAAACATTATCTGATGGTCAAACGATGTGGAAAATTTATGATCCCATAGTCTTATTATGGCATTGTTTAAGCTCACCCTTCTGGGCCAGTGCAAAGATTACCACCAGGGTTTTGTTTCTAGGCTTCCGGATGTACTCGGCGTTGGTTACATCTGGCAGCCTTATGCGAGTGGAGCTGGGTTCCATTTGAGTTGACAAACGCGCGAGCGGTATTTCAGCGTTCTATGAATATGTACTTAGCAGTACTTACCGGCAGCTTAGCATATCATGATGACAGCATTGTGTTCTGTAAACCTCAAACAACATCGGATTACCACTCGTAATGTACACATGGCTTTTTCCAAGTCGATAATTGCAAAGATCCATTTTCAAAACAGCTGATGACGCCATTTCCCAAAGGAATACGTTTGAAATAATATATTTATTTATTTGATTTATTTATTTGATTGGTGTTTTACGCCGTACTCAAGAATATTTCACTTATACGACGGAGGCCAGAGTTATGGTAAGAGGAAACCGGACAAATTAAGGGGGAAACCCACCCACAGGTTGCTGGGCTACCTTCCCGTGAAATAATGTACCATTGCTAAATAAAGCTAATAGCATGTAAGAAAGAAGCTGACAACAGTTTTCACAGATACTGTAAAGACAGCGGATGTCCCAGACAGTAAGATATAAGTAAATCATAAAACCAGTCAAAGAAGACCTCAAAGATGCTGTAACTGTGCTTAGGGGCATAAAAGAATTTGCAATGGGATGAAACCACAAGAGTGCAATATTAAGACAAAGCTCAAGATGACAGGCTAATGATCCTCAGTGGCGGACCATGTACGGAAACTGTTAAATTTCTTGAAGTCCTACCTGCGTCAGATATCTGGCCTTAGCCTCAGCTAAATCACCTATAATAAAGCACAACAGGGCGAATAAGTCTCCAAAGATATTACTCAAAAGAACAGACCACATGTAAAACAAAGCACGCATCATCTGAAAGGCCATTTCGTGCTTATCCCAAATATGGTTTTTGTTGGTTTTTTTTGGCATTTTTTCCAGTGATTAAAGCGGAAATAAAGACTGAGGCGCTAAGGTGCTCTTTTTCGAAACATATTGACCAGGCTGAAGCATATTGACGTCACAGATTCCTTTTAGCTGTAAAAACCCTCTGATTGATATATGTTCTGTGTGGATGTATATGCAGCACAACACACGTATCTGTATTTAATATGAAAATACATATACATGCATAAAGGTTACAGCGAGTTTCGCAGCAAAAATAGAATGTGTCACGTCATTGTGCTACAACCCGTTTGATATGATTATAAATGTCTATCGTATTATCTCTTTCTTTATTTCCCTTTTAATCCCTGTAAAAAAAAATGCCAAAAACAAAAATCAAAAGAATGAAGGCACGAAATGGCCTTTTAGGAGGGAGCCTGCTCTTTTAACATCATGCATATTAATCACTATTTCATCAATCCATTTATATCGTCATCAAGACGAGCTTCATCAACGAGCTTCTGGAAATATATCGCAGGGAAGGACTTGTTGGTCATTCTGTGTAAAGAACAATGTATGAATATAATTCACCTAAATAGAAAATGCTCGAGAGGTTTTCAAATCACATTTCATTGACTTGGGTTTTAAGGGATATTAGCCCTTGCGATTCACCCAATGCGTGTAGCCATTTGTCAACCATCACACCCTCGGTACTATTCGAGCACCACGGTCTATGTGACAGCGTGCATTAATCAGGACCCTGCTGGTTAATAAAACATCGTCGAGGCCTGGTCCCTTTGCATCGCATTTTTTTTTTACGTAATAAGGCTTAAGCCGTGGTGCTGGGTGTGTGTAAGGCTTAAGCCGTGGTGCTGGGTGTGTGTAAGGCTTAAGCCGTGGTGCTGGGTGTGTGTAAGGCTTAAGCCGTGGTGCTGGGTGTGTGTAAGGCTTAAGCCGTGGTGCTGGGTGTGTGTAAGGCTTAAGCCGTGGTGCTGGGTGTGTGTAAGTTGCCACTGCTCATGCATACATGGTACTTTTGAAAAGGTAAGAACAAAAACCTAACTGGGGTAACTGGACAAGATGTCGTGTTATGGATAATTTATGGGTGTGATAATTTTGGCAAGTGCTACATTGTCGTCGCTGCTCTGGTTTTACCCTGTATGTTGTAGACGATTATACTGTAGAAGCATTTTCTTGTCACACAAGCCATCCATACGGTCAGGTAGGTTAGGTGTTGAAACCTTTTCCTTGTGCTAAGCGAGACTATAGCCGAAATAAACATCGATCTATCACGTTTATATGTTCCATGTCAACGGGTCCTTTTTTGTTAAGAATAATATTAAATTTAAATATTTGTATTTTACAACTATTTTCGCCTAGACACTTTTTGGATGCATTTGCAGTCAATTCCTTTTCTAGGTTTACGAACATATAGCTGTGAAAGAAAAGTTTTAATGTCTTTGGAAGTGAACTTTGGCGTCGGAACCGATATCCGTATAACAGCCGTTAATCAAAATGGGCGTTCCCTAAAACGACAAATAACACAAACCAACATAGAAATAAGAAAGTGTATGAAATATTAAAAAATTAGGACGGATTCATGTAAGGAAAAGACGCAGTGAATATTCTAGGCGGATGAATAAAATCAGTATCCAAGTCGTGTATCATTTAAGTATATGTGGTGTCGATAGTCATGTATCTCAGTTGCGCTTTGATTACAACTGTTCAAATACCCAACCCGGCGATCACATTCAACACGATGAACAGACCGCCCGAAGACCCTTACAAGTGAAGAAAAAAAAGCAAATTGTCAAGGAAGATGTTTTCTAAAGTTATCCCAACTCAGTATTGTATAGGCTCTTGTATCCATTTTATTGCGTCTATGTAGTTATTTATGATCAGTTGCAATCAAAGCGCAAGTGAGATACACACTATTCCTATTCCATTCAGGCCATTTGCATTAGAGGTCATGCTTAGATCACCAGCCCGTGATATTGAGAATGTATAGGTTCAAATTCATGCAACTCATTTCTAGTATCTGAAGTATTAAAGTTATTATATATTATGTATAAGATACCGATGGGAAATATTTATACACAGGAACTACATGGATTTATTCATGTACTTGATGTAGCTTAACATCATGCCCAAGAATGTTGCGCTGATTCAATGGCCTTCGCTTTTTTAGATTGAAGAAATCAATATGCCCATTGTAAAACATCGACCTTTGATAACTTAGTGACGAACTTTCCCACATGTCACGTACGCACAGATGAACAGAACACGCACGTGGAAGAAAAGTGGCCTTCAACAAACATTATAAACTGCGGAAACTGTTATCGGAGCGTGAGTTAAACAGCGTGAATTTAAAGAAGTGTAACGTAAATTGTAGTGAAAAGAGTAAGGTTTGAAGATTTCAAAAACACCATTCCATAATGTTATAGACGTTCGCTAATTAACGTATGCTTCATCGCCAACCTCATGTGTCTGTTAGAAGACGCCAACACGTTAATACGACATTACATTTCTGCTTTAGGACCATAGAAATATCGGCGTAACGCCACAGGTGAACCACATGATCAATATGGTCAACAAAACCCATCATACAATCAAAACATTTGACTGTGTTTAATTTGGTGAAAAAAATCTATAAACAAATCAGTGAAGGGTGACAGATAAGGTGAGAAATCGAGGAAAGTGTCCCCTTTGTTCTGCATCTGCAAACGCCAGGACGACTTACGACGCCACTAGTGGGAGAGAGGAGTCCCTCAGACGAATTGAGCTTGGTTGGATGGATTCACAGTTTAACGTTCAAGCAAATCGGAGCACTACAAGGCGGTAGCACCCGGCATCTAAGTGTTCTTAGATAAAAGACGGGAGAGGAAACCGCTGACATTGGAAAACTCCTGTCCTTTATGGACGGTATTTCCTCAAAGGGACCTATGGCAGACTTCGAGTTTTTGGTTCGTGATTTCCAACCAAAGGTTATCAACAATCAGTCGGTATGTGAGCTGTTTGAATCTACACAAGACAAACTTTGCAAAAGGTCACAAAACCCACTGCAGAATCAAACTCTTCTTCTTTAGATGATGCCAGTTTGAATTCAGATTTGGAGACATTGCCCAACATCCCACCCATAACCCCAAGTAAGTACACATCAAGCAGTTTGAACCAGGTAAGTATAGTAAGTGACAATGGTTACAGAATGTGTACTTACGTCTGTCATCGTTTCTCTACTTTGTCTGGTTCTTCTGTTCGAATTACGCAATGCTTCTTCACTTTTTCTTAGACTACATTACAACCAATATACCTTAGTAGCCACAGCGGCAAGTCATTTTTTTTAAATTTTGTTGTCTTTTAATCTTCATGGATTGATGCAAAGTACAAACAGCTGAAATGATGAGTGCTGGGACATGCACGGACTATGTTACATAACCGGGAAATTGTTATGACTATATATTTTGTTTCACCAAAGCACTGACATTACATTCTTTCCTTTCTTTTTCGTAATTCTTAACACCGATAGCCAGCTTCAAATCAACACCATGGTGGAAGATGCACAACACTCTATGTTTCAGGAATCCAGTGGCACTCCATCGGTTGTGTTTAACAGATTAGCAGCTCGGAGAAAATGTCTGCAGCTGTTGTGTAATATTTTTCCTCTGAACTGTAAACTGTAAGTAATTTTGGACTCCTTTCTTCCTGTTTATCAATGTTTTTCGCCATGAAATCTGCATGGTTACATGCTGTTATGAAAATAGATTTTCAGGGAACATACCAGGTATGTTTTGCACGTCAAATATACACCTGTAAAAAATATGACAATGACATGTATTTTCTATTAATCTGGAGATTTAACTTGGTGAAGTGGCAACTAACGTCAGTTGTTATTTGTTATTGTCCCATCTTATACGATGCCTTTTGAAAACCTAATGAAACAAGAAGATTTTAAGAAGAGATTGTTTCACAATAACCATATACAGAGAGTCGTGCACTAAAAGAAACAAACAGATCCCAACAGCCGGTTACACAGGTACGAGAATATGCGGCGCAATCAGTCCAGAGAGAGGAGGGAAAGATAAATCAGCCTGTTGAACAGAGAAGTCAATCAGCTAGGCCTATTTATGTCGGTGTTGTCAAAATAAAGGAACTGATTTTCATTTATGGTGAACATTTTCTTTTAATGTTTCTACAGTGCCTTCCAAGTTTACTTGACTTTATATGGTATTAGTGATAATGCACATTTTTGAATCGAGCTTTGGTTTGAAGTACTTTATTCCAATGTACCTTACGGCTTTGAAGTGATACTATCATTAAACTCATTACATGTTTCAAGCTCATGTCTTCAACACTGTTTGCAGCTTCAAACTGCTACGGGTCATAAATATAACTATGTTTTGTGCATGTGTGTCTATTCAGAAGATGTTATATCAGATATGCTGATGTATTAATGCTTTTTTTGCCAGATGATTGCTTCTGGGAGTCCACAATTACAAGAAATAGAAACACACCTGGTGCCAAGTGCAATGCTTGTTGATTTAAATGAAGACCAAGATGTCTTTATTTCAAAGGCCACAGAAAATACAGATGCGACTGAACTTGACAGTGATATTAAAAAAAGTAATGTCTGTAATATGTTATAAATAATAAAGATTTTGAAATAGCTCTCCTTTTTACACATATGCTGATGGACAGAGAGCGCCCAGTTGAAATCTTTTGACATTGTGCCGATATAGTCCTCATACATGTATCCAAAACCAGACTCACATGTATATGCAATGTGGCGGGTTTCAGATGGAACGGGGGTGCCACGTGTGGATATTAGTTTATGTTGAAAACATGGTGAATAAATATGCCTTTAATGGCAGCAAAACCATACCTTTCTGGGAAACGTTTGTTTTTATTGAACTCTAGACCGTTACTTTATTTAATCTTCAGCCAAGGATCCGTGTTGAAACGTCATAGGTCACCTCCCAATTTTACTGTATACATTTCACTCTGTAACTCTCAATCCACTACTGTATCTAGTGTACGGGCTGTTTTATAAGTAAACATGTCTTATCACTGATATTAAGACAAACACGCCCGTAACATGCATTTATGTCAAATATTTCCGTACTCGTGCTATTCTTCGACTGAACCATCGAGAATTCACATAAGAAACGATTAAGGGTTGGTTGAATGATATATATAACTTCCATTACATTTAACTAATGCCAGTGTAAATATTGGCCAGTAAAAGAACAGGAGATATAGCTGTTCTTATGACCTAAATGTATAGTCGTGGAATGTAGTGGTCAGAGGATTGGCAGTGTCTAGATATATAGGGTTTACATGCGGAGTCTAAGCATGCATTCAGATACGTCGTAGCAAAGTTGTACTTGTGAAATGGACTCTTGAACTACAGCAGCGGAGCAAAACTGCGCCTGGTTTTTATCCCACAAACTCTCCATCAGAGTTCCGATTTTCCAACAGGTGTTCAAAGATATCGATCCAAAAACTGGATACATTGCCGTCTTAAAAACGCCCACCAGCTTTCAGTTCTCTGATTTGTAACACTAGTCTCATCTGCGTAAGGAGCTGCTGATTGGTCGCTGTAACATTACGCCCTATAGGAATTGCTGCAGCTCGCGAATTAGCACGTTTTCCGCGCAAAAATCTCCCTTTCCAGGACGAGGAACGTCTCCGGCATCTCGAATAGCTTCCATGTAGTAAACTCCAACAATTTTCGGATCGTTATTACTTGAGTGAATATTCAACCAAATTCTCCTTGAAAATCCACAAATACATTCAAGGATGTATCAACGTGCCACACAACGTTGGGGCCTGTTGCAAAATAGATTCGGCATTCTAAACGCCTTGCTCTCCTGAGTTCCACACGAGCTGGATCAAGTATTCAAAGAACGTTTCTCACATCTTCCATTCTTACTCTTAATCCTTCCTGGTTTACATTTATAATACATAATCCGGTAGCCGTGTAGTTGTCCAGACTTTTCCAGTTGAGCTTGAATGAAGTCAACTACATGTGCCGGACGGCTATAGTCTTTTTTGACAGCCCATATGTCTTTAAAATTCGTATAAGCTTCCTCGTTGATCGTTCTAATGAATGACTTTCATAAGCTGTTTCAGTTATTGTTAGACTTTTCTCAAAATATTTGGTTATTATGGAGTTACCCTCGTCTATGGTTGCTATATTGCAAATTTTATGGCCAATGATTTGTGGCTGGTTGATTAAGTCCAGGGCAAGGTCTTTGAAACTCAGGGCCCCAATTTTGAAATTCTTTGAAGCATGCTGTTGTCAGATCCACCATGTGAAAATGTGATGATTTTAATCTCCGCCACGGAATATTGATTAGAAAAATATTGTGTCCAGGATATACTCCATCAAACGCTTTCACTCTAAGTTTGCAGAGAGTATAACACACTTGCAGGCAAATATAGATAGAGCGTTCTCGATCTCTGATCTGCATCACATGGTATCTAATTCCGCTTCACCCGGGGCTACCGGTGGCGGAAGCATTGATGTTTATTTCATTAACACGCTCTATTCATTAACAGTAGGAATCAAAGCGAGATACTTTTGTTTGTATTTGGCCGGAAAGGTATGCAGTATCGACCCTCTTCCCTGCAACATTGAAAACTGATGGCTGCTTTTCTTCTACATGTTTAACACCAGGTTAATAATTGACAAGAGCCAGGATGTGACGGATTACGTGTATAAAGAGTAACCATTTTACCATCTGTCACTCTAGTAGTTGATGCTCTGGTTTTACTCTCCCTGTTGGACTCGGCTTAATAATATTCTACTCTGTAAATTTCGATGTTTACTTTATAAACACTTATATGCATCAGATATTAAACACTTGGGTATAATATCACAATAGTATAGACCTATATACATGTCTTAGACACTTATGTTGAATATATTTGAGTGTTTATTGAACACACTTGTTTGAAGTTTAATCACACAATAAATGCGTTGGTCATTTTACAGTGTAATTCGGCTTCTCCCGGGGCTAGGGGCCATATGTTCATCATGCATGTTGAACAACACTGGATATATGAACAGTTGCAATCAAAGCGTTACTGAGGTACATATTCCACTAACGACATCATATATACTAAAATGGTGCACAATTTGGCTGCAGATTTCATTCATACACCTATATGTAGAACATTCGTTGCGCCTTTTTATGATCATTGAAAACTGTTGATTGCTTCTCGTTGCATGAATCGATCCAAATTTTTTTTATACTTTCTTTACAGTTATTTGGTGGTTTGTGTTATTCGTCATTTTTGAAACTGCATTGTCTTGCGATCATTGACTCGGAATGCTCAGTTTGCTTGACCCTGGTTTCGATGCAAAAGTTGTACTACATGTGCTTTTGAGAACTAGTGTTTTATGGGGCTTTTCGGAAATGGATCTAGGATCGATTATCGACTTGGAAAGACCCCTTTCGAGTGGGACACGAATGTCTGCTAGTGAAACTGGACGGCAGGCCGACTGACTTCCATGAGGAAGTCCTCTAATCAATCAAGTGATGTCCGATGAAGCTGGTTGTTCCTGAAGCCTATACAGAAGGATGAGCGTAGAAAACCTTTAGAATACCAAGAATGTTGGGATCGAGACACACATCCATATACAATCCACCGACCATAATTTGTGTTCCGGCCAATAGTCGCAAATAGTCGACTAATTTCCAAAACAACGTTTAACGCAAACTACCAATAAGTAAGTAAGTATATGAAGTCAGAAATTAGGATAGATTCATGTAAAGGGAGGGAATTAACAGTCTTCAGTGATGACGGATATAACATCAGAAATGCTAAAGGCGAATGATAATAATCGGCATATAGATCGTGTACGATGCCAGTTAATAAGTTATCGTTAGTCAAAGTATGTATCTTCTTTGGGCTTTTTTCTTGTAGCTGTACGCTTATAGATCCGACCTAGTGATCTTATTCAACTCGATGAATATGCGGCCCGTCATACCGGATTGAACGGAATTATGAAACAGAGTGCCTGACATTCTGGACATTCCATCTTTACTTAAAAAAAGAACCGTAAGCCCTATATACTCATTGCAAAATTTCAGAAACTTCACTAAGAATGAACGTGTTTGAAGGAATATCTTCGACACACTGGTTGGGTCACTTAATTGGGTGTGGTAATAGTATAGCACGCACCTATATATTGTTCGTGAGACCTTGTGTCCTCCTCCGCGTCAGAATGAAGTTCTGGGGCCAGTTTAATGAATAACATTTCAGCCGGGTGAGCCTTACCTACCATGGCAACCTATGTTATACAGATATGAAGGACACTTAGCTAAGTCCTAATTAACACCAAGTGTGCTTCATGAAACTGGAACCCCATTGGTTTTCTCACAAGGAAACAAGGCAGAGATAGGTTTTTGAGTAGTTGCTAGCTATATGGATCACCTAACTCACTTGGTTTTTAAAACGTATCCTACGATCAACAAATCGCCGCGCGCTGTTGCAAACCCATACTCTTCAATATAAAAGGCTACATCATGGGGGTTAAAACCAGAGCGGTGAAAACTAAATCAGTGAAATATGGTTTCTTGTGAATTTCATCTTCACCTTTATGGCATAGAATTCAAGTTGGTTACAGACCACCAACTGTTCTAGCTCATCTACGGTCCAGCCTCCCTACCGTCTGCACGTTCTGAACGTTGGTTACTAGAATATGATTACAGCCATACAGTTTCAAAATGGTTTATAAACCAAACAACAAAATGTTGACGAATTGCTTTTCAAAGTTTTACAAGAAAAAAAGATTGTGAATTAGAGAAGAAATATAGCTGAGAACTATATTTGTTTCGTGGCAAATTCGTCTGTTCCAAAATCTCCTTACAAGTCTGCGTCTGACCTCGAACTGACTACACTACCAGAGCGTATTCAGCGAGGGGAGTTGAATTCTTGCCCACCCGCGTACAGAGTTTGCAGACACGAGTTTTCTGTATAAAATAACGTTACCTTCCTTGGAAACCGAATTGTAGTTTGCGCGTTAATACGCTGAAATTGGCTCACCAAGGTCACATGGGTATCGTGAAAATGAAGCAGAGAGTCGGTATCAAATTGACATGCTTGCCAGACAAATGGACCGGAATCACGACTCGAGCCATTGAAACCTACAAAAATGCCGAAACATCCATGGGATCCCATTGCAGTTGATCTCTGTGGACCGTTACCTAGTGGCGACACGTTGATAATAGTGGTTGACTACCACTCCAGCTTTGTAGAAGTAGGGATTACAAAATCCACCAGGAGTTTCAAAATCGTGAGATACCTGAACTCGCTCTTCGCTACCAACTGACTGCCAAAAGTCTTGACCTCGGACAATGGCCCACAATTCATTTCAGATGAGTTTAGTATGTTCATGAATGAGAAAGGTATTACACACCGCAGGGTAACCGCCACCCCCCTCCCCCATCCCCCCAACGTTGAGATGGAGAGATTTAATAGGAACCTCAAAGCTGCTGTAAAGAAAGCGAGAACTGAAACAAAGAGTGGAAAGATTCTCTGTTAGAGTACTTGTTTGCCTGCTGAAACACCCTGCATTCCGCTATACAGGTGTTGCTCCTTCATTTCTACTGTTCAACCGCGATGCTCGCGATGGTTTGCCTACCTGTAGAACGTTATGGAAATCCAAAAGCCCTCAAAAACGAGAGTGGCAAAGATTCGCAAACGTGATTTTGATTACAAACAAAAATGGAAAGAGTACACCGATCAGAAAAGACGAGGTGACAAAGCCTTAGTGCGATAGCGAAAATACAATTTGCTATCACCACGTTTTCGTCCTGAACCGATCAGAAAAGACGAGGTGACAAAGCCTTAGTGCGATAGCGAAAATACAATTTGCTATCACCACGTTTTCGTCCTGAACCATTCAAAGGGATTCATGTCTCAGGAAGCCAGCTTAATTTGCTTTCTTTGAAAACAACAAAGTACTCAGGCGAAACTCTTGTAAGTTTCGCAGATTTACAGGCCACACAACGTGCAAACTGATTGTGCACGGCGAGTTAGACGATTTGTCTGAAAAAAAAAAACAAAACAAAAACAAAACAAACACAATGTCGTTACTGACCAAATAGTATCTAGACAACCAAATCGTTTTACAGATTTTCATATGTACTAGACTGTGCATTATAATTCATTTGATTAAAATCTCCAACAGATGCACTGTATTAATTATATTGTAATGTAAGATTGATGAAACTTTATTTTGTTTTGAATTCCATTGTATGGTATGTTAAGCTATACTTCAGCCCAGTTATTTTATCTTTGCTGAACTAAAAGTTTATTTTATGGTTCTGATATCGAATGGATTCTTGATTTTGTGTTTAATTCAATGTTTTGCATAATTTGAATTACATCAATACCCCGGTATGTGTGTTAATTAGAATGCCATACATGTACATGGTTTCTAAACAGTGATGTTGTGTTTGCAGATTTTAATGTATAACGTCATTCCTTGCATCGTACTTCTGAACTCAATGATTTTATGACAAATCTGTCACGTGATTTGTATGATGTCACATTTCCTTGTGTTTGGCCATGTGCAGAATAAAATGTCTCTCTGCATTGGATACATGATCCATTAATTCTTGATGTCGGCTCTCATCGAAGTCGACACACATAAACGGGTGGTCATTCTTAAGGGACCCTTGATATCAAAGCGCTCTTCTGAGTATATAGTCGACCTAGTATTGACACCACACGTTCAAATCCAGCCGATTTTGTCGTCGTGTATAGTAGGCCTACTCTACATTAGGCTTAACCCTGTAGGAAGCCTACACAGAAAACGGTAAAATAGATTTGTTCATAAATACAACATAAAATGCTTCCATTAGGCCTGTTTTTGATACTCCATGTACAAAGATACATGCATTTATGAAATTGCAATTTGGCCTAATTCAGACTAACTACGACGAATAGGCCTACCGGTTTACGCCTAATCGTCTAACAGCGCCTCGTCTATAAATCTCTAATTGTAACTCGGCACTTAACACCGTGGGCGTTTTTAATGAATCATTAAACCTTGCTAATTCCAACGATATAACCATTGTCCAGCCCTAGTTTGGCCTACATATCAATATTAATATGTGTATATTATAATTCATCTGAATTAGATACCGTACTTTCTGGCAAAAATAAATGTAAGGAAATTAGAAAGAATTATGTTTTTTTAAACTTCTTTAAGTGAACTCAGCTCAGTACCCAGCGACAGTTGTTTGCTGCTAGCATGGATAACAGCAGGTCATTATTTCGCACTACTTAAACCATGTTCTGATCGAATTCACTGTAAACGCATGACTCTTGATTATTTAAGTTTTAGGTGGTTAAACGACGTGACTATCATCCTGTTGACACAAACAGTCTATATACACTTTTTCTTTTTGTAAAGATGTATGTAGTAATCTCTATAACGTTATAAACCATTGTCGATTCTGTCGATTTCTGAGTAAAATGTTTTAGGCACACCGTTTCGCCATGTGGGACGGCCTAAAAGATTGTCCACTCACAAGACCGACAACGTAGTGACTTGGGGTATGAGGACCTAAATTGTTAAAATTGGACGAGTATTTGCTGAGAAATCGCTTAATTTCTGACTGCGACCACTGTTGCCGACCGATTCACGGTATGCGGCTGAAATAAAAATAGCCCGGATGCCAGGCCGTAATACACGCGCCTCTACTTTCCTCTGTACCAGCGAGTATAGGTGTTCCAGGTTATGGCATCCAAAAAGCAACAGGTATAAAACAGTCTGGGCTAAGTTTTTTCATATTGCCACTGACACTTCGTTTCAGGGAATTGAGTTTCAACATAATGTTGTTATCTGTGCTTGCCCAATCTGAACAACTCCTGTATAAACACATCCTTGCCCCACGAAAACTGAACACTGGATAAGCACTTCACGGGTCAATTAAATTAAACGTTGAAGCTCATCTATGAATTTCTGATACATGTTTACATGTTGAGGCAGGTAAATACCAGAAATTATTGAAGACAGACCTTGATGTTAAATTTAACTGGGGTATAGTGAACATGAGGGTTTTGTCACATGGTAAGGTGACGTCAATTCGTTGAAAAATGTCCTTTTCTCAATGAACATCGGAAAAGTGGGTCAGCGACGACCAGTAGCTCAACCTACTCTTTACAAATCCCTTTTACTGAATTATTCACAATCTGCCATCAGCACCTTTATATCAGAGTTGAGAGATGTACATGTACTGTACATGTGACGTATGAGATCTTGTTGCACGTGTATCGTGCGGTATGTGTAATCAGGACTTTGACTGTTAAAGATTTCCCATGACTTTTAAAGAATCGGTTGGTGCCTTTGTGGTTTGGAGGGAAGCAGTCAATTGTTCACCTCTCCCAGTCCCAGAAGAAAAGCTTTTACATGTATGTCATAGTGTGGATCATTAAGTGAAGCATTTATTCAGTAGTGGGCTCAGATGATTCAAGTCCTGGCTTGATACAGCTGTCAATCCCTTTACCACTAATGTTGCAACTTTGAATCCAGTTTTTGATATTTCGGCTACAGCTTTAAGTCAAGAGATTTGTCAGGGCCTGGCCTAGACACAGAATTGCAGCTCTCCATTTATAAAACCGCTAATTTGCAGAGAGCTACAGAGTGAAAACTGCAAACGTTCAGCTCCAGTCTAATTAAAAACGAGGTTAGATGGCAATATGGCTTGTTACATGTAGAAACGGGGAGTACCTTGCTTCATGCAGAAATATTGGCAGTATCACAGGGCTGAAAACAAAAAAAGTGTAAATTTTTTTTCATATGCATATGGCCTACAATAGAAATAGAGTGCAGTCCATGGTGGATACCTACCCTTATGGAGCCTCATTAGGGATGAAAATTCACAACATTTCAACTTTTCCACAAAAAATATTTAATTCAGCAGATTTGAAGACTTCCACACTCTCCACAGTGCAGGTGAAATTGCATGTTGTAAAACTACTTTTTGGTACAACTTATTTTTGTCCTCAGAAGCCATGCCGCAGCACAGAGTCCCAGAGAAGCCATGGGGATGAAGAACTGGAAAAAACCATGAGAGACACCAAATCCCTTGAGGTTTGTCAAAAAGTTAACTTGATACAAGTAGAGAAACAACATTGCCAGGAGAAGTGCTTGAGACTTTGGAAAGACTGCACATAGGGAAAGTATTTATGGCATTTCTGCATTTAGTTCAGGCCAGCCTTAAAATTATGTTCGTTGGGTGTAACCCGACTGACCCTCTTAAAAAGAGCCCTACTCAAAAGATTTTAATGGGTATATTAATAAAAGATTCTTTTTTTTATATTGTTCTTTCCATGTTGATTTCTTTGAAATCCCTATATTTTTCAAGAACCAGAACAGAAAAAAATAGAATTCCCTATTGACCAACCCTGTTTTTACCTAAAGAGTCAGGGTACACCCAACAAACAGTTTTTTTAAGGATAATCTCAACATTTGTAGTATGTTGTATATACTATGTAATTTACAGGCTCATGTTTGCCGGTTATTTGTTTAATGCTGAAGTGAAGAAAGGGTGAAAAAAAAAGAAGGGTTACATGGGTTAAATGTCTTACCTTTGGCAAGTTACTGACAAAGTTACTGATATTGTACAGAAATGTAGCGCATATTACTGAACGATAAGTCAGTGGTCTTCAGTGAACTTACAGCATGCAAACCCTGCACAATTAGTGCCATTGACAGCTTAGTTTCATCAAGGCTTAAGCACTCAGTCTCACCAGTCATCGTTCGCGGATTATATTGTGTGAATTAATGAATGGGATGCTTATCTGTAACTAGTACAGATGTGTGTCCATTCCAGTCCTAATTTACGTTTCCCTTAAACCTGTGTTGCATAAAAAGGTCATGTATATTAATGAAATCAGGTGAGAATTAATGGATGGGACATTTACTGGCCTTGACAGCTAAGACACAATTTGTGAACATCTGGAATTCCTACTGAGTGCCAGCAGATGTTAAATTTGGTCAGTAACCTAATCACACTGGGCTATACGTACTCTGCAAGAGCAAAACATATATACATTTACCTTATTTGAGCCAAAAATTCTGTCCTAAGGTTTTGTTTTTTTTTTGAGAGGTAGATAAAGTCCATAAATTGGTACTTTTGTTGTTTAACCTTTTGTGTGATATACAGCTTAATTACATCAGATGATGGGATTACATATTGTAATTTATACCACTGACGCACCAAAAATGAATGCGCGCTGCACATCAATTTGCATTGGATATGGTTTTGGACACACCAGATTCGGTTATAGGTATGCATCGATGCGCATCCATATAGGTGTGTGGTGTGAGGAAATCGATTTGATTCTGTTCGGTTTGGTTATTCGGTGTGTTATCAGGAATTCGGTTATTTTTCACTAAACTCATTTTGATTATGACTGCGCACGTGCATATTTTCACGTGCATATCACGTGCACGTGATTTTCCTAGCTATGCCAAGAGGAAAGATGCACCGTGATGTCTTTGGAAGGAATTCTCGTCAAACAGGACTTTAGAACTGCATTGAACTGAATCCATTGTGTCCACTTCAGTCCACATCGATGCTCATTGCAATGCTGTCATGGCTGTATGTCCAGGGAAAATCTGTTCCGATTGAATGGGAATTGATTTGAATCGATGCTAACTGAATAAAACCGTATTTGTTGTGTCAGTGCTTTAAAGTGGTTACATTCAGGGTGGAGCATGTCAGGTAATTGTTTATTTAAACAGTAAAATTGTAAGTTACAAATGGCTGCAACTACACATACGGTAAAATACCGAAAATGTCTCCCCAAAAATGAAATCTTTAGAGGCAAATAAATGTTGTTGAATAATTATTTTAGGGGGCTGAAATTTACACTTTTCTAGAAGAAAACTTAGTTCTGCATGAAAGTTAATGTCATCAGTGGTTCAAATCTTTGTGCTGCCATTTTTGTCTTTAAAATCAACTATCCTGTAAGATATAAAATGTAAAACCTCAATCAGCTATACGATCCAGTGATGTACCGATTATGTGTGTGTTTGATTGTAGGAGCAGGCCGAGCAGTTTGAGAGAGAGCTGTGTTGGTGTATAGAGCAGTTAGAGTTAGGACTGTCCACAAGGGCACCAGATTCCAGGCAGGGTGAGATTTCTTCCTTCAGTCCTAATTAACTCGTATGTGTACAGTCCAGGTCATCCCTCGAAAACTGTTTGTTACGTATAACTTGACCCTATGAGAGAAAATAAGCTTGGTCAGTAGTGAATTCTTTTTTTTCAATTCTGCCTGTGGAAAAAGATAGGGATTTTAAAGAATTTAACATGAAAAGAAAAAATAAAAAAATTTTTTTTCAAAATGTGGTGGGATTTGACTTAGTGCAGCTTTTTGTTTGCATGTGTACATGTATATAATTTCTTTCTCAGCTCGGGAAGGTGTGAAAGTTTTGAGGGTGTTGCGTAATCCAAAGACATTGTTGGTGAAGAAGCGTCAGGTGATGAGAACTACCTTCGGGGATTACAGGAAAAAGATTGAGGCCGAAGAGAGGAAGCTTGCAGCAAGTAGGTCAAGTGATGATGAAGGCTAACAGAGTTATCACTGATTGGCTGTCAGAGGAGATAGGACACCCCAGGTTAAAGCTGTTGTGTTTTTGCAAATTGAAACTTTGCCATTCAGGGCTCATTTGTTGCTTGAATTGTCTATAGCGTTTACTTTCGGGACAGTGGATGGACAAGTAACCAGTGAGGCCGTCGATTTCTATGCAGCTCTTCCTGGTTGAGCTGTGGCTTTAAGTCAGGAGGTTTGTCAGATACTTGGTGAATGGCAGTGGTTTAACTGGGGCACTCAGGTTTGCTCCACCCTGTGTGTTGCTCACATGCCGTGTTCTCGTTAAACCTCAACCATATGTACCCACTCAAATTACACATATTCTGCAAATCTTAAAATAGACTGAATTTGTAACAAAAGTGTACATTGCATAGGATGTCATTTTCACTCTTTTATTACGGCATTTCTGGCAGTCTTGCACATTTCCCTTGCCTCAGATGTACCAGGTATATCCTGACTGTGATGCGTGGTTTTTAGGGTGATGTGGAACACAGATGTTTTATCCAAGCATGCTCTCAATTCAGCTCAAGAACTTACACACAGCTGTCATGTGCATCTCAGCATGCATTGTATAATTATGGAAATGATCATCTTATTTATTTATTTATTTGGTTGTTGTTTATTGTCATGCTCAAGAATTTTTCACTTAGATGATGACAGTTTTATGGGTCGAGATACACCCCTGTGCCTCGGGTAAACCACTGACAGGTTGTTGATGAACTTTACCACACATGACATACAAGTATGTGTATGCATGCCACATTGGTGGGACACAAGTGGTCTTTGGTGAACAGTAGACGGCGTAAAGGTTCACACAAGTGTTATGTTTAGGGCAAGCAACAGGACTGGTCGGCCCAGTGTCTAGGCAGGGTGTCATGTCTGGTGTCAGCAGCATCATGTTCCAGTGGTGGAAGCACTGTGGCAGCATGGAAAATTGTTGAGAGTAATGTAAAACCCCAAGCATATATACATACAATGCATACACACGTGTTGTGAGCTTGACACGGTCACCAGTATTGTTGGAAATTTTAAAGATGTTGTTTTGTAATGAGTATAAACCATGTGATTTCAGAAGCCAGTAAAATATCCCTGACAACCCCTAAATCCACCAATCAGTCAAAGGTTTACAGACTCTGTCAAACCAAGCAGGTAGATTCCCAGGCGAATACAAATCAGCAGGTAGATGGTGCGAACACAGAAGACAGTTGTGCGCAGGAGAGGAAAGGAACTGAACGTCTTCGTGTGAGCAAAGAGTTCATTCGAGGTAAACTGCAACACCTCCACATTTCAAAAAATTTGTCTTTGTTTAAAACTGTGGAATCTGTGTGAAAAATAATTTGTTGAGTGAGCGGGTTGTTTGTAACTGATCTACTGTGAAACCAGATCTGCCAGTTTAGGAACAACTCACCGCCACAGATAATATGTGAAGCATACATGCAAGTAGTAGAGCAGTGTAAAGGTGGTACTAGAGCTAATGAAAGTGCAATGAAGTGTGAGCGTGTTTATTGGTTTTTTCAGTTGTATGCAAAGTCCTGCATCAGTTAGTTAGAATAACATATAGTTGCAAGGAATCATAGGATACAGTGTGTGAGACAAGCAAAATTTCGACCTAAATGTCAGCCACTGTGGTGACGTGATTCTTAACAACAAGGTGTTAGGTTACAGATTAAGCTAACAAAGAACTCGTCAGTTGCTCTACCAGGGCACGAGGCCTGACTGGATTAACGGGGGCTTCACAGCTAACAGTTAAAACATATCTAGTTGTGCTGTGACAAATATGGAGCATTAATTTCTGCAGCCATGGATGAAAAGATGAATGTGGTTACCGAGAAATTGTTCTTTTGAGACAGGTGACCAGAACAGACGACCAGAACAGGTGACCATTGATGTAGAAGTACTCAGTGTATTATTATTTTCTTTTCTGACACTCATCGCAACCCTGAGTCCATCACCCGTGCTCAATAAAATCACCTCAGATCTCGGAACTTGAGGTTGATGAAACAGTTCTTGATGAGATCCGCGCTCATGTCACCCAATCTTAAGTGTATTCAAAATCAACAAAAATGAAAATTTTGTATGCTCTTTATCGCTTGTATTCTGACGATTTAAGTAGAGCCTACATATGACAATGAAAACGTCGAAGTTTTCAAGATGTTTTTCATGCCAGAACTCCACTACATTTCACGACCTAGGTAACGAGACTTTTCAAAATGGCTGCCAATGGTGAGCCGTTTGGTACACGTACTAAAGGCTCTCAGCTAATGTCACCGCAAAACAGTTTTATCAGAAAAGGTAGTGTTTGAGATTCCACCGGAAAAAGACAAAGACAGGTGCTATCTAAATGAACTAAGTTATGTGTAGGTCAGTGTGGCCTTTCTAGGGGCTGGGCAGCCTGAAGCAGTTGCTAAGCTTTGTTTTTAACAACACTTGTTGAGCGCCGCGCAGTTCAAGCACTGTATTTGTGGTGATGTCCCCTGGGACGTGTCACCGCAACTGATTTATCGGTCTGTAGGTGTGAATGATCGTTTCGTTCTCGCCAAATTTCATGGCCTGCGTTGCAAATAAAGCAGGAGTAAAAATTGCAAGTTTACAACAACAACAACAACGACAATAGAAACTAGTTTAACCTGACAACTTTTTCTGATAAAAATTTTCCAGTTCAGGTGCATTCTCTGCCTGCTGCTGATATCGTTATGCTAGATACATAGGTTCTGGAAGTCTGTCAATGTCCTGTCCAGTGACAAATTTGTATGTCATTAAAGCATTAAGCAATAATTAAATAAATTAATTCTGTTTCAGATAAGACAGGTTTGCAGTTTACATGTAAGACTGAGGGTGAAGTGGATGCTTATCAGCAGGTAGATGAGGTCAGCACAGATGGCACACCTGTGGCGCCAGCAGACACCTGTCACAGGTCAGGTGTTCATGGTATACAGGCAGATGTAAATACACCACCTGCGGAGGGGTCATCAGGAGTGAGGTCAGGGCTAATTGACAAGGACCACCAGGTGTGCAGTGCTCAGGTCGGAATGTTTACAAGGCAAGGCGATAATTCAGCCACACACCCACTTCAACCTCCAGGAATGCTCTCCCCAAACAAGGCAGCCAGTGACAAGACATTCGAATTTGTGAGAGGTGACAACAGTTTCAGATTTTCTTTTGCCAACAGCTGATATCAGTGTTTTTGTCTCATCAGTAGAATTTGGATATTGCCTTTCAGTTTTTCTTTGATTTCCTTTTGTTGCTAATTACTCAAACATCATGAAATTATGATCTGTGATACATTTACAGAAAAGGTTGAGGATTATTATTTATTATACCTTAGTGGAGGAGAAAAAGGAAAAATGAAGTAAGGGATGTTAGGAGAAGCATGGTAAACTCATTTAGAAGTGTGTGTACTATGATTGAGGAAGTACAACCTAAAATTGCAGTAAAAAGAGTTTTGAAGATTTGAAAACAAACTTTCTCTTTTGTGTTTTATGCCCACGTTACGTGCATAGGTGGTATTGAACGAACACACACTATCAATAAAAAGGCCTCGAGAGCATTGTTTACCACATTATCATCAAAGATTAAAATAGTGTCCTAGACACAAGCCAGACTTAGTTTTAACTTCAAAACAACTTACTGTGCTTACTCCTTAGGAACTTAGGAATCTTATTACGAAGAGCTGTCTTGGACGCTCATGACTCTAGAATATTAGCTTGTGATGTTAAATATAAGATCAGGAATAAAAACACAAGTTAGGACTAAGTATGACGTAAGTCTGAGACAGCTTCGCATCTTCGGGTCTGATCACTGACTTGCACTGTGCCTAAATGACCTAAAATTTCGCCCATGACTAAATTGTACATTTTACCGAATTCTTCGAATTCTGTAGATTTTAGAAACGAGTATGAGGTTTATTTGGTTGATAGAATGATATCTGAGGGGAGAAATGTAAGCTTCAAAAGTCAAAATACAAGTTTACGTGATTAATATGCGTCTAAAAATGTACTTTTGGGAGGGAATTTCTGGTCATGTAGGGTAGTTGTTACAATGCAATGTGTAAACGTATACCATAATGCAGGGTTTCAGATAACCATTGGTCATCGTCCTATCAAATCTTTAAATGACCCATTGGCACCAGTGGGTCTTCGACATTTGGCCCATAACTGTGCAGCATGTAATGTTAATTTAAATCCTTGACAAATTCACCAGATGCATCAAATCTGTGTTCACTTTGTGACGTAACGATGACCGTCGATACCAACCCCGCTTCTCACGGCGTTAAATGTCTGAGGCTGGTACAGTAAGATGTCCATTACTCAAACTGATTGGCTCAAAATTTGCCCCTCATGAAACACCAGATCTGATTGGATACAATGGAATGGTACATTTATTTCTTGCCAAATCCGCCACATCGCCGAGAAAGAAATTTGCTGGACCAACAATTCGTTCTGCTCTCTCCTGTAAAAAGTCCATTTCAGTAATAGAAATGTGCATGGCACACTGTTTTCTATTTTTACGTCCGAGAAAACCAATTCATTGCAAAAGGTAGCCCGTCAATCGTAGCTGTCATGCTTCACGTTGTTGTATTGAAAACAAGAAGTCATGCATTTACCTCCATTCAATGATAAAGACGGCACTGACTTTCAGAAAAAAAATGTTCCTGCCTAGGGTAAAGCAGAGACAGAAGTAAACTAAGTATTCACCAAGGCACCCTAGCAACTCAGCAGGAATTGGGAATAAAAGAAAGTTAATGTCCAACAAGGGGATTGTTAAACAAGGGAGGTAACTCTCTTTCGATACTAATTCAATGCAGAGAAATAACTACAGAAAGGTTTTTCAGTTAAATCTTTCACTGAAATACACCCATAAATGTAATGTATGTATGATATTGTTAACATTTTTAGGATTCTAGTTCTACATTCAGGTTCCTTCTATTCTATCCAAACCTGTAAATGTTATTTTGCCAGCTCATACTACTGTTTTTTTTTTTATTTTTGTCCTTCTCCAAATCACTTGAAGAGTGCAACCATGAAGTGAATATTTATAGAAATCTAGATAATTACACAATGCAACATAAAAATTTCATGTTGGTCGGTAATAAATTCTTTTATCTCAATTTAGCACCCCTCAAAAACTCAGTTCATTCAATTTTGGTTGTACAAGTTTGAATTCTGTGAATCTCTGCTATAGTTGTTCTCAAAAAGAAACAAGTCAACAAAAAAAGAGAAGGGTGAACTGACTGAGTGCCTTACAGCTGGCAAAGTTCCAGTCCTGAAACTGTTGAAAGATCTTTAACTGGGTTGTTCTTTGTGAAAGACTTTCATTTTATTTTCCTATGCCTTTTTAAAAGCGTTTGAAAGGACCTTCAGTAAAATACGACGGACATATCAGTACTACTGTATTTCACTATTTCTTGTACAACAAGGAACGGTAGTCATAATAGTACACGTGGAATTATGACCCATCAAATCCTGAAATGACCCACTGAAATGGGCGTGTCCAGGACAAATGTCCTATAGGTTCCAGATTCTAAGAAACTCACTAATAATGTATAGCACAAAAAAATGTACATTGACTATTTACATATTTATTTACATATGTATATAAAGGTAATGACTTTGGAACAAAACAATGTAAAATCATGTAACGCACATTGATCGGGACAGAAAATGAGATACACAGGCGAATCAGAGCCTGCTGAATTACACGTCCAAGGCTTTGATGTTCTCCTCCAAACTCCGTGGGTTAATTCCCCTTGGCTGCCAGCTGGGCACATCATCCCCGTAACTGGGAGCAGCGTAGTAATGTCGATTGATGCCATTATTAAGCTCACATAAGTAGGTCACTCCATCCACGACATAGGGCTTTACGTCAGTGTTCTGAAGCTCCAATCTCCCCGAGTCGATCAAGTTTGCAAATGCCTGGAAACAAGAAGCAGACAATCTGATTTTCAACAGTCCTGAGTCTTTTTGTCAACTTCTGCTCCCCACAAGAGTGGTATTGAGGGTTGACAACTAAGTCGGGCCCCCTTTGTGATTTGTGGTGATTTTGGACATAATTGCAGTACCAGCAAAATCACTGATGGGACATATCTTAAACATTTGTATTTTATATAATGCAAGATACTAGAAATATGATGGCATTTAGCATTGGATTAACATGCCATGATAAACCATCTCATTCACCAAGTGCCACTCTCTACATTCAATTTACATTACTACCACCACTCGCCAAGTTTGTTCTGGAACAACACTGCAGTCACTGCAGTCAGTTAAGAGGGGTGAGGCAGGAAATAATGTCATAAAAATAAAGGAATACGTGTATTAGGCAATTATGCAATATTGCAAGCAGTTACTGTGTTGAAATCAACAGCCAGGTAGAATCAAGGAAATAGTTAAATATGCATGGATATGGTTGGTTTGCAAACATTATTTGACTTTCTACAAGCTGAACCTAGAAGAAAAACTGTTAAATTTGAACAATATTTGAAACAGTTACTGTAATGTCTGAGGTAAATAATGGCTGCTTCCTTAGCTGTATAGATTAGGTATGCTCCCCAGAAAGGCAGTCTGGGTTATTTATTCAGGAAGCCATACTGTGTATGCGAGAATGGAATACATGCGCTACTTCCTGAAGAAACTGCTGTTGTTGTGTGTGACATTTCTTCATAAGCATTACAGTTACTGCACAAAACCAAAGTGTGACAAATGGACTGACAGGATGCAGATATCAAAATCAATAGCCAATGCTTTTACGGAAAAGGTAGAATAAAAAAGAAAATGTGCTTCATAAAAGACCTCGACCTGCTACTGAATAATCTAATTCTCCAAATGCGTCCAAAACTGGCTACACTTACAATACATGCAGACTCCTCCAAAACATTCCCCCAAATAAACAAACTGTTGAGCGAGCTGTTCACTTTCATGATGTCAGCCAGAGCACATAATCCTTTACCTCTGATGTTGTTAGAGACGACAACAAGCCTGCGAAGCAAAAGGGAGATAAGTTAATGAGTAGCAGAAATCGGACCAGTTTCCCCGCAAACATGTCACATACTAATTTATCTGACTGAATCTTTCACGGATAAAGCCGTTATAGCATGGTTTAACGGTGACTAATCCCACCTTTCGCTTTTTAACGTGAAATGCCAAAAATAGAACATAAAAAGCCAATCTCAGAACTAATACATTTCAAAAATCTTTCCAGATATATTTGCTGTGGTCTTCTCACTGAAGCATCATTGTGTTGTTGTTGTGTTTTTTGGTTCTTGATTGATAGCATATCAAAAGGAATTGACTTGATTCTCTTGCTCTCTTGGCCTTGTGTGGTCTTGTGTAAAGTTCACTGGTTACCATTTGGCTTGCATCAATACAACCTAACTCACATGTGAAAGTGACCAAAATTGTTGTCATGACCCGATTCCCTCCTTATAAAACTGGCTGTCGTCTTCTGAAAATTCTTGAAAATGGAATGAAACAACAACCAGATAAAATAAGTAAAATCCAAAGAAGCTTCTCACGTATGTAGCGTGGTGTTGTAGGTGGTGAGGGCGTCGGCCAGGTGGAATGCTCCGTCATCTTCCAGTCTGTTTCTACCCAAGTCTAACACCTTCAGCGCTGTGTTCTTCTTCAGGACCTTAGCCAGCTGTTTCATTCCATCCCTGGTGATTCGGTTACTGAAAAGAAACATATGATTAGCACATTTCACGGCTCACTTAAGTGTATCTGTCACACATGTAGGAAACCAGGCAGATCCTTATTAGAAAGAGAACTAGACAGAGCCATAAGGTAACCCTTTGATAATAAAAACAGACAAAGCCATGGCTCTTGTCATTAAAGTGAAATGATGAAAGTAAATTACAAAATTATGGTAGCAGGAAACCTGGTAGATTTGGGGGTTAACCCATGACCATTCACTGGTTGCTGGTAGACCTTCCCATATATGGGGTTAAAGCTTTGAAGTATTTGTCTTCACATTTATACATATTTTACACATGAGTGTTCCTAATTTTAACTCACATAGTGGGAAAAAAAGCGTTTAAATCAAATTTTAACGGTGAACTGTCCCAGTTGATTTATTTTTTTGCAAAAATTGGAACAGTTTATCCTAGAGGTATCTGAAACATGGTGCCAAAGCCATTTAACGAATAATAATCGCCAGATGTTTTAAATAAATATTTTTTTCAAGACCATTAGGCTGAGTTTTGTAAAGCTTGGTATTCTCTACACGCTTATCTGCCCTTGATGTCCCAGCAGTGTATGATGTAAAACTGGTGATAAGCCGTTTTGTGCAGCAATCCACTCTGCTAATCATTCACCGATTTACGATGGGATTCACTTTCGTGCATTCTCACTGCACCACTCCATACAATGAAAATGGATAATTGCCACGCAACACGACCATTCGGAATTGAATAAGCATTCTGAAGTATGCACTAACCAATTTGAGGAGATGCGTTTGATCAGAATTGAACTAGTGTTTGGAAAAGGAGAATGCTACAATTATGTCACGTATATTTGACACACTAGTGCCATTCAAGGGCAGACAAGCGATGTGCGTTTTTTTCTCTCAGAATTTTTGGAGTTAAATATATTTCTATTTTCAAGTAAAAATACTCAGCAGATGCATTTTTTGTGTCCATCATTTTTGTTATATCACAGATGTATTATTCAGTTAAGTAAAGTGAAAAATGTAACCTGGACAGTTCACCCTTAAATTTTCAAAATCTGTCTTTGTGGAATCAGCCTCAAGTGCATCAATATTTATTTCTTAATTTATCCAAGTTGAAAAGGTAGTGGCAACTTTCTTCATCAAATACACATGCATGAGTGATTGGATTTTCCAGCTCATGTTAAAACTTTTCATATCAACTGTGAGAAAAATTGATGTGTGCCTGCTTTCATAAGGCCACGCTTAAAACAGTCTTTGTTGCAGGTAACACAACCCCATCACAAAAAAAAGGGTCAGTAGGGAAATATTTTTTTGCATTCTTCCTAATGAAATACATGGGGATTCCAAAGAAATTAACATGGAGAGAAGCAAGAAATAGCGCTATACTTACCTGAAGACTGCCTATCACAGATGTTACGTGAGAAAGGAAATGAAGGGGGTAGGGGCAGTGATTGTGGGGGGGAGTGGGGTAGAGTAGGGGCGGTGTGCTATAATATATGTATTTATTTATTTATTTGATTGGTGTTTTACGCCATACTCAAGAATATTTCACTTATGCGACGGCGGCCAGCATTATGGTGGGAGAAAACCAATGACCATCCTCAGGTTGCTGGCAGACCTTCCCACCTACAATCGGAGAGGAAGCCAGCATGAGCTGGACTTGAATTCACAGTTTCCATTGGTGGAAGGCTCCTAAGTCATTGCGCTGCGCTAGCGCGCTAACCGACTGAGCCACGGAGGCCCCTGCTATAATGTACGATATTCATAATTTGCGTGACTAAGTACGAAACTACGGCTATTGCTAAATGTATCAAGAAGCTGCAAAATTATACATAAAATGAAGTTGAATGTGACGTGTCTACGATGGATCCATTTAGAAAGCTGTCGCGACGCTGCGTCAAGTGCAGTTGGTATGGCGACATGCACATCTTCTTTGTCTGCTGTCATGGACAGTATGCTAAGTGCATTATGGGACTGCTTAGTAAAACGACATAAAGGATGAAATGCTGACAAGATGTTTTGTGGAGAATTTTTCACGCGTTATCTAAGGCCGAGATCATTGGAGTATTGTATCGTTGCAGGGAAGCTCAACGAGGGTAATAAGTTTAGCCTGCTTGACTTGTAATGGCCGCCCTGTCCTCTCTTTCAAATAAAGAAGTGCGGAAAAAAAGTTTTCAATAAAAGAAGTTTGACGCAAGGCTTGTAAGGTAGTGTTGTATTCTGTATATTTTTGTAGAAGGCTTATAGGCTAAAGTTTAAAAAAAATTTGAGTACGAACAATGTTTAGACATATCCAAAAGCATGTTCATATACCTTTACACCCTTTTATTCTTTATCGTAGAGACAAATAGATGTGTCCGCTGGCCGCAATCATTCACCAAGTTACGCGCGAGTTCAGTTCCATTCCACGTTAAGTTTCCTCCTTAAGTTTCAGTTGTTCTTGGAGCTTTCATGATGTTTAACGGTTTAACTTCCACCACCATTATGACGTACTTCACACGTGGAAAAATTCGCCGACATAACTTGCTAAAAGCGGTTGATTTATTCCTGGCACTCTCGTTTCCTCTACCCATAATATACTGCATGGTCGCCATTGTAGGCTGTAAGTAAAAACGCAGTGTGGTACTTAACCTGGCATTAAAAAAGACGCCCCCAAAATGCGAAAAATCATTCATGTATAACAAAGATATTTACAATGTTTTAGGCTAACCTGCCAAAAACATGAATTTATCTGCTTAATTTATTTACATCTACTTATGCTCGATCTGCCTCCGTATGATCAACCGTTCATGTCTTGTGACAGGAAGAATTTTGGGGCATGTTACTTCTTTTATTGAAAATTTTACATTGGTCATTAGCTTAATGTAAACATTTATAAGTATCGGTATGACCTATATTGGATGCGTGCTGTCAGATCAAGGTACAGTTGTTCGTCCTACGTGACTAAGA